>CM060962.1:259300646-259898146 GCA_030765045.1 Tenodera sinensis
AAGACGCTCAAGTCGTTAGAGCCCACATAACTTACGTGCTAACTTCGTATCAAGACGCACTTTCTGTCAACGCTGCTTAGAGTTACACCATCTGCGTGTCAGATTAGTTCGAATTTTTCCTTAACCTACAGAATGAATTGGTTTTTTCGAGCTTGCTCTTCACGACACGATAAGGGAGGTAATTTCAAACAGAATCTCGTCTGTATGACAAAGAGCTGTAGGCATTTGCCTCATAACTGGAGTGCTATCTTTTGCAAATTACCTGATATTTTCTCCCTACATCTCCACAGAAACGTGCATTGCCGCTGCACTGCAGTCTGCGTTCATTTCCTGCGATTGTCATCTGCAACTTCTATAAGTCGTGACACACTCACAGTAATTAACTGTTAAGTGATTACATCCAGAAGCTATAAATTACTGCTACATCTCTTATATATTGGAATATTAAAATGCACGTTGGTTTACTTTGCAGAATTAGGTATCTAGGAAGTTAGAAAGTTAATTTTGTGCTCTCTTCACTGTGCGGCTAAAGGTAGGGGACATTTATATACAAGCTTATTATTCTAGATTGAGGTTTTACTGGAATTGCACGATTAGGTTCTCTTGATTAGAAAAATAATTTTCTGTGTAGGTTTGCATGAGCGAGGGAGAGAACTAAACTAAACTAAACCCCGGCGCGACAGCCCACGGAGGACCAAGGCCTACCACCCAGCCGCTGCGTCCTCCACCTCTTTCCACTACAGGCGTCATTGGTGAGGTGCAGTACTGGAGGGTGGAACGTGGTCAGCGCCCCGAGCCCTCCCGGCCAGTTATGCGGTCTTCTATTGGTCACCCGGGACCTAACGAGGCTGAGTGCACCCTGTGCCAGACCTCCCAGAGGGGATAAAATCCCCATGCTGGTACCAGGGATCGAACCCGGGTCCTCCGCGCCAGAGGGAGGGAGAGAACGAAAGAGAGAAATAAATTAAATTGAGTTTTATTTATCGAAGCTTTTTAGCTGCTGTGGTTGTCAGCGTGTCATTCTACTGGTATATTGGGCGTGAAAGATTTCTTAATTTGGCACAGAGGCATCTATAATGGGTTTGAGGTTCTCTTATGCGCTGCGAATTTACAATATGGGACCACCCGCTTTACTTCTCTGCCGCAGAAAGGCATGCTAAGAATCTTTACGCCCGAAAAAATCCATCTCCCTATGCAAGGTTTGAACCCGCGACCTCGTGGGCCAGAAGTTAGCATGTGGTCGGCAGGGCACTGACGGGCAGAATAGCTCAGTGCCCGCCGATATCTACGTAGGGGACACGATTGGAGAGGAAGTCTGAAAAGTCTGATAAAGTTCAACTGAGGAGCATTAACATCACTGGCCTTGCTTTAACCAAGTACGAGTTATTCATCTGAGTTAATGCAATGGCAGTACTTATTTGCAACTGACTTGAAATTACAGCTCATCACAGAAAGACAGCCCCAGTAAAACAACATAACACACTTTTTCTTCAATTGAATTAGAAGTACAAATACATAACCGCAGGGATTCTTACGCTTGAACGTTCAAAATAGGCAGCTTCTCTCTCTCTGTCTCTCTCTCGCTCTCTCTCTCTCTCTCTCTCTCTCTCTCTCTCTCTCTCTCCCTCGCTCTCTCTGTCATTTTTTGAAGCGATACACATCTTGATACATATTTTGTTTGCATTATGCACACAGTACCTATACCATTACTTTGTACTCTGCCCTGACAAGTTTGGTACTTTCTCGAGCTATTTCCCTCTGTTTTCCCTTACTAGTTTTGTAATATGTGGAGCCATAATCTGGCTAATACATAAGTGAAGAATGTTTTACAAGTTAATATCAGAAAGTTGGAGTCTGTTTTGGTTTGGAGATCTCGTACAAGAAATATCTATTTGCATAAGTAGGTAGATCCACACATGCTCAGGATGCTAGTGGAAACCTTGTCAAACAGATGGAAACTTGTTTGAGGGGAATTTCCATAAAAGGAACACAATTCGTATTTGTTTTGAAAACAATTCATCGTGAAAATATCATTTTCTAAGTAATGTATTTGTAATTGCAACGACAGCACTTTTCCAATATCTCCTAAATGGTATTGAGTACATCTAAATATCGTGCTGGAGATTTACACCATATTGAAATCTGATATCAGATTGTTGACGTAGTTCACTCAGTATTTAATTCAAGAGCTTCAATAACACTCTTTGCTACGACGCTACGTATGTGTCGGTTCTGTTTATGGTATGTACCTTTGCCGTTTACTCTGTTAGCATTTGTTTACAACTGGCTCTTGTGTCAAAGCAAGCACTGCCCTAGCCCAGCGAGAACTACACAGAACGATGGGCAGGGCGAGAACAGCGTTTATCTAAAAGATGATAAGAACTCGAATTTTTAGGTAAATACATATTTCGTTTGCGTCCTAATATGGACTTAAAATTGAGTTTAATGTTCTGGATATTCTGATTCAATATTTATGGTTCGGACTGAAATTTCATTAGGATTCTCACCAATATTCCCAGTCACAGACGTTTTGTTTAGAAAGGACTGCTCTGAGCACTGCCGCCTACATCTGCGTCTTGTATTGTTGCAATCAACGCTTCCTTGGAGACATTGGTATCGTAGGATTCAGGCGGCCCTGGACTATGTCAATAAATTACTGACTGTGCTCTTTATATGTATACAGTGCTTATGTCACATGCATTTATTTTGTTTCATACACTTTAGAGCAGGGGTGTCAAACAGCACTCACCAGGCGTGAAAAATTTTCCCCTATTTTCCCTCCTTCCGTGATGATCAAATCGGAAACGGGAAAAACAAAGCGAAAACCGGTTCTACGAGCGCGTGCTACTGCAGTTAAGGAGGGGTAGACCCCTCTCTTCACACCCTGGGAGTGAGGTTTGACATGCCTGCTTTAGAGAGATATTACCAAACACTACTGCATGCAAAATGTTTAGCGGACTCAACTAGTATTCCCTCTGCATCTTATTTTGCATAGTTGGTGCACAAATAGCTACTTCACAAAAGAAACCCACCAAACACGCTTAATAGACTTCATTATAATAAAATTGATGGAATCATAAATGAAGAAATATGAGAGAAGCTGAAATTAGGCATGACACAGTACTGAACGATAGACCGATTAAAAGTGTGAGTGGTAATGTATCGATCCTTTCAATGAAAATACTAGCCGGGAATAACAGCTGTGGGGGGTGTTCCCGCCGCAGCAAAACTTGGAGGTTTGCAGAAACTGTGAGCCTCTCACCCAGTGACCAACTGTATTCCTGTCAACTGCACTTGTTTTGTACACTTTATACACATGTTTGCTTGCATTGTGGAGTTCAATGGCTGCATGTTGTTTGTAAGGAATGCCAGTTACAGGTGAACTTTTAAAACCTTCATGCAGCTGTGTTTCCTGCGGGAATAATGCTAAAGTTGTGTACAAGATTCCAAATTCGCACCAAAATACTGTATTCTTAACATTGGTTTTAACTGAGAAAAATTATACTTACTACTCTTAAACGGAATGGGAGACTCAGGTGGTAACGTCTGTGGCCCACATTAGGGAGGTCGCGGGTTCGATCCCCGTGGCCTACCTTCCTGACGCATATTTTTTTCGGAGGCTTCCCCGGGTCACCAAGGGAATGCTGGGAAGGATTTCCATATCCTCCGAATTTCGTATCCCTCCATTTCGTTACATAAAATCATTTCATTTCACACTTTATCCCGTTAGGCTTCTTTCAGCGTTGGAAACGTCAGTGAGCGTCATGGCAGCAGCAGGGGGAATAAATGCGCTCCTGAAATGTCGTTCCCCGGATTGGAAGGCCAGGCACTGGTTTCCGGGCCCACCATGGGATGGTACAAGCACGAGGGGCTAAATCAACCTCCGCCAGGATGCTTCCCTGGGGGTCCCGCGTCAGCAGCATAGGCCCCAAAGGTCGCCTATAGATCGAGTTGCTAAGTCAGCTTATGTCAATATTTTGCAGCGTTTACCACTTCTGAGATATGCTTTGTTGTTGGTTTGACTTTTCAAATAGTTTTCATGGTAAGTTGCTATTCGTTTTTCTAGTGGCCATTCAAAGAGAATATATTTTAGGAGCTACCACTTCGAGACACGCTTTTTAAAAACCTGTCACTTTACCTTACAGTTTCCTTCTTTTATTTACCACGAAATATGTAGTGGTGTAATAAAGTTAATTTCGATTAACAAGATGTCCTTAGATAGAAAACTAAGCTTCTGTAAGAATAGTTTGTAGACGAGTGAGTAGAGGAAGTAATGTGAATGAAACACGTCAGATTTTTAGAAGATAAAAAAACTGTTTAATAGTTGCCTGTCTGTGTATCTCTGAACAACAAACTCAAAAACGAAAAGTGGAATAAATAAAAATCTCTCCAGGAAGTAGACCTTCAAGCTAATTGCCCCAATGCAAACTACCCTTACATGGAAAATGTTTCGTTTCTTTCATTATCTCAAAGCAGGATTGAACGATTTTTACACATAATAAATTAAATTCGTCATAACTTCTCAAGAAATAGCCTGGAAAGTCATGCTGATGAATGACTTTTGCATAAATGTTAAATTGTGAGAAATAGGCTAAAATCTTACCACGTAGATGTAGACGTAGATGTAACAGCATCATCATCATCATTATTATTATTATTATTATTATTATTATTATTATTATTATTATTATTATTATTATTATTATTATTATTATTATTATTATTATTATTATTATTATTATTATTATTATTATTATTATTATTATTATTATTATTATTATTATTATTATTATTATTATTATTATTATTATTATTATTATTATTATTATTATTATTATTATTATTATTATTATTATTATTATTATTATTATTATTATTATTATTATTATTATTATTATTATTATTATTATTATTATTATTATTATTATTATTATTATTGCGTTAATATTTGCAATATATTTGTTGTTGAGTTACATTTCCAAATAGTTATACTTTTTCAAGGAGTTAATCACTCTTCACTTTCCTCTTTGTCATAGTAGTAGCATAGAGCTTCATATCTATCAGAAATTGGTCCACTTTTTAAAAATATGTCTAACTGTTTAGATTACAGCTTACATCTGATGTCTTTAAATGTGTAGTGAAAGGTTTGTGCTTCAAACATCACCTCTGGTAGTAAGGATTAGAAGACAGACAGGGCGACAGATACGGAAGATGGCGTGTGTAAGCGTGAACGGGGTCCCTAACGATTCCAGATTGAACGACTACGACGCCTCTTAAACGTGTCCGTAAGTCCCGGCCCCCTAGGTGATCTTTTAGGGAAAGACGCTCACATAGGGCAGTCCCAGGAACAACCTTCACAAAGTGCAAATGCACCGTGCAGCCGCAACACAAGGAACACCATCAGCTGGTCCTTCAACCCCAAAATAGATGCTAATCAGTATGACGGGGAATCGTGATAGGAACAGCCTCAGCATTTGCCTACCGACCCCAGGAAACTACGAAAAACTCTTGTTCAGAGTGGGTGGCGGGAATCGAACCAATGATTTCCCGAATGAGAGCCTCACAAGTTACTGCGGAGCCATCTCGCTCGGTTGGCGGTAAATAGAAGAAAAAGCTACCTATAATTAGTTTGTTGAAGTGTGAGTAGTGAAATGTATGTGATTGCAACACTTCGCCTTTTTTCTCTTTGCGATGTTTTACAGACTGTCGAATAATTGCAGCTAAATCGAGTGATTCAGCAGCAAATGATCTAGATAAAGTACAAACACAGAGGGAAAGTCACTATCTATCCATGGTGCTGGGAATAAAGCTGCACGCATTCAGTGATAATTTTAACGACATCCCAGAACGAATCATCCCCGTCTGCTATCTTGCTCTCCATCATTGTCACCACAAATAGCTGGAGCTTACCACTGTCGCCGCACATATTCTGTTCAGTATTCAATGCGCTATATTCGTTATGTAGGAATCTTTTTGTAGGTCATTAGACCAGCTCAAATCAATAATGTGTACCTGTATTTAACTATCAAATTACTGTATTCTCTACCACATTCATAAGGTTTCGTACAAGTTTTGAGCTGGCTGAGATTTAAGAGACCCTAGTATTGAAATTTGAAATATTCTATATTTTTATAAGTACGAAATGCACACCTAAGAATGTTTATACTATAAACTACCACATGAAGTTGCAGCACAATCTATTTTATATTTTAAGGGAATTAATTATTCAATTTATTCATAATGCGAAAATACCTTAATATTCCAAATAAAGCTAAGCATCTAAAGCTAAAGTTGTACTATTTTATAAACTCTAACTGTCCAACAAACACCATCAATCTCTGGTAGGAAGAAAACATAATAACTTTAAAGCAATTAATTTCTTTGCTTTGATAGACATTGAAAATGTTTTTAAACCTTTCTTGTGTATTTGATTCTTTAGAGCTAGGAATGTTTCAGATTTTGAAACCTAAGACTGAAGTTGAAGTTACATAAATGGAGAAAATGCTGGAAAGATTCTGGGAGCATATTACAAAAATTAATGCACAGGGAGCAGATAGTATATTAAAAATGTAAAGTTGAGGAAAACCAATTTCTCTACACACATGAATCACGATCATGAGTCAGATTACTTGTTTAGACTAAAATTACCCTGCTGCATGCATCACATCTTCCCTCTTTTGTCTAGTAGTCTCTCTACCCAGATTCGTAGCTTAATTATTTACTTCCGTTGAATTTGGTTGTTTTTGAGCCTTTTTAGACCGATATTTTGTTCAAACACTCCGAAAACTTTAAGCAGAAAAGCGGTGTTTAAATGCGTTACAGTTGCACCAGACCTAATGCTGAAATTTAAAAAGGTTCAGTGAGAACCGACGACTGAAGGTTTGGGGAACATTTATATTCATAAACCTAAAAATAGTCAATCTGAAAATTTTTCAGTCATTTTTCAGTTCGACGGTCTCTTAAGTTGGGTATTTTTCGTGAATGAGGGTATTTTGTAACGACTGGGAAGTTGTGTTATGCTTTATAAGGTTTTTACATTAGTGCGCTTTCGATAACACCGTTCTGTATGGATTTCGCTTTTTTTTTTTTAAATGAATGAGAGTTTCTGAATCACATTTTCACACTGATAGCAAAACTGAAATCCGTTTTCGCATACCACGTCAGAATTTTTTGCAACACATTTTAGGTTTTGAATAGTTTTCGTAATTTACGTACTCTAGTGATATTACCCTGTGTCTATCGTTTGTTAGAAAGGCTCAACAGCTTATAATTTCAACCTTTTACTTAAAATGTTACTTATGTTTCTATTGTATATTTATATATTTATTAAAATCTACCAACTATAGCCCTTGGGGATGTACAGAAATTCGTCTTCCCCTTAAAATTAACCGGCGATAAGACATGCAATGTTTATTCTTTGTGATATTTATCTCTAGTATCAGATACTTTGCCATCTGCATCCAGTAGCACTGAAACTGAATCTTCAGTGGATCATACTTATGAACCAGACTGGTGATGATAGATGTTTTAATCTAAGTGAGCTTAAGAAAAGAAAGTATTGGCTGGGGGTATATATTTTTCATTGTACAAGCACTGTGAGAAGGAACTTGTCCTTTGTTTTGCTGAAGAAGAGAATTTGGTGTCTTGCCAAGACATCACTGCTGTCTTCAGATTTTATAACATAAACTAATTAACTAATTCCAAAGAACGGAGGTTCTTCATAGATTCTTCTCAAAAAGTCTTAAAGGTGTTTTACTTCATAATGGAAACATTCATCCTTCTATTCCTGTTGTCCACTTTTTTCTTTTAAAGGAGACATATGAAAATGTTAAGTTTTTGTTACAAAAACTACAGTACGGAAGCCATCAATGGCTAGTCTGTGGGGATTTGAAGATTATTGGACTATTTCTTGGTCAGTAGGTTGTTTTCACAAAATATCCTTGTTTTTTATGTGTATGGGATTGCAGAGCTAGGTCAGAACAGTGGGAAAGGGAACAGTGGTCATGTAGTACTAATTTTACACCGAGCGAAAAAAATATAAAAAGTTGCGTCGTATCTTGTTTGAGTTTAAGGCGCCTATATATTGATTTTTAATGTTAAATTAATAGTCCTCTTCTTCTCGTTCTTGGTCCTCTTGTTCTTGCCTCGGCTGTTTTTGAGACTGCTTAATAGGTCGTGGGAAAAATGAGTGGTTATCTTAGAGTGGATTGAAATAAGTATTAATAAAAATGAAATGAAGGAGAAAAACAATTGCACTTTTATTACAATGTTCAGCAGCTAAAACTTGAATACTGTACATTATAAATATAGACCGACTTTCAATAAATATGCCAAATGATTCGGTATCCTGAGCTTCACTTCACCATCACCAAGAACGTATATAGCCGAATAAACATAAGATGGTATTGCCTAAATGAATCTTGGATGGAGTTTAGCCTGATGCTTGTCTTGTAGCACGGTAACTTTCACTCTATCACTTAAACATACTAATACGTCGTGTTCTCCGTAGGATTGTAGACAGACCACTCTGCTAAAACTATATCAAACCTCCCTACTCTTGCCTGCCAAAATATTGAATTTCTATTGGTTGCCTAGAATGTGGTATATTTCAAATTGAATTGCTTCGGGATTTCTCATTGGGTAAGCGCGCGAAACTGCTGCTCCCACGCTCTAACGCGAATCTAACAGACGCTCTGCTAACAATGTATGATGTTTTATGACCGTTCCACAAAAATAGGTCTACAAAGAATATACTATATAGTTTTATTACTTCCGGGGTCAGTATATCGCTGTCTGTTCTTGCATTCTGGTGAAATGAATTCTTGTACTATATGAAACTTATTGTAATATATGGAAATATTTATTTAAATTGTAAATATCTTATTACGCACGGGATACCGTCTCAAAGTGAACCTTTTATTGATTCCTCAAAAGTACTGTTGCCACCTCTCCATGTGAAATTAGGTTTAATGAAAAAATTTGTGAAAACTCTAAATAAAGATAGTGCTTTAAATACCTTTGTGTTACATTTCCTTCATTATGCCATGAAAAAATTAAAGCTGGTACATTCGTTGATCCACAAATTCGAAAACTGATGGACAGTCCATTCGAGAATACTGTGAGTCGAGAAGTGAAGGATGCCTGGAATGTTTTCAGAAATGTTTTTTCTAATTTCCTTGGAAGTAAAAAGATCCAAATTATGTTAACACAGTGAAACTGATGCTACAAAATTTCAAACAGATTGGTTGTAACATAAGTGTTAAAGTACCTTTTCATCATTCCCGTCTAAATTATTTCCCTGATAATTTAGGAGATTTTAGTGAGGAACAGGGTGAAAGATTTCACCAAGATACAAAACATTTGGGAATTACTTATCAAGGGGAGTGGGGTGTTCACATGATGGCGGACTATTATTGGATGTTAAAAAGGGACTGTTCTGAACAATGTGGGAGAAGGTCAAAGAGGAGAAAATTTGAGGTTCAATATTGAGGTAAGGTTATGAATGTGCTAATAATAATTATTGTTAATTAATAATTAATTAGTGGCAAATACACTATAATTATGGCCTAGTTTTTCATACAAAACTCTTCTTCAAAGTAATTTTATTACGTTTCATAAAGCTTTAATTTCATTTGTTATTTATGAATACTTTGAAAACCTGATGTGATGGGAGAAGATGGAGATTATTTTCGAATTCAGCAAAAACAATTCGTTTAGGATCACCTATCAGATACAAAAAAGCAAAAACTAAGTTTTGAAATGCAGAACGGTGTAATCATACCGCTGGAACGTTTATCTTTACAATTGATTATTACTTAAGGACCTATATATAGGTCAGTTGGTTCCCACGCCAGTCAGCGTCACAAGTCACTGCATGTTGTTATATGAGTGCACCAGGACTCGTGGCATACCTACTCTCGAATACATCTAGTGAGATCTGTCTCCTTCCGAACCTACCTATCCTGTGCTAGTGGGCCCAGGATTACTACAATATCTAAGGGTTTCATTCACTCCATATAAATTTTTCATTTGAAAAATAGGGCTATATTTGTTTATCAAAATGGTTTTAACGATTTGAATTTTTATTTCCACTGAAATCTCGGTATCCATTTTTTGCATGGAATACAATACCTCCTCTACCTACTATGTAACGGCTAAAGGATGCATACATGGAGGGGACACCTCGAACAGAAGGGGCCACAGGGGAACAGAGACGCGCGGAAGTCCCTAACAGGTGCTGAGATCTCTTCATCCCGGCGCCAGCTCCCGCAGAGCAGACACCACACCGCGGGTCCGGTACCGACCAGCGTCCCCCCACCCCAACAGAGGACAGTGGCCGCCCAAACGCCACCTAACGCCGAGAACTGCAGTTTCAAGTGCGATTCGCGACCTCTGTCCGGCACCGCAAACACTATTCGCCTTAAAGCACACGTGAAAGATCATAAGGAAATAGAATGAAGGGAAATTGTGGAAAGGAAACCGTAATATGAAATAATGCACCCCAACATTCGCTTTAATGACATGGGAACTCCAAGGGAAAACCAAATAAAGAGTACACGGTCACCGGGGATCGAACCTACGATCTTCCGAATGCGAGTCGTATACTTTGCCTCGCTGTGTTACCTACTATGTAGGTATGCACTTGTAGAGAATGTACAAATAAGTAGGGACTTAAGACTAAAAAACCACAACCACCTGCTCGAAAAGTCAAAGAAATAACAAAATTAATCTCGAAAATGTTTAACGTCACAAAATATTTTGACATAAATTGCGTGTTTTAACAAGCTCTACATTTTATTTATAAATGGTTGTGCATATCTGGCAAAATGTGTCAATCTTCGAAATTATTAGGATACCACTTCTAAATACTGTGAAGCTAGAAGGAGAAGGAATTTATTAACTCCTGTGCATTAGACATACACCTTCACACTCTCACCCTCACTCACATTCACACTCACATTCACACTGACACTGACACTGACACTCACACTCTCAGTCACACACACACACACACACACACACACACACACACACACACACACACACACACACACACACACACACACACACACACACACACACACTCACTCTGTCACACTCACATTCACACACACACTGACACTCACACTCACTCTCACTCTCAGTCACACACGCACACATACACATAAAAATAAACACAAAACATAATATAACCTAACCGATCCGATTGGGCAAGGGTCTCCCACAGCTTGCAGGGCTAACTCTACCGAATCCACAGGTGAGCTAATTCCTGTGAATTTCCCTTGTGGAATTAATTGAAATAGTAATTTAGAAAAACACTAACTTCTCCCACCTCTCTGTCTCTTGCCACTCTTGTCTAATGGTCACCAATCACTTCACTCCCTTCACTTAATTTCTGTACCCATCTCAGACGTGGTCGACCTGTTTCTTTTACCCCATCTCAGACCCCACATTGTCGTGCCCTAAGCCCATCTATTTTGAGCCATTCTGGCCTCGTGTTCTCACCATCTGCATCACTCTGATCAATAAAGAAACAAACATAAATTATTTAAGTAATTACAGATCGATAATCCCGTTATCCGGTTTATACAAAATATGTACGAAGATTATAACAAATAGACTTACCAGAGAATTGAATGAAAATCAACTGACAGAGCAAGCTGGATTTCGTACGCAGTATAGCACAATAGACCATCTCCATACAATCAAGCAAATTATTGAAAAAGTGCAGGAATTCAGTCTAAACATATCTATACTTAGCATTCATAGATTCGAGTATAATCTACAGACGGTACGCTCAACCTTAGCACCATAAAATAAAAGCCCCATTGAATGAATGGAGCATTCTTGTTTTGCAACGGCTATGTGCATAATTCGTTGTAAAGGCCAATATCAGTTACCTATCAACCAGCTAAATGTGTTGTCGCTTTTACGCTGCCCATGCTCAACTGACAAGTCGTGGAAGGAAAGTATCGTTTTTGGTGATGCCTTACAGTTAGTGACTTATTATGAGACGGGAACTTCTACGTATATATTTGTAATTTTAGATTAAGAATGTACATAAATATAAGATTTTAGATATAAGTATAACTTGGTATTGTGCAAAGAAATTGCCTTTTGAAAGTAGGTTGACCTGAACAAGTTTCTAAAGGCCTCTAGAACTAAAGAAATCAAATCTATGTCCTTAATTAGTCACATTAGAGTTCATTAAACAGTTAAATAATGTATCGAATGGACAGTATGGGAAATCGAGGTGCAAAGTGCAACGGTCTGACAGTTGGGTCTGGATGGCGATGTGCCCAGGAGTGTAAACCTCGTAGCGCTAAATAAGTATAGCTTCGCGCCAAAAAGGAACGTCGGGGTGGAAAGTGTAACGGTCTGACAGTTTGAGTCTGGGTGGCGATGTGACTAGAAGTGTAAACCTGGTATCGCTAAATGAGTATAGCTCTCGCGCCAAAAAGAAACGTCGAGGTGTGAAGTGCAACGGTGATTAGTGAACGTAAAGCAGTTAGCAATCTAAGAGAGAAGCACCAGAAACTTGCTCAGGTCGGAAATTCGAGGCAAATGAAGTGTTGAAGAATAAACTTAGTAAAAGCCTGTGTTGTGTTGTCATCTAACCTCGCGCCCGAGAAACATCCTCTCATGCCTACCTAAATCCGGCACCCAACGTCCAGAAACCGCTACAAACGGCGCATCCAAGTCACGATCCCGTTACAAATGGCATCCCAACGTGGTGGCTCGACAAAAAATGACAACCAGAGGATCACCGATGTAAGCAGTTAACTCGGCGAGAATAAATCGACGCGTAGGAAGAAGGTGAACTTCAACCCAGGGACAGCAGTAGAAGCCGTGGACGCGAAAAGGAGCCGACGACCAAGTAACATCACGAGCGACAGGAAACAGCCTCAAGACCTCGGAGGAAAGGCGCACGAGGTGCTGTTTCAATAAGCGAGACAATCAACATCAGAGGACGACCACATCAACCCAGCAACGCAAGTCACCGAAAGGTTAGAGTTAAACAAAACAATCCTATGTAAGACAATATATATCACAGTTAAAATAGTAGATGCATGGAAACAAATGTGTGGAAGAATGAGAGGACATTATATACTGTATGATTGAATGGGGAAGATTAGAATAAGGTAATTTTACATAGATGCTCCTTCGTAGCGGAAAGCTAAGTAGAAATACCAAAATGGAGTCGTTAGAACAGAGTAAAGAAAACAGTGCTGAGAGCAGCGATGCAGTAGGGAATACTTCGGGAGATTGCTTTAAGATACTCTTGAAAAAAATAAACGAAATGAGTACTAGAATAGAGAATATGGGTGAGAAATTGGAAAGTAAAATTAGTGGTCAGGGTAAGGAACTAAACGAAATGAGTAGTAGAATAGAGAATATGGGTGGTCAGGTTAACGAAATGGGTGAGAAATTGGAAAGTAAAATTAGTGGTCAGGGTAAAGAACTAAACGAAATGAGTAGTAGATTAGAGAATATGGGTGGTCAAGTTAAAGAACTCTTAGACGAAGGATTTAGGACCCAAGAATCAAAGCTCAAAGAACATTTAGATCACAAGCACCAGGAATTTGAGGAGAGAATGAGGGAGCAATTAAATACACAGCAGGGGAGCATTTCCGAAATCCAGGAAGGGTTAAATTCCTTTAGAATTAACGTAGACGAAAATTTAGAACGTATGAAAGAGATGTGTGAAAGAAAAAATGTAGAAACTAGGAAAATGCTGACGGATGAGCTAACAGCTATTAAGAACGCAGTGCATGGGGAGGTAAATGAAACTTTGCAGGTAGTGCACGCTGAATTAGAAGCTGAGGGACAAGAAATTAATAAACTTAAGGAAAACACGGAGAGACAGCTATTAGCTCATCTAGAGGTAGATAACCGTTCAAAAAAGAACGAGAGTAGAATAGTGGAAATCCAGGGATCTGTAGAGAGAATAGAGATACAATTAAGAAGTATTAATAATGGTAATGCGACAAGCGCAGTTGACAGTAATGGAAATAACTCAATTGTAAATAGCGCACAGCATGAGGCTGTAGCTATAGAAAATGTGACACCTAGCTCCTTCCACGTGAACCCGTCTAATACAGGAAATAGTCTTAGTCAATATGGCCAATTACTGAATGAAGTGTCTGTTCCCATTTTTGAAGAGTCTGAGGACATAAATCCTAAGCAATTCCTTATCGACTTAGACCGCTATTTCGAGATAAAGGATATACCGGAACAGCTCAAAATGTTTGTTGTGCGTAAGGCTCTGAAAAATAGATCTCTGACGTGGTTAAGGCTTGTTTTGGGGGAAAATTGTTCTTACGAGTATTTCAGGCAAATGTTCCTTAACAAGTACTGGGATGCGACTACACAAAGTAAGATAAAATTAATGCTTAGGAAATTGGCCGCGGAACGAGTGAAAAAGAAAGACGAAAAAGGCAAAAGGAATCATAAGATCAGAAAGAAAACGAAAGGGGAAATCCATATTGATACACGAAACCAACAGTCATTTGTGAAACGCGTAGTAAAGATCTTTACAATAGGTAAGGGGCAGGCGGATAGCCACGGTCCTCATTGTGACCACACCAAGGCGAAAAGGGACGACAGACGACCGAACCAGCTGTATTTACGGCCAATGAACCGAGTTACGGGATTGAAAACAGTAGAGAGTAACAAGGAAAGATTTATTTACCTACTTTACTAAATAGCTTGAAAAAAAAAATTGACTTAAGTACCCGGCGTGAAAAGAGACTGAGAAAAAAAAATGAATAAATAAAGTTGACCGTGGAATAGATGAAACAAAAGGGGATTCGAACCGATAGAATAGTGGAGATCCAATTCATTAACAGAGTGGGCGCGAACATATAAAAGAACAATTGATGTAGAAGCGGCGAAAAGTAAACTGAGATGCGCGAACTTATGAAAGAATAATTTATGTAGATGCTGCCGAAAAGTGAACTGAGATGCGCGAACTTATAAAAGAACAATTGAAGTAGAAGCTGCCGAAAAGTATGTTGAGATAAAAATGATAAAGTTGACCGTGAAAATAAATAACTAAATAAAAACAAAAGTAGACCAATGCAAAGCCATGCACAAGGTGAGAAAGGTAGAAAAATGCTAAAACCGGATTAGAGTCCTAATTGCTGGAACGTTATAACTCGTTGTAGTACTTATTAAATGAAAAATGGAAGGAAATCACAGATTGATTACGGCTATGACAGAAATTACATAAATGATATTAAAAGTGTAAACTGTATCATACAGTAATTGTAAATTTGGTCTAATTACTTATCAAAGGGAGACCGAAGATGCGGGAAACACTAACAAGCAACAATTGAAATGAAAATGATGGTTTAAAATACGCGCGAAGCGGTAAATAAGTTTAAAAAGACAGATGAAGGAACAATGGTAAACTTGGAAGGATATAGGTAGAAATAAGTGTACAATTAGTAGCTCGTAAGTGTGATTAGATTAGCAGTGCAGAATGTCATTATATGAAACACTGGTTTAAGAATTTAAAAAAAAAAAAAAAAAAAAAAAAAAAAAAAAAAAAAAAAAAAAAAAAATGTAAAATTAGTAGCTTGTAAATGTGAGTAGATTAGAAGTACACAATGTCATTATGTGAAACTCTGGTTATGAACTAAGGGACCCTGGAAGACATTGAACCCTTGTGTTTACATGGGCCAGGTAGACAAGGAGAACCTGTGTCAGTGACCTATATGTGTGATATTGTAAAGGAAGAAGGTGAAAGTCCAAGACAGGTAGATAATTGAAAGCAAAGGTATACTACGAGGAAGTGGACATTTTCATGTGTAGGTTAAGCTGAAGTCAGGACTTCGGAGGAAAATAGAATTTGGTAACCAAAAAAAAAAGGAGAAATCTCTCAAAGATCTTCCTGTTTTTCTTGTTACAAAATCCGGCGCATTTGAGACGGGAACTTCTACGTATATATTTGTAATTTTAGATTAAGAATGTACATAAATATAAGATTTTAGATATAAGTATAACTTGGTATTGTGCAAAGAAATTGCCTTTTGAAAGTAGGTTGACCTGAACAAGTTTCTAAAGGCCTCTAGAACTAAAGAAATCAAATCTATGTCCTTAATTAGTCACATTAGAGTTCATTAAACAGTTAAATAATGTATCGAATGGACAGTATGGGAAATCGAGGTGCAAAGTGCAACGGTCTGACAGTTGGGTCTGGATGGCGATGTGCCCAGGAGTGTAAACCTCGTAGCGCTAAATAAGTATAGCTTCGCGCCAAAAAGGAACGTCGGGGTGGAAAGTGTAACGGTCTGACAGTTTGAGTCTGGGTGGCGATGTGACTAGAAGTGTAAACCTGGTATCGCTAAATGAGTATAGCTCTCGCGCCAAAAAGAAACGTCGAGGTGTGAAGTGCAACGGTGATTAGTGAACGTAAAGCAGTTAGCAATCTAAGAGAGAAGCACCAGAAACTTGCTCAGGTCGGAAATTCGAGGCAAATGAAGTGTTGAAGAATAAACTTAGTAAAAGCCTGTGTTGTGTTGTCATCTAACCTCGCGCCCGAGAAACATCCTCTCATGCCTACCTAAATCCGGCACCCAACGTCCAGAAACCGCTACAAACGGCGCATCCAAGTCACGATCCCGTTACAATTATGAAGTAAATAATGCATGGATTGACTTAGGAACATTGTAGTCTTAACTTTGAGTGTTAGAGGTTACACATAATGCAAGCAGAGCCCAAACGTGCTCAATATTGTTATTAAATAGCCTATAGTATGCCAAAATTTAACTTCCCACCCATTACAGGTAAGTAATGCTAATAAATTCGATTTTACACCCACTAAAGCCTTGAGGCACATTTCCATATTTGCAGATTACAAAGGAAAATATTTCCTTTATGAACAGTTCGTCAGACTATGTTCAATGAAACAATCCTTCAAACTGCAAAGTGTCGTAAACCTTCTTAAATAAGGCCTAGACTATGGGGATAGCATCCAGATGGTAGAGCTTGGATCGGAACCAGGAATGTTGAAAAGGCTACATTATATAAAAAACCAAAACACGAGAGGCTGCTAACACAAAGGAGTCGTTTAACAAGACTCTAAAGGAACATACAGTTGCATAATTGGAATCTTTAATATAAAGAATGCCTGGTTATTACAGGGTGATTGAAGAGATGTGCTGTTCTGTGCCCCTACCTAGTCGAAAGTTCAACATAGAAGAGAGGCAGAACCACGCTATCTATGTCATTAACTCTCTCTTAACCCCACTTTACTCATACGCCTTGTACAACTATATTGCCAACTTTGACATATCAAAAACCTTTCTCTGTTGGATCAGAGATCATAGAACGCCACAATAGGATCTTTCAAAATTGACAAACTGCATAAAGTACATTAACGTAAGTGTTGATATCAAAATTACACTTCGAATGCTTCTTCTGCAGTTAGCTCAGGTTTTTTATTTACATTTTAATTTTTTGTTTGGCTTTCGTTTCTTATGCCATCCATCAGCATTGTTTATAACGAGCATTGAGCTTTGAATCTCTATAATGTCTTAAAAAACTATGGCGTTTGTGAGAAATATGTAGGGGAACATGTTATGGAGACAATAAAGAATTAAAAATCCGTTTTATTCCAAAGCGTGATTTTACTCCATCTCCATCTTATAGGGTGTGTGTGTTGTAGTGTTTAACGCCCACTTTTACTACTACGGCACCGCAGGCGGTGACACTGATGATACATGGAATGAAGATGGAGCACGGTGGAATGAGATGGCGGGGGAAACCGGAGCACCCGGAGAAAACCCGCCCTGACGCCGCTTCGTCCACCACGAATACCACATGGGGGTCCCTGGGATCGAACCCGGGCCGCCTCATCTTATAGGGGAAACGATCGACATGATCTATACACAATGCAGCAGTATCTTCTTACAGAAGCTCCAGTTGTGCAGTTAGCCCTGAATTATTCAGATAAGAGTTTTTCAGCAGTGACTTTATTGAACTTACACCTTTGCAAACAGCTATGTTTGAAAGTTATTACGGTGTAATATCCAGTACATGGTACAGCAGGTTTAAATTATTGCCATTCATTTTTCGAATGGTCTATTGATCCAATCATTTTCTAATTAAAGTGACCCAGCAAGCAAAGTTATTAGGGTAATGTATCTTGATCTCAAGGGAAGAATAATGTTGTAACACTGTTCAATTGTTAATTATTTATGTAGTGTTTAATAATACATTAAGGCACTGTACTTGAACAATCGGGTTTTATTTTAAAATGACTTTCTTTGCCAATTACGATGTACAGCATATTCATGATTAGTAAGGAAATATACATAACAGAAACTTATAGGCTTTAATGCACAGATGGTGCTTAGCTGCTTTATGCGTATCACAATACGCTGCGTTAATGTGACGCACAAAGCATGTAAACGCTTTTGTTCAGCACGTCACCGGTTGATGTGTAACTCCTATCAACACAACATGAAATATCGTTACACGCATATTAACAACTTTACTTATTATGGGGTTGTAAGAAAACTGACCAAAGAGGGAAACTTACAGAATAAATATTAATAGAACAAAACTTAATATTACTTAATTCTTTCCAAGCTACGCACTTTGATCTTGCCTACGGCACCCTTAGCAGGATTGACTTGTCAATAACTTTCCCAGCAATTCACACCTACTATTTAGCTGGTCAGTTTATAATGTGTCTTACGGCAGCAATCATTTTCGGATCATTATAAGCATGGACAATGAAACCTCTGAATACATACAACGGCCTAAGTGGATAATTAGTAAAGCAGATTGGATAAAGTTTAAAACCCTTACAAGCCAAGCCACATCATCTTTACCATTGATTCAAGACGACTCAAATATCAACAATATTGCTAAACATTTTACAGAAATGATAGTAGAAGTCACCAGCACCACCATTTCGAAAACGCGCATAGGCCTGATTCGCAGACGATGAATGTAGAAATACAATTCAGAACAAAAATAAAGCATATTTTAAATATAAGAAGCATCAATCTATCTCCCGAAAACAAAATACTGTACAAAAACTCGTGAGCTTTGGCACTCAAAACAATAAAAGAAAGCAAACGCAAATCATGGTTAGATTTTATATCCTCGTTGACCCATCAAGCACCTTTAGAAGAAATTTGGAAGAAAATAAGTAAAAATAAATGGAATCAGCAAAACATCTTGGACACCATCCCTTTGAAATAAGGTATAAGATAAATAGCTGACTGATAATAAAAAAAAATATCAGACATTTTAAGTCGAACATTTGCGGCCATTTCTAGCAACTCAAATGACAACCCCAAATTCCTCAAATTTAAACAAAGGTTTGAAAGTGAAACCTTGAATATAAATATTCCCTCTTCGACTGATCAACAGGACTATGAGAGTGAAATAACACGAAGAAATTATGAATACGCTAACTGAATGCAGACATAATCATGTGGACCTGGTGGGATCTATTATGAGATGCTGAAGCATCTCCCTACCAATTGCATTCTATATCTACAAGACCTGTACAATTTTGAATGGAACAGCAAAGTATTTCCTACTTGCTGGAGAAAATCAACGGTAATTCCTATTCTTAAACTCAACGGAGACACCTGTATACTAAAGAGCTATCCTCCAGTTACTCTAATTTGTACATTGAATAAAGCATTAGAGAAAACAATAAGCAAACGACTTCAATGGACTCTTGAAACAAATAATTTCTTCAACAAATATCAACATGATTTCGCCAAGGTCATTCAACAATGGATAGTCTCATCACTATTGAAAAAGAAATAACAGAAGGTTTTAAAAATTCTCAGCACTGTGTAATGATAAGTTTAAATATCGAGAAGGCGTAGGGCGTGATTTGGAAAAAAAGAATCTTGAAAATTCTATCACAAAACCAGATGACTGGAAAAATGTTTACGTATGTGGGAAATTTCCTTAAAAGAAGGCACTTCCAAGTGTTGGTCAATGGAACTTACTCTGAAATACTGGAAATTCAAAATGAGGTACCTCAAGGATCTTCGCTCAGTGTATTGCTTTTCCTTGTAGCTATCAATGGCATTACATCTCATATAAAGCTACCAGTCAAAGTGGACGATTTAACAATCTACTGTAAGGGCAAACATTTAAACACTACCCAAGACATTCTTCAAACCACAGGAATGGTCAGAACAAACCGGAATCAGTTTCTCATAAAAGAAAACAAAATGCATAGTGTTCTCCAAAACTTCAAAAAAGATCCTAAGATATATATGGTGAGTAATATGATTGAAGTTGTTAAGACACTCAGACTCCTGGGAATATTTTTGGACAATAAGCTAACATGAACTTCTCATATTAAAAATCTAAAATCAGGCTGTATTAGGAGATTACGTCTCCTAATAGTATTAGCAGCAAAAAACTGGGGTGCTAAGTCAAAGGTTTTATTATCTACTTACAAAGCTACTATTAGAATCAGAAAGTCTTAAATCTTTTATTGATAATGACTGACTCAATGAGTGCAATCCTGGCCATTAAGCATAAACAAACAAAGAATTCACTGGTTGAAGAAATACAATTCTTATCCAATAAGGCTATCAATTCAGGTAAACAAATTAATATACTATGTATACCCTTCCATAGACAAATTGATGGCAACGAACGAACAGATGCAGCAGCCCGTAAAGCAACCAATTTACCTCCATATGAAACAATTACAAGCATAACTTACCAAGATTACATTGTCCCTATGAAAAGTAGCATCAGAAGAAACTGGGAAAACCAGTGGTATGCCAACTCTAACAGTAAACTGCATGACATAATAACTAACGAAGTATTAAGACAACTGAAACGTCAAGAATAAGTGGCTATAACTAGGGTAAGAACTGGCCATTGCAGAATCACACACTCGCACATCATATCCAAGTGTCCAGCTGCCATATGTGATGTGTCAGACTGCTTTAACCGCTGTACATACCATCACTAAATGTTCCAGATACACAAAATGGCGCTCGAGGAACAAGCTTCCAATTGACGATGCTACTGTACTTAGCGATCCTAAAATGATCAGCACCATACTACAGTTTCTAAGAGACCCTTCAGTATATCAGTTGTTTTAATATTAGTGTATCACTATTGTTCTTAATATAGTACTTTTTATTAATATTCCACTTTATTGAAAACTTACCCACCAGTGTTGTAAATATTTAGCTTTTAAGTCTTAATGAACATTGTAACTGAATGTAGTAATAGTTATTTTGTAAATACTTTGTGTATAGCCACAATATTACCATGTAGTTAGGCGACTATAAATAAGGTTGAAATAAAAAAGAAAACTTCATTGTACCCAAAAGTTTTACGCACGAATCGAAAACGTTCCGAAAATTTTAATCCACATAGCTCTAAACCTAAGAACTGTTTGTAGCCAGTTGATGCACAAAGGATCAATGAAAAAAATGAAAAAGTGATGAAACCCTTTGCATGTAAACGGTAGTTCGATTAGGAGTATTTTGTTAAAAATACTCATGTCCCATTCTTGGAAGATACTGAATTTCTTTTATGATCTATGTATGCCGCCTTTAATATCTAAGACATGGGTGTGCACTCACACTTCAGTCCTCCATCCACTGCTGTGACGTAACGAAGCCTCCGTACTGTCTGTTCACCAGCTCGTGGCCTTAGGGAACTCAGGGGAAGAGGAGAGAGGGTGTTTTGTAAACACCCTAGATAACATTGCTGCTGGTTAAGTTGCCAACGTCCGTCCAATGTTGTTCCCGTTATGTTTGCTCACTAATACGCTAGTATCTCGTGATTTCAGTTAAAAATTGTACAAGTCAGTAGCGTTATCTTGGAGATAATGAAAAAGTGAGTGTAGAAGTAGATAAACCCCCGCCTTGGAGTGCTGTGAAATCTGCTCTGATATTGTGGTTGTAGAACAAACGGTTTCAGAGTTCTATTGTAAGACATGTCTTTATAGGATGATTGAAACAAAAAAATTTAAAGAGGTTTCTAAAACGGACGTATTTTGGTTTTCATTGGACCACACTGTTTTTTGTTTGCCCGATACATGTGTGATCTCAATCCCACAGAACTAGCCTGGGGCAAGGTGAAACGAATAGTTAGAGAAATGTAACAGGTGACTTTTCCTTACAGGAACTACACGATATATAAGTCTCGAGGATACTACACTAGAGACCGAAACAGACTGGCAGGGTTTTTGAAAACGCATAGAAAGGGTAGAAAATGATCAGTGGGAGAAAAACGGAGTAGCTGAAAATATCGTTTACATTTTGTAAGCTAAATATACTGCATGGACTAAAAATAACATTTAAGTTCTGCTATTTTGAGTGACTTCTTTGCTTGATCTAGAGTGAATAGTCATTCCAAGGATGGTACTACAACTCCAAGAGCGACCAGAAGCACGGGATATCTCAGTTTATCTGAAATCGTTTACTGACGTACTGGCTCGCTGCATTCCTGCCAGGGACCATGAGCTGATTAACAAACTGTACTTGCTCAGTGGCGAACTGTGCTGCCTTTGCACTGAAAGCACTTGTTTGTGCACTAAACCGTGAAAAAATCGTTGTTATTTACCTGGTATGAGATGCATTCTATTTACCTCTCTGTAGTAACGATTGCAAACCTTTGATCTCACTAACATCTTACTGTCCGGGGACAAAGAGGCTGTACGTAACCGAAGTAACGCACCTAAATGCTTGTAAGTTCTACATTAAGTGACATTACTTTTTATTAAATTCATTTTGGAAAAAACTTGTTGACACAAATAAGTTGTGCTAAAAATTGCCATTAGGTGGGCTGCAAAGCAGCGTATTTTGCGAAAACTTTCACTTGATGATTGTCTGTAGAAATCAAAGTTTACATTTTTCGCATTTTGATTAGTAACTATGGTTTCTAAATGCTTTAGTGTACCTTGCACAACAAATGATATAAAAAAATTGAAAGGGTTTATGAGTAGACGATTTTATTTACCGTTTTATATATAGATGTATATTAATAATAGCAATACTATTAATTAATAATAATAGTAATAATAATAGTAAGAATTATAATTATAATAATCATAATTATGATCATGATGATGATGTATACATGAAAGCACCTGGGGTCCGTATTTCTCTCTATGTCATTGGAAATGCCTTCGTACACTGAACTGTGATGTATGTTTTGCACAAATGGGGTATTTAACTTTCCAATTAATTTTAATAAACAATAATTATTTTTTCCAGTTAGGATGGGAACGTCGTCGCGTTGTTGACGGTGTGTTCCCTCTTGTGTGCTGTCGGTGGTCAGTGCTGCTCTGTGCTAAGAACACGTCAATCAAACGTCACTTCTGACGTAGTGGAGGGCTGTAGTGTAAGATTACGTCACAGAGCCGTGACACAGAGAGCCACACTTGCGCACCCGTAATCTAAAGCGATACCGGTGACTTTTACCTTTGGAATAATTGCTCATAAGCAAGGATGTTCATTGGATATTCAGTATTGGTGTTAATCTTTGATCTGGTATTACTTTGGGTTATCACATTAAATTCACATACATTCACACTCTCACTCATATTTCCAGACCCTAGGGAGGATCACAAATAATCGTAGCTTAGGAAAAATATTCACCCTACAGCTGGGATTCAAGCCCGCGAACTCTGGATTTGAAGGCTGAGTATGCTATCTAGCAGAACACAGAATGGTATCCATTTACAGACAATATACCTATAAACAGACGTGCGCGCGCCAATTTCAATTCTTTTTAACTCAAAGTACCTTAAAACGTGTACTTTCTGTTGAAAATAGCTAAGCAGTAGAGAATGCAAACAATGGACAAAAAAGATGAACTTTTTATAGGAATAGTCCACAGAATGTGCATGAAGTGATAATGGATGGGGAAATTCATACGCGTGTTACAGAGTTAACAATGCTATTATTGAAGCTGCCTCAGTAAAGTGACAGGAATGACATACATATATGCTACAGCAAAATGGTTGGATGTCACTTTTGGCGCTAAAATTCGCGCTACCGTTGGCTTTTTCTGACACTTGAAATACGCGTTAGTCTGGCACTGACAGCCATTTATGGTGAAATAATCTGAATAAAATACATAACACAAAGATGATCAACAGCTAATATCTTCACAGTTTGTCTAAAATTAATTCTTGTGTAACTTGATTGTAAGTATTCTCTAACAATTCATATCTTACTTAAACTGTAACGCCTGAAAATAAAAACTCTTGGATTAAATTCTACAATTGAAGGCGTGTGCATAAAAGTGGTCTAACACTCAAGACCAAAAAGTTTCTGATTAGTGCTGCCACCTCTTTTTTGGGACAAATACTAAATGTATGGATATTATAACATCAAAAAACTCGATTCTAAGTAAATATAACCATTTTGATTTCTTGCGATTTATCTGAGATCTTCTGAAGTGTATAAGTGATCTAATCACAGTATAAACTAACTACAGTAGGATCGCAAGTTTCAACATAGCTCCGCCAAAACTCAAAGATGATTACTTGAACTTTCATGAGTATTACAGAAGCCTCTCTGGTGAGGAAGCCTCACATTTTGACTTACGGGGACCTGGTAAGGCATATGACTGTGTTAAAATTCAAGCTTTCAAGAAACATTTTCTCAGAAAATATTTATTGTATCTGCTTCAAATCTTTACAGCACATTATATGGACTTTTGTACAAACTTCAACATGGGGGTTTTTAGTGGAATAATTATTTGAAGAGTAAATAATTTCTTTGCAGTAGTCAATTTTTTCATTAAAATATCATACTAGTCACTTCAAAATTTCAAAACTAAGGATAATTTTTAAAGAATGGCCCTGTTGAAATGCACATACTTTATATAAACATAGTTCCTGAAAGTATGAGCTTTCTATGTCCAACAGTTTCTGAGAAAATGTTCCTTGTGTATCAAAAAGTGTAGTTCTGAGATATCGCGCTTCAAAGTTAGAACTAACCTTTTCAATATATTCCAGCACCATAAGAAGGATAGGTTAGTTAGCCATGATAAGTCAGTAATCCGTGTTACCAAAAATCAGTATGGCCATTTCAAAAATTTCCCGCAATATTTCCCTGCTAAAAACACCGGGAACTTTAAATATACTAATTCCGTTGATAGCGAAAACCACAATGTCAATAAATTGACCCACCACGACCACTAAAAGCAGCCCCTTGGTAAATACGATATAAAAATCCTTATAATAGTGATATCAAGAAAAAAATCGAAGGATTTTACTCAGAAAACTCTAGTATTTTTACATACAAAAAATGTATTTTTACTCATATTTGCCTTACCGGGTCCCCTTACCTAATTTTGATTGAGTGTCTGAAATGGGCCAAATAGGCCCTTAAGCTTTCAAACAAACCTTTTATTCATTTATAATAAGTACTAACGTAGTAAATCTGAATGTTATGTGCAAGGGTGCTTATTTTGTTAATGATAAATGAAAATGTTTAGCAAGAAATGTTAATGCTATTTTTATTTCGTAAATGCAATAAGAACAAACTAAATATTTTGGAGTCTGCATAAGAATAACTTTGAGGTGAGTGTTTTAACCTTTCTAATAAAATATGTATATATTGCCAACTAATATTTCGTTTTTTGTGTTTACAAATCTCTAATATTTTCACTTTTAAAAAATTCAGGGTTAGGACGTTTTACGCATATGCCTCCAATTATAACTCATTATTATTAGACTGAATGATATTATTATTTACGAGTTTTGTTGCATTAATCTAGAGCAGTGATGTCCAACCCTATCTCTTTGGAGACGCTTACGTAATTAGCGGCCACAACCCCACCTCCTACTTTCAGTCGGAGGGTGAGTCAGCTAGTGCCTGTGACGTGTAGAATCACAATCAGATAGTCAGTATCCAGTGATGGACACAAACAGCCGATTCCATGGCAGTCTCTAGGATATCAAAACGTTTCACAACAAATGCGAAGAGGACAATTTTTGTATTCAAGAAAGGAAAATCAAATTCCTGTTTAACAACCCTATGCATTTTTCGTGCAGCGAGGCTCCACATGGGTTGCAAATGGAAATCATTCTTCTATAAAATACTACGGCTTTTAAATGTTCCACAAACCAAGGTTGGGATTTATTTCCGTCCTTGCCCTCTGACACGTTTCCTAGTCTGCAAATGTTTACCTCCGACATGTCAGTTTTTGGGTCTACATATATTTGCAGAACAGGGTTTTTCTGAATTGAACTCGTATATTGAAAGTCACTTGATGTATCTTCTTAGGCTATGCACTTGACTTTGTCGCCAAATATTAATAGAATTTTTAAACCTAAGCAGTACCAAAGAAATCATTAATGAACAGACTATTGTGTGGGCAGTCTTCTAAAAATACAAATACTTTTAGCTTTGTCTCCAAAACATTACATTAAATATCAGAACCCAGTAGAGAAAATGTTGCGAACGCAACCAAAATGATCGTTAAGTGTGCATCTACAATCGCGTTTACCAAGGCTAGCGTTGCTATGGGTCTGTGACACTTGAGCAGAGGTAGAATTTGTTGACATTTGTGAGTGGGGGCTATTAGTAATTAATGTTCTGGGAAACCCCGGATTTCCTGTTCCTCAATTTCTCCTCTTCATCCTGCCGATAGCGACTAATTATCATTGGTAATATATTTCACCATCAGACTTGTGGCATCAGTGCTGGATAGCGATTTATTTTAAACTGGGAAGTGATTATATTCTAATAAAGACGTTTATTACGATACTTAGCTTCGTTGATCATTAATACCACACATAGCAAAGATACAGCGTAGAATCCTAAGTTTTCCATCGGCGAAATTCGTAATATTTTATTATAGCTGTTGCCTCGGTTATGTATACTAATACTCCATGACTTTAGACCACTGTTGGCAATCAACAATACGCTTTTATGATTAATTTATAATTCAAACTTAATTGTTTCTTTTCGCTCTGTAGTTACGGATATTAAATTAGATGTTTACTGTGGCAAAATGACAAACTCCAGCCCAGTTACTTTTCTAACACTTTATTTACCTTCTGCACTTTTACACAAAGACACAGTTCTATTCTAATGACGTCAGCACAGTCTACAGTCTTTCGTGATATTACAGTTCACAACTGTTTTCTTCTCGTAGCCTTGATTCACTCCTTTCACTGTGTCTCTTTACTTTGTGTTGTACACTAACTCCTACGATACAATTACTACGTATTGATTAAAAGTTCAATTGGACGCACTCACTAACACACTGACCGATTCAAAAACTGCCTCAAACCACGCTCTACACAAGCTTTTATACCGGCACTGAGTAGCCAGATCTTTCTCGAACACCTACAGACAAGCCGGCTGCCGGAGAGTCGCCGAATGCTCTGAAAAACCCTTTGTCTTGCCGCTTGATCGTTGTTCTAATGCACGAGGCTTAACTTGGCACTTTCTGCACTATTACTGCCTAACATGGACTGTGGGTTTCTGTCCTTGAAATGGTCTACAACTTGCAACTCTTGCAAGTGAAGTATTGGTGGTCAATGTGGCAATGAAGAAGGATCACCCGCCACTGGTGTGTCTGCCCTGCCTGACTCGCCATAAAAGAGGAGCGACTTGGAAAGAGATGGAGAATACCTATTTCTTTCTCTTTCTAAAACGTAGGGGCCAAGTTAAATCTCGTCCCCTAACGTCACATGTTCGCTCGCGTGAGTGGTGTAGAGAAGTTTGACCTTGAGAGCCTTGTTACGCACCGCACCAGTAGGGTGAGGCAGCCCGGCGTCACAGTATTTCTATATCATCAATAAAACTCTTGGCGGCGGCGTGGCCGAGCGGTTAGACCGTTCGCCTATCATCAAGGTGGCCCGGGTTCCAACCCAGAAACCGCATGTGGTATTCGTTGTGGACGAAGCGGGGTCCGAGCGGGTTTTCTCCGGGTTATCCGTTTTCCCTGCCACTTATTACACCAACTGCTCCATCATCACCTTTTCATGTATCAATTTCGCCTGTATTTCATATCATCCTCTTCCACACCAGGCCCTAATGACCTAGTTGTCGACGGGCCCTTAAACCCAAATCACTCACTCACTCCTCTTCCTCACTCTCATACCTGGTGCTTGACTGACAACCCGCTACCAGGTGTTCACGCTGTCCGGTCCATAGGTTTATCTGCGCCTCGTCAGGCATCTAACGCAAGGCACAAGCTTGTAAGTCCTCCATATGAAGAGGGTACTCAGAAGAAGAAGAATAAAACGATTGCGGTGCACACACAAAAAACACTAGAGGCAGATGGTAATAGCAAGCAGTAGTATTTAGAAATAATTATTAATGGTATAAATAAATAAAGTAAAGCAAACAACGTCACCAAAGAAGCAGTTCGGTATGCAAACAGGGATCCGTATTCGATGATATTAATCCTTTTCCGCTAAAGTCCTGACGGGTCTAAGACTGCCAGGTGGTCGATCATCCATTCGATACGGAGAGGTTACGGTGCCAGCATCACGCTTTCTCCAGCTGGACTGTTGACTTTCTTGGCCAGAAACGCTGCCTACCGCAGCTCCTCACTTTGCTAACGATGCTGAGTGGATACCGGTTCTAACTTGCAAATTAAAATCTGCACCCCTATGAGTGGGATCGATTCCGGACGCATCCCATGGCCAGAAACCAGAGCACCATAGTGCAGCACTCATATTCGATACAGTTTCAAAAATACGAGTACTTCAAGCAATCACAGCAGTAATTATGAAGATAATCCTGGAATCTGTATTACATATAATAGTGTGATACTGCTTCTAATATTGTAACTAAGGATGCAAAGATAGAAAGTCCTTGGTGATGAAAACTTAGCTTGCCAACCAAAACTGATGCGTTGTTTCTGAGCTGAAATTTCAGACATAACAGGAAAAAAAAAGCTTGTGCATAAAGTATATGTTGAACTACAAAGTATGTTGGCTTCATAATGAACTGCAGTACCTATCAAAAGTTTATGAACACCTGCATATTTCACCTAAATACACTCTATGCAGCGGCCTTATGTTTCGTCAAAAAATATCTTATTAAAGGGTACATTTTAAGTAGGAATTATGTGAATGTCATTATTTTTAAGGGAGTTTTAGAGAAACCGAAAAAATCACCTTTTTAAATTTTTGTGGAGATTTAGCAATGAAAACATGTGGGATATCAATTCTATTTTTCTCTGAAGGGAAAGGCACATATGTGAGGAATATTTATAAATATGACTTTATCATAGAGTATCAACAATTGGCATTGCGGCGGTGTTTGGCTTAATTTCTATATTTCACTTAATTTGTTGATACTTAACGATTGCGCCTTATTTATTATTAGTATATTAGGTATACATTGTGGGTTGGCGTTGCCTCAGCTATGATAATGCTCAGCAGTCGAACTTATATCTCTAGTTAGGTGGCGGGAAAGCAAGTTAGTCCGCTCAGTAGCCAAGTGGTTAGACCATTCGCTTCTCACCAAAGTGGCCCGGGTTCGATCCCAGGCAAACGCATGTGGGATTCGTGGTGGACGAAGCGGCGCTGGAGCGGGTTTCCTCCGGGTTCTCCGGTTTCCCCCGCCATCTCATTCCAACGGTGCTCCATATTCATTCCATGTATCACCAGTCACCGCCTGCGGTGCCGTAGTAGTAAAACCGGGCGTTAAACACTACAAAAAAAAAAGTGGCACACCAGGCTGGCAGAGTGGGCGCGGCCCCATACGGACGTTAATACCGCACGTGTGGTCCACCCTGCCTTAGTATGCCGGAAGAATCCTTGCCCACGGACACGAAAGCTTGTGTAATATATGAACACCTTCTATACTGCACAGATAAAGTTACATTAAGCGGCTAGCTGCTGTACAGATATAACACTCCGTACAGGAGAACCTGTACGACCTGTTCTCGAATGCTGGAACGCAGGGACATTCTTTGCGTTGGCGAACAGTACGTCGTGTGGAAGTGAGGAAGTTTTAACGAGTGTTGAGTGATTGTATAGTCAGAGTTAGTGTTTGGAGACACAGAAAGTAAAAAGAGACAGTGAAAAACTGAGTGAAGGCTACGAGAAGATAACAATTGTGAGTTGTAATATCACAAATGACTGTATGCTGTTAACGTCAGGAGAAGAGAAGTCTGTTTTTGTGCAAAAGGTTTAGAAGAAAATAAAGTGACAGAAAAGTAACTGGACTAATTTTGCCATTTTGTTACACTATTAAAAACCAAAGCTTAAGTTCCTCAAGAAAAACGCCCTGTGCTATCATAGGACTGAAAAGATGAATAAAAAATAAACTCCACATTCCTTCAATACGTCTTCATAATGAAAGTTTTCAGCCCAAGTACACTGCACACTTGTGCAAAGCCTGAGAAGGATGTAATAGTAATTGCAAATTAATTCACATTTGCCGAATCCAACTATGTAATATCCAGTGCGTCTATGAATAGCTACATCAGAGTGTATGAAACTGGTTTTATCGAGTTTAATATTAATTATGCTCACACTCGCAACTCCAGGCTCTGCCAAAGTAAGCAATGATTCTAATTAAAGAAAAGTTTCCCACATGGGTGAGAAAGCGAACTCGTGTTCTCAGGATTGAAAAGCTAGAACACTGACCACTCCAACAGTGGCAGTCATTTGATAAATGCTCACACAATATATTGTAATATGAATCATGTTCGAAAAATTAATATTTGCTCCGTAGTGTACACACGTCTAGTGTGAAAGAAACATCAAACATAATTTATCAAAGTGTTGTATAAACATTTCTGTCATGTTTTGTTTCCTCGTTGCTCAAAATAATGGTTGCACACAAAACAAACTAATTTTCTTAATAGGAAACAGTATTTTATTCCTTTAGCCTGTACCGCCTTTTTCTCTTCGCTCTTTGTTTTACTCTTTACTTTTGCAGAGTTCAATATATTGGAAGCCAACCCCCAGAAAGACCAGCAAGGAAAGGTGAAAAAGGTCAAATTAGTAGCAAGATGCTATCTATTAAGCGGTGTTGTACTCACTTAATTTCAAATTGGGTAAGGGTTATTGTCTGTTCACCAGCTCTTGGCTTTAGGGGAATGAAGGGGAGAGGAGAGGTATTCCAACTAATGGAAACCGAGTTTTGTAAACTTCTCCGCAAACGGTGCTGCTGGTTATATTACCAACTTACCCCAATGTTATTTGCTTTTATTTATTCGCTGCTAATTTCTCTTAATTCCAGTTGTAAAATCGTAGTCACTGGCGTTATGACGGAAATAAAGAAAAAAAGAATTTAGAAGTAGATAAACCCTGCCTAGGAGTGCTGTGAAATCTGCTATAACATTGCAGAGCAAAGGGGCTCAGAGTGACAGTTCTATACATAAAGCAGATCTTTACAGGATGATTGAAACAAACAAACCTAAAGAGAAGGGTTTTAAACCGGACGACCTTTTAGTTTCATTGCGCCACAAAGCCGTTTGCTTGCTCCTATAGGTGTGTGATCTAAATCCCATAAAGGTAGCTTTGGTTAAGGTGAAATTAATTGTTAAAGAAATCTAACAGGTGACTTATCCTTACGATGTAACGCTCGAGGGTATATCACTTTTGACCGAAACAGGCTGGCAGGGTTTTTGAAAAATGTAGACAAGTTACAAAATGACCAGGTGAGAAAGACAAAAGTTGAAAACCTCGTTTACTTCTCACATGTTAAATATATTTCATGAACTAAAAATAACATTTAAGTTTGGCTATTTTTAGCGACTTCTTTACTTTAATCTAGCGAGAATACACAATTCAAGGTTGGCACTACTATTGTAAGTGTGACTAGAAGCACGACGACTGCTTCAGACGTCACTGTGTACCTAGAATTGTTTAATGACATGCTGACTCGCTGCAATTCTGTCAGGGACCATGAGCTTGTGAAAAAGCTGTAGCTAGTATTAATACCGACACACAAATACACCTCCCTTCAAAGCATAGCACCGAATTTAGAACTGATAACTAGGAGTTTACAACACGCCAAGAAGGCCAATAGTTGAGCTCTTTTGTCTCAGAAAACCAGGGAAATTGAAATTGAAAACCCATTATTCCACAAAAACCTTCAATCGAGAATGACAATAAATACATTAAAATTACATTTTGATGATCCACTGGCTAGTGTAAAAAACGGTAAAGGATACCGTGGCTAACACAGAAAATCAAGTGATCAGAAGACCCATGAAATGATTATTTGCCCTAGGAAACACAGTTGCATTTGAAAATCAACGCACGGGCTAATATACAGTCTCACGCACAGGTTATGTGGATAAGTATCTTCAACAAGCTACTCATGCAGCCAGCTAAACTTGGTAGCTGACGAGAGCACCATTAAACAAAACAATAGATAAACACAAGCCTTAGTGAACCCGCACCCAGAATGTTTCACTGCTATCCGTGGGAACAACAAAACATGCAAACAGCGGTAACAAAGTCGGCATAAGCTTAGGAGTGCTGTATAATAGCTCTTTGGAGGCATCATCTTCAATCATGCAGACAACTGCTCTGCCCAGTTACTACTGTTTTCCATTGCAAATCAAATGCAAATGGACAACTGAGACGGGCATTAGAGCCAAGCATGGCTCAGGAGTAAAAGCCTAATTGCTTCGTGGTACACAGGAGCTTGGTAGAAACATTTGCAAACCTTTTAGTGCTTATTTTGTTTACCACTGAGACTGAGTGTTGTCAGGAACAACGGAATGAGAAACGAGCTGAACTTACTGAGTTACCAGAAGGTTGTACTCTTGTTTTAAATAACATTTGAGACACTAAATAATTTTAAGACTTGAAGGTGTGGTTCTTATTTGGTGAACTCCACATAAAGTACTCTCGACCGTAATGAAAGAAGGAAAAGAAATGAGAGCACTTTAATGTGAAGTATGTTTCTTGCCCTAAGATCTGCGCAACGCTAAGAGAAGACAAAATTAAAGGCTTTATGTAGATTTCGGTTCTCTGATATATTATTATATATCTGATGGTCTTACTGTCCTTACATTAATTTCCCTCCTCACCATCGTTTATTTTCATATCTATTCTCAAAGTGTTATTTAAAAATTCCGTTTTTCTCCATAATTCATGTGTATCAAGTTGCGCGCTTATGGAAATGGTTTCATTAAGCATTTGGGTTTTGGCACAAATGGGGACACAGAAGACCCACGTGTTCGCTAACTATTTAAAAACTGACTTGCCATATTATGATGGCTTAGAAATCAGTCCTTATACAGTACACAAAACAAAAAGTCAATTCAATAAATGCGTGATCATATGCTATAAAATCCAAGTATTGGAAAGACAGCAATACATATCTGGGAAATGATTAATGCATCAAAATGATGTGTTGTAAAGACATACAGACTTTTCTTTTATAAGTTGTCTGTCGTTCGTGATTTACCAGTTACACGAAATTACGGAAGATTGACTCAGAATGATGAGAACTTTTGATATTAATTATTATTATTATTATTATTATTATTATTATTATTATTATTATTATTATTATTATTATTATTATTATTATTATTATTATTATTATTATTATTATTATTATTATTATTATTATTATTATTACTATTATTATTACTATTATTATTACTATTATTATTACTATTATTATTACTATTATTATTACTATTATTATTACTATTATTATTACTATTATTATTACTATTATTATTATTATTATTATTATTATTATTACTATTATTATTACTATTATTATTAATCCGGTCTGATATCTGTGTTTACCATAAATTCTTCTCTTCCACATATATTCTACGAATGGTGGTTTTGCAAACGCTTGTAACAGCCGTCGTGTCCATAACGTACTGTATGCCCAGGATAAGAAGGCAAGTCTTAGGAATGTGTATGGTAATCATTTTGTACTTCCCGCACGGTGTTTATGCCGAGTTTCCGAGAGTGACAAGGATGCTAGGCTCGTTTAAAATACACAATGTTGTTACATAACTCACCCATAGCTGGAAATATGCATTCTCATACACTCATTTCCTAGTAAACAGGTCCGCTACCGGGGTAGATAGACAATTCAAGCCCCCTCTGCCCTTCATTCCCCTCTAGGCTTCTTGTCGTGGGCATACAGTATATATGTAGCACATTAGCAAGAACTGCACCTCCTTGGAAGGGAGATATAATATTAGGTGTTCTAGGAATCGAAGGAGAGTGAAAAGGGGGAAGAAAAAGGAGATTCAAAGATGATCTGGAAAAGAGATCACTGTGATGAATTTCTTAGTAGTAATTTTTTTCCAGACTTGCGAGAAGACCTTAGGAATGTTTTTCACGGTGTAACTGGTTATGATATCGTCTGCAACATGTTGCAATTCTTTATAGTTTTGCGCAGTCAATATTAATTATTCACCTTGCACTGCAGCAGGTACCTTAACTCTGTTTATGTGCTTGTGATAACGATAAGCAATATGTTTAGGGTGCCGAATGCACACGTAGTCTAGCGAGTGTTTACGAAGGCCACCCGACAGTAGTAGAAACTTCCTCGAGAGTCGCGTATGAGGCATCCCTCTCGGACGGAACGGAAGCAAAATCCTTCCGGTCGGGCCAATGTGCGTTTGATCATTAAATAACACATATCTGACCCTCGCGGAAATTTTCTGTTTCATTTCGTTTCGGTTGAAACGGACCAGTGTGCGCCAACCTTAAGTCTTTCTGCGCAGAACACTCGTTTTCGTACGGTTACTTCGAAGATTCCGTAGCCAGAGGTACAAATCATCACCATATCATCGTCATCGTCATCATCATTATCATGATTATCGTCGTCGTCATCATCATCATCATTATCACCACCACCACCACCATCATCATCTTCACTATCATCATCAGCGTTATTAATACGAATCATTGCAAAGTACTGTTTCGTCTCTAAGAAATGTGGTATTTAAAACTGGTGAGCTCGTATCTGTGAAATGCTACATGGTGTTTCCCTTCAGTTTAGAAGACCTATAATTTTTGTTCCCACACGGCAGGTTCCATTGTCTCCACATGAGCTATAATGATGACTTCCTGCCGTGAGCATCACCTTTTGACGCCACCTCCAATGTTGGACTTCGACGAATCTGCTGCCAGCAGGTCCAGTGGTGAACTATGAGATCTATTTCCTTAGGGCATGCGGGACGACTGTGAGATAAACAACAGCATTTACATTATTTCACAGATTTAATGGAAGCTAATAACATATCTATTTGAAGCGAGCTGCACGAGAGACTGTAAGTTAAAGTGTCAATACTTACGGTTTAAAATAACTGTATCCGTAATAATGAGAAACTTCAATTGCCGAGAGTTGCTGATACGTAAATCGGAGGGTTCCTGTTGGCGAACGGTTAATCTATAACCTCGAGGCGCTCCACAGGTGCTCCGATGTGCAGATATGTGATTATAGTATAAAGTTCTCTAAGACTATAAAACACGAAGGAAAAGACACGAATTTTAGAAATGTTAGAATTTTAGAAATCTCTTATCAGCTTTAGTCTCACCTACTTTATGATTCCCACCAAACATTCCTGCTTTTATTGCCAACGATCAAAGCTTCTTATCCGCATACGAAACACAGTTTTCTATTTGGTGGCCATGAAATTTGCAGAATGCCTTTCACCTTTATTATTTTCAGAACTCTGTGGACGTGAGTATTTGCACAATCTGCCTTTTAATTATAACTAATTTCCAGGTACGCCTTTAGCTAATGGTTTTCTTGCTGAATGTGTTCACTAGAAACTTAATTGCATTGCTAATGGCTTTTTCTTAACACTCCTTGTTCTCATGACAAATTTCAGCCTGTGGTTTTTACATTATTCATTAAATTCAACTTACGGAAGTTGTTAATTGTAACTATTTATCTTCCTTATATGTATTTATAAAGTTATTAATCTTGACCCCAATAATCCCGGTATCAGCTACCCAATTTCTTTTATGTGTATGTATTTTTATTAGAAACATCCTCGACAGTATATAGTGTATTTACTTTATACAAAAGTATTCCAAATCTTCTTGTAATTGATAGTGATACAAGTTTTTCCCTTAGAACCCCTACATCTGACTTCATGGCTGTTGACATGAATTACTGTCCTGTTTTGACTGCTTAACTTCTTTTCTCCTCTTCGTTTTTGTTTGTTTTTGCAGCGTTCAGCGAGTAATATTATCATGCGTTGTTTCTCAGGTGAAAACCACGATAACACCATAAACATTAAATGGTCTATACAAATGAAACAATGAAAAAAAGAAATCTAAAGGGAGTAAGAAAAAAGACTACGTCTTCCGCACGCTCTGACAATAGCCTTTTCATTGCTCCTATATTGATTTCCGTTCTATAACATCTTAGCTTCCCATATAGCTTCCTTCCATTTACTTTATTCCTTGAGCTGAACCAAAAAAGAAACGTTTTCTTCAGTTTTCCCCGTTCGTAACACATATTCCATATTGCTGTATCTAAATCCCTTAAGATACAACGTCCTGTTTGCATCCAGCTCCTACTTGCCATAATTGGCAATATACCTCTCTCCCTACCGAAGTGTTTCTATATAGAGGAGGTCAAATTATACCTAATTTATAACAATTATTAGACTAACCTGATAGATTACTACGTCCTGCATAATCTAGTGTATTTTAAAATAAAATATACTTATTGTTGCTGCATTTAGATGCTTAGATGTTTAATCTTTACCACCACATAATTTGAATGCATTATAAAAAAATCTGATCTGTTGCACTCACATGACTTTCTCTACTCTTGTACTAACCATTTTCAACAAACTCGTATTTCGATACCTTCTTCTTGTTAGGATAAACATTCGTACAAATTATCTTGTTGCTTATTTCCTTGTGGGTGCAAAGGGAACATTAGAATACAATAGGCTTTGTGGGATAGCCAAATCTTTTAAAACTTAGAGACTCCGTTCTCTTTGCACACTTAACATATAAAAAATGAACAACGATGTTCTATTTCCCGAAATGTTTAAGTTTTCCGAAACTCACACACACACAACAAGGAATATCTCCGAAATGGTTCACTCTACAAGAAAATTTATTCAGACATAAATTGTGTATTTTAGCAAGATCTGCATTTTTTTTTGTATATGTAGTATAATTTGGTCTATCTCTAACGGTTTATCAGTTATGCAAAAGTCGTCCAGAGTAAATATGACTACAGTGGCTATAGCCAGAAAATTCAAGATATACATTTCATTTGTCATAAAAATATGTCAAACATATGACATTTCAATGAAAATCGTTTGAGCCATTTTCAAGAAAATAAAAATTTCCAAAACAGTTTCCATGTAAAGTGTAGTTTAGGGTGGGACAATTTTCTTCAAAATCTTCGTGTGAAAGACATTAAACTTAAATACCAAATACCAACTTTGGTTTTTAACCGACTTTTCGTTTTTGAGTTATGCTGTTCACAGACGGACAGACACACAGACAGACACACACACACACAGACACACTCACGGACATTTTTCTAAAAAGGTTTTTTTTTTTTTTTTTTTTTTTTTTTTTATTCAGGGGTCTCAAAACATATATTTCCGGTGAAATCTCGGCATCGAATTTTTGGGTGGAATACAATACTTCCCCTACTTACCAGTAGAGAAAGTAAAAATAAAGTAGGATTGAAGGCTATAATATTATGACGCCGGGCACGGCGCTCAACAACGGACGGTCGGGGCCAAGCTACTTCTTACCACATACCAAGCTGCGGAGCAAACAATGGCGCAAGTTCAAGCTTCCCCACTTGCTTCACGTGAGCAAACATGTGACTAAAACAATCAAACGGCAACACAAAGGGTTTCCAGAGACTTCGAGAAAGATCTAGCTACGTCATCACCGACGTGTTTGTGGAAATCGAGAAGGGTCCGTGTGAGGTCCTTCCCCCTATAAAGACGCGAGGAAACAGGAGAGAGTTAGAGACATGAGTCCCTCAGCGTCAGTGAGTGCGAGACAGCTGTGCGTGGGTGGACGCTTTAATGAACATCGAGTGATTGTATCATAGAAGTTAGTGTGTGAGAGACAAGCCTGAGTCATGAGTGCGAGAAGAGAACAATAGCGAGACTGTAAGACTGTAAGCTGTGTTATCGTCAGTAGAAGAGAACTATGTTTTTGTGCAAAAGTTTGGAAGTAAATAAAGTGGAAAAAATAGACTGATAATTATTATCATTTTATCATATATATATATGGGAATGATTTTCCAAACTGTTATATGATTAGTAAAATAGAAACAATGGCCGTGAAAGCCTTCGACAATTATTGTGTGATTCTTTCCTTACAAACTTAATGGAGAGACAACCATTGCCATACGAATGTACATTTGGCAAAGATACAGTACAAAGTATACCCAAAAATTGAAAATTTTTATCAGACATGAGCAATGTGTCCTAAGCAATAAAAATCAATATTTTGTTATACTGAGTACCTTTTTTACTATAACAAGTAACGATTTGTATTACAAGAATCAGGTAAATAATATTTATTCTAATACTTTTACCACGTCTGCTTTATCCTGCGAGTTTTCTAAGAACTATTATTTTGAAATTCTCTGTTCTACCCCACTTACATTGACAACGTTATTAAGTATGCTGCAGATTTTTAATTCCTCTCTCGAAGTCTCACCTACATGCATACTCGGCTTGGCGTAATTATATTTATGAATATTTAATCATTCCAGAGATTTCAGAAGCTTTATTTGTACTGCTTGCAAAGAATTCATTTTTGGGGCAAAAAAGAGGTGTTTCGTTTAGCAACGGCGGCAGCTTGTGAGAATCGCATGGCTGTATTTTCCCTGTTGCAGCTTTGAGGAATATGTGGTAACGTGTGGAGAGATGCATTGCAGAGACCTCTCTAAGAAAAAATTGTTCACACTCGAGGTTTTTGGCCTGGACGTGCCCGCACTCTTTGCCTGAGTTTGTTGTGTCTAGAACTGCCCTGATGGAGGTAAGGAGTTTATGAATAATTTGTAGCTGCGATTCAAACTTAGGATAAATTTCGGGATAGGTCCCTGAAGGATGATCACGGCATACCAAGCGGCACCTGTAACGTAGTCCAAGTGGAATGCTGAACTCATGTAATTAGCTGTTGAAACTTGTATAGTTGGCTAGAGACGAGAAACGGTTCTGTTATATTCTCAGGTAATAGCCCCCTTGCTACCTTATGTGTTGTGGCAATGTTAATTAAGTCTTGTTGCTCGTCGCACGAATTTAATTTCTACACTCATATTCGCTGTTTTTATAATCGACCAACATTCTATGTCACAGAGTAGGTCTATTAAAGCAGGCATGGAGAAGAGGGGTGACAGGAATGCAATCGAGTATTTACACTCTCCGCTTACCTCATCACCAAATGCAGGCCACCTGTCTTGTCCAGTTCTGTTTGTTTACGGATACACACGTCTTTACAAAAAAGGCAAGTTTCAAGGCGTGCAGTGGTGCAACCGAATAGGAACACGACGTGTTGGTTTTGTGATTACGTTAGGTACAATTTCTTTTGGCATAGCAAACGCAAAACTTTATTTTTACTAGGAACACAAAAGTACTCATGTTCCCATTCCACTTTGAAATAACTTTTTTCCTTGTTATGCGACATGATTCCATCACGGACACAATTTGAGGGACTGACCGATTCTCTGAGGTAGATAGATAACAGCGGGGTGTTGCCTAATAGGTAACCGCTATGTAGCAGGTTAAAACTACAATGTAAGGGAAATGACACATTGTGTTAGTTCTCCCCATCTATGTATTAAAGGTTAAGAATAGTGTCAAATTGAATTTTTCCTTTCCAAGTTCTTCTGAAGATGACTCACAGGTGTTGAAAGTATTTTAATTTTGAAAACTATTTTTATTTATCAAATATCTTAAATATTTAAAATCGATTGTATTTGTTTAAGAAAATAATAAGCACTTCTAAATTGTGCTACAAATAGATTTATTTCTAAAAGCTATCTTCAAGTTCTCCTTCTTATTCTTCATTTCATAGGTTGGTCACCTTGCCCGTTCCAGTTTCATTCTAACGGTTCGTTTCTAGCGGTTGTCCTCAATCTCTTCTTCCTCTCGGCCTGTAGTCCAACGCTGTCTTAGGAAATCTGCGGTTTTCCATTCTTACTAAGTGTTCCGTCCAGTCTTATCTGCTATCCACTACTTCTTGTGTATTGAATCGATATTTAGCTCTTTCCTAACATCTTCATTTTGTATGCTCTCTATCCTCGTGCGTCCTTTCACACTCCATATAAACATCATATCGATCCATTGAATCCTGCTTCACTGTCTTTGAGTTGGTACCCGGACTTCCCTGCCATAAAGCAATATACACATTACTTTTTAAATTTCATTTTATTTTATTTTCTAGCTTTGCGTATAAAACTTCTTTTAAGGTTCCACTACTTGGAAATTACTAACTTTTTGTTCAATATCCTTATCATTATAAAAATCTGTCACAGCCAAGATGTTTATAGTTTGATACTTGTTCTAGATTATTGTTTTCTATTAAAACCTTAGATCTAAATGGATTCTTCCTTCTAAATGCAATTATTTTTGTTTTCTTGCTTAAAATTTTAAAATTATAAAATGCTTCTATATCTTCATATACTTTAAGTTATACTTTAATTATAAAGTGTACACAATGACGTAGATTGTTTCCATGTACCATAGAGTAATTGCAATCTCTCTTTAATACTGGTGCATAAAGTAAGAGAACAGAAGTGGCCAGAGGAACGTTCATCTAGATATCTAGAAGCCAGAGATTGTCAACCTAAAATGGGAAGAAGAAATTATGAATTAATCATGTCACAATATATATAATACTGCAATGATTCCAAATGCAAAATAAACATTATATTGGTAAAATTCCAAAGTTTTATAAATGTGTAATTAAATGTTTGGTCACAATTATCACATGCAAACGTAGACAGAAATATTATTGTTGCCTCAGAATGTCTGAAACTGGCAAAATTACTGCAGTCAGACAAGATGGTGTTGAGCGTCTTCTGAAATGTTCTCGTTATAGTGGACACAGTTTATCAGCAGTCTCCAGGAGTTCAAAATGGCCGACATTACACTAAACACCTGACGGAAGTATCACAAAAAGCAGTCCTGCCGACGTACATAATAAGACCACTTCTAACCTCATATATCACAGTGTTATAGTAACATGCTTTCAAACGATAATAATGCTGGAACATCGTTATCACACAACACATGATGAACGTACTCACCTTCGGCAAATCTTGTTCTGCAATAATACTTTTGGATAAAATTACTTCCGGCCGCTAAATATCGTAATACATACGAGATGTAATACTGTGTGGCGAATACAAAAATAACAACACTAACTATAATTGCATATACTGTTCTAAAACAATTCAAAACAAAATCACACAAAAACGAGCATTACGTTCACTGATTGATTAATTAATTAATACGGCGTCTAAACAGAATCTTGTTTTAAAATCCATCGGTTGGCCTCTCCACAACACGTTCATAAACTGGCAACATAACAGACGCAACTATGGCCATAGCTTTACCATGGTTATATGTTACAAACAGTTGGCGGCACTAATGCAACCCAACGGATGGGATATCACCAAATGCACCATAATGGGTGAAAAATGTAAAGGTTGTTTTTTGGGGTATCTCAATAAGCTGCGCATCGCATGATGGGTTGGACCGCCCTCTTTGATTTTTGGTTTTTTCTTGGTTTTTCTAGGTCGGTAGATGAATAGTGGGATGCTCTCTGTAAAGCTGCGAATTTTCCTATCCTACATTCCCTGCCATTTCATTTTCGTGTCAAGTTTGGGAGTCGAGGGACCATGTGAGCGGACGATGTTGTGAGGCGTGTGACAATGGAATTGTTTTGAGTAACTATCCCTTCTGGCGTTCGATATGTGACTAGTCCACAGTGTGATATCTCCTTAAGGGAGAGGGGTTGTGTGGGTAGTCCCATCGGTGTCGGCATCTTACACCTGTAGACGCTGGGACGTTAGGCACCCCGCCTGTGTCCGAGCCTGCTTTCCCGGATCTGGTCGACCTGGTGTCTGGTGTCCTTCGTTCCACCCTTTCCTCCTCGCGTTCAAGTACGTACAACAGAGCCTCTATGTGCTTCTGTGCCCAAGTTTCCCTCCCCCCTAACACACTCTACTCTAGTATCCATTAAGGCTTTTATAATTCATAGCCAACATATTGTTGTTTCTTTTATAATTTGTAACCATACCCTGGCGGTGGATAAATAAGATTTGTCACTTTTAAGATATTTATTATTTAAAACTGTTTTATACTTTCTGGCGGCGTCGTTATTATAAAACGATAGGTGACAGTGGACACACCAACCCCAACTAGTGTATAGCGATAACAATTTCACCTTCTGGAATAAAAATCTACCGAAGTAAAACACGCACAATACCATTAAATATGTAATTAATGTTGTTCACTCAGTAACCGTGTGTAGGACATGATTGGAAGGGGTAGAGTGAGACTGAGTGTGTTTTACCGGGAATAATACGAGTGATTTGGAGAATTTAATGTCGTATCGGCACGTTGGTCATGATACCTTAGTGATAGAGCAACTGGACGGTAACCGGTGGATCCGTGGTTCAAATCCCGGTCATGACATTCACTTTTTCAGTCTCACTCTACTCTTTCCAACCATTAAAATATATTTATATTGCGACACAATGTTGTTCGTACACTTTCGCTCTCCGAGACGAGCGCAACTATCACCTCGGCCAACTAGGTCCGCGCTACCCTATCCACCCCTGGCATCCAGTTCTTTGCCGTCAACTCGGCCTTCCAGGGCGCAAAAGACTTTCCCCGACGCCCTCCACGACGTACACGCGCCAGCCGAGGTCTCCCACCTTCCCGCCGAGTTCTTGCGCGTCTTCCTGCGTGCCGGACAGTCCCCTTCAATCTTCGCAAATACACAGTTCTTCCTTCATCTCGGTCATTTCTGTCTTCATCTTTTCTATGCCGGTATTCACGTTCTTCAACTAGGATTTCTTTTCCATCTTCATTTCTGCCATTCCAGATTCCTTTTTTGTCTCCATTTTTGCCATACTAGCCAATAATTTCTCCAGCATTGCCTCCATCGTGGCGTCCACGTCCCACTTCTGACGTCAGTGTGACAAAGTGACAATCTGACAAATCCCACTTTTGACAATAATGTGACAAAAACGTCAAAAGCGAAGTTCAATTACTTTTTTCTCACTTTATTTTCTTATAAAACTTTTGCCTAACACACAGTTCTCTTCTACTGACGTTAACACAGTCTTCAGTCCTTCTTGATATTACAGCTCATAACGGTTTTGCTGTAGTAACTGTGACTCACTCCTTTCTGTCTTTCTTCGCTTTCCCTATTTCTCAAATAACTGACTTTGACGGTACAATCACTCGACACTCATTAACTGCTTCACTATCTTTTTCCACGACACGCCGGTTCTCTCACATACACACACACGTAGCTGACACACACACACACACACACACACACACACACACACACACACACACACACTAAAACTAAAAGTTGAACTCAACTGACTCCCGGCGCCTCGGCTTCTTATGTAGCAGTATCCTTTCTTGAGCTCCTACAAATACGCCGACTGTCGGACATCCTCGAACAATCTTGAAAAATCCCTTTTTGTTCTGCTGCTCTGCTTGTTGTCACATGTTTGCTCGCGTGAAGGAGCCTGTCAACGAAGACAGCTCGGGCATGTAGTAAGAATGAATGAAGAAAGGATACCAAGGATATATGAGAAAAGGACAGAGAGAAGAAGTGAAGTAGGAAGATCAAGACTTGAATGGAGACAGAATATGGAAAAAGTGGCAGTCACTTGGGGAAAGACGTTGAGAAAAATACAGTTGCACAGGGCAGGAACGAATACAGGAGGTGGCTGAAGAAACCCTATGTCTAAAGGCATATGGGATAGAGAAAGGAGAAGGGGAAGCAGTCTCACCTTGAGCGTCTTTGATACGCGCCACGCCAGGTATTGATATGGTAGCTTGGCCCCCAACCGTCCCTTGTTGTGCACCGCGGCCGGCGTCACAATATGAAATCATGATATGAAACATTTCCAAATTTTTTTAGAGTAATGCGATATATCATTGTATTTTTCGTTTCACCTTCTCTACCACACACATAATAAGTAGAGAAAGGTGTTAAATTGTTTCGAAGAATTCGAAATTGAAATTTTGCGGAAAATGTGTTTTGAGGTCCCCTGAATCCAGAAAAGCATTTTAGTCAAGTGACAGTGGTACACCTGTCAACAGCACAACGAAAGCTCGGATAGATACCAAACCAGGTATTTTTAGTTTTGTATCTGCCAAATATGTGATACGGAAAAAAAAAAAAAAAAAAAAAAAAAAATCTGATGTGTTGCACTCACATGGCTTTCTCTACTCTTGTACTAACCATTCTTACAAAATCCTATTCCTGTATCTTTCTTGTGTTAGTTGAGACAAATATTTGCAGAAATTATTATTTTCTTGTCAGTTCAAGAGAAGTATGGGAATATAGTAGGCTTTGAGCGATAGTCAAGTCTTTTAAAGCTTTAAAATTCATTTCTGTTTGCACTGTTAACATATAAAAATGAATAAGGATGTTCCATTTGGCAGAAGTATACGTTCTCCAAAACTTACACAAATAACGAGGAATATCTCCGAAATGGTTCACTCTACAAAAACATTTATTTGGACATAAATTGTGTGTTTTAGCAAGATCTACATTTTTATATAGGACTCATATTCATGTATGTGGCTTTCATGTAACTGTTTTCTTAACGGGCACCAGTTTTACAATGTGGCAGTTACATCACCCGACTTAAACCCCCATTTTGCAAGGGGGACCACACCTATCGTTGGTCAACGGGTCCATCGAACCTAGCCGGGAGGACTAAATAGGTGGTATTTAGATCCACCGACCTTCCCCTCGTGTGCCTCTGAGGGACGCTGTTGTGCTGTGATAGGCCAGCACATATGTAAATGACAAAAATTAGAGAATGCTACAAAATGTTAACACAACTCCAAAAAGTTAATAAGACTGTTCATCTCCAATGGATTCCAGCACACTGTGGAGTCATGGGGAACGAAGCTGCAGACTCACTTGCAAAGAAAGGCACAACAATAAAACAGAAGTCTAAATTCAATTTCTCATATTCCTCAATAAAACGCTTGATTATTAAAAAATTTTCTCATTCATACCTACAAGAAATAGAAACAAATGCCAAAGATAAAAAATGGATTACACTACTTTCCAATCCAGATATAATCCCCCAAAGGCCAAGGAAAACAGCGGTTGCAGCCTTCCGACTATTGACAAATCACGACTGCTTAGCAAGTCATCTGTACAGAATAGGTATCTCAGCCTCACCAATATGTGTCCTGTGTAACGATCCAGCAGAAATGAACGACGACCACTTGAAGACCTGTGAAGCATTAAGATCAGAAGAAACTACAGTTCAAAAGTATTGGAAAGCACGAATGTTAATGGCTTCATTGCCAGATGCAAGGCACTAGAAAACAACAACAACATTTTTATATAGTAAGACTTGGTCTATCTCTTACGGTTTACCAGTTATGCAAAAGTCATCCAGAGTAACTAGGACTTCATTGGCTATAGCCAGAAAATTCAAGACATTCATTTCATTTGACATAAAAACATCTCAAACATATGGCGTTTTAATCAAAACCATTTTCAAGAAAATCAAAATTTTCTAAACATTTTCCATGTAAAGGGTGGAGAAATTTTCTTCAAAACTTTGGTGTCGCAGCCTTAAAGGGCACTAAAGTTAAATATCATCTTTGCTTTTTAACCGACTTTTTGTTTTTGAGTTATGCTGTCCACATAATGACAGACACACAGACACACATACACGGACCAGTTTCTAAAGAAAAATGCCTTATTGGGTTCAGGGGGCCACAAAACATATATTTCCGGTGAAATTTCGACATCGAGTTTTTGGGTGGAACACCTCTACTTTACCAGACGTAATAGAGAAAGTAATAAGAACATCCACCCCAAACAAGTACTTGTATTTCAAGGCAAGTGTACTGCCACTGGCTTTAAACATCTGACTGACGATTCGTTTCCCCTATCCCCTTGTACCTTCAATGAAAATTGTTATGAAACTATTTCGGGATCCTAATGACCTAGCTGTCGACGGGCCCTTAAGCCCCACTCACTCACTCACTCACTCACTCACTCACTCACTCACTCACTCACTCACTCACTCACTCACTCACTCACTCACTCACTCACTCACTCACTCACTCACTCACTCACTCACTCACTCACTCACTCACTCACTCACTCACTCACTCACTCACTCACTCACTCACTCACTCACTCACTCACTCACTCACTCACTCACTCACTCACTCACTCACTCACTCACTCACTCACTCACTCACTCACTCACTCACTCACTCACTCACTCACTCACTCACTCTCTCTCTCTCTCTCTCACTGAAACTATTTCTGCGAAGGTTTGTCTCGATTCACATGAAATAGACACAAAATAAGCTATGTTAATTTTTTTCACGTTGAGCCTATATAAAAGTGAATCACAGTCTTGTAAATATAGCGCTTCAAACATAGCGCATCAAACATTTTGTTCGTGGAAAGAACAAAGTACTTTTTGTATAAGTTATAGGTTACTGTCCCGCAACGTGCTTATTGTAACAAAGAAAGCGTTTAGACATATCTTTTTCGATATTCGTTTAAAGCGGCTAGAACGGCTTTCTTTGGGATGATTATGCAGTAAATAGGATATAGTTATGGCCGTGTGACTATAATACATCGTGCTTCTGCTTTTATTCCACACATGGGGTTCAACACTGAAATAAAATTTTACGTCTATGTCAGCTTTTGCAGCTTCCATAACTTAGTTGCATACCTCCACAGAGTGTGATAAAAACGGAGGTCATTACCATGTAGTTAGGACATAGATTTGGTATTAGCGTGATTTACGACATTTTGGCTTCTCTTCTGCAGATGCCCTCCTAACCTCCTGCAACCTGTTACCCTTGGGCGCTTTGAAGAAAACTTTCTTTTCAATTTGTCACTCGCAGTGGATTTGGTACGTGAACAGACCGTCTTAGATATTATACCCAGCGGCTTGATGAAAATTCACAGCATCCGCAAACCAATTTAGTGGAAGGTCGAAACTCTCAGGATTAGGCGCTGGAACTGTTACAGAGGGCATCCCAAACGTTTATTCGCAGAGTTTTTAATTGCTGTATGCTCGTATGTACACTTGTGTGCAAAAAACGGTGCACATGGAAATGAGGCGATTTTCATTGGCAATGGAATGTTTATCACTAGCTTCTAGACCAAAGTATCTTGTCCGTCTCTCCCTTTACAGAATCCATTGGCTAATGATATCATTGATTAGCCCACCTCTAGCTATGTATACCATACAGAGTTAGAGTCAATAAGATAGGCTGTACCATATTTTAAGGTCTCGGCAGATTTCTCCTTTCGGGAGAATAATAATAATGATAATGATGATAATAATGTTATTGTTGTTATTGTTATTATTATTATTATTATTATTATTATTATTATTATTATTATTATTATTATTATTATTATTATTATTATTATTATTATTATTATTATTATTATTATTATTATTATTATTATTATTATTATTATTATTATTATTATTATTATTATTATTCTTATTATTATTCTTATTCTTATTCTTATTATTCTTATTGTTATTATTATTATTATTGTTATTGTTATTATTATTGTTATTATTATTATTATTGTTATTATTATTATTATTATTGTTATTATTATTATTATTATTGTTATTATTATTATTATTATTGTTATTATTATTATTATTATTATTATTATTATTATTATTATTATTATTATTATTATTATTATTATTATTATTATTATTATTATTATTCTTATTCTTATTCTTATTCTTATTCTTATTCTTATTCTTATTCTTATTCTTATTCTTATTCTTATTCTTATTCTTATTCTTATTCTTATTATTATTATTATTATTATTATTATTATTATTATTATTATTATTATTATTATTATTATTATTATTATTATTATTATTATTATTATTATTATTATTATTATATTTTTTATTTTTGACAAAATGAAGTCCAGTTATTCTTCTATCACTGTTTTCCTTCTAAACTTTTGCACAGAAACACAGTACTCTTCTACGTACGTTAACTCCGTCTACAGTCTTTCGCGGTATTATCAAAATTGTTTTCTTCTAATTACCTTGACTCAGTCCTTTCACTATCTCTCAGTTTTTCTGTCTCTCATGCACTAACCCCGGCGAAACAATCACTCCACACTCACTAAAACTTCTGCACTTCAACGCGGCGTACCTTTCACAGCTGTGTGGCACTCACTGTCACACTGACTGACTTAAAAGCTGCCTATAACTCTCACTCGTCCTTCTGCTGTTGCCCCTCCATCCTTATATAGCGGGGATAACGTCACACGGACCTCTCGCGAACTTCCTCAAACAAGCCGGCCGCCGGGCGCTTCTTGAATCATCTGGAGAAAGCCCCTTTTAGTGTTGCCACTCTGATTGTTGCCACGTGTTTGCTCGCGTGAGTGGTGTGGGCAAACTTGACCGTGAGCGCCTTACGGTGATCACATGCCCGGATCGTTCTCCAAGTTTCTGGAGAAAACCTCTTTTGTGTAACCGCTTCCATTGTTAATCACATACACATAAACAGTTGCACGAGGCAGCCTGGCCTGAACACCTTTGCCTACTCACTGGCCCGGCATGTACCTTAAAGTAGCACAGCCCCGACAGTCCTTTGTTTTGTGCTACGCCCGACGTCACAGTATATATGTGGTTAAGCATCGTTTGGTTCATTAGTTATTATGATTAAATGAGATACATGCTGTATCTCATAGACAAATTTTCTCCATAATTATGACCTCCTCAATTATATTAGTCGTCGTTTGTACAGACTCCTGTCCCATATTTGCATACTTCTTTTCTCTTCCAGATAGCACAGTCCCATTTTCTAGTTCTTCATTGGATTCTAAAGTTTGCCTCTAACTGAGGTTTATTTACTATCTGAGATTGTACGAGTAGTGATAGTTCTAAGAGCCCAGATTCACGTAAATGCGTTCCATTAGACAAATGTGCAATCAAAGAGAGTGTTTGCTTAGTTCTTTTGTCAGTAAAGGAAGGTAAGTTCTACGGAGTTCTTCTTGTACTTAGCAAGTAATTGTAAATATAAATGCAGTGAAGCAGCAACTGCGATATAGGACTAAACACAAGAGAGTCTGTTTTATCTGGTAAAAAGGTTGTGAAATGTTTACCTCCGTTAAGTGTTCTCAAATTCAACTGCACAACTTCTTAAACAAAAGTGGTACTTGAATACGAAAGGAGGTTACACAACACATGCATTGGAAGAATATTCTGTACCTATGGTTGTGTGTAGATGGGAGAGAGAGAGAGAAAGAGAGAGAGAGAGAGAGAGAGAGAGAGAGAAGAGCTTAGTTCGAAAACAAAAAGAATATAAATCACATTTAACTGCAGATGTTTCCAATATGGAGCACGATTTTCACGACACTTCCTTCGGTATTTTTACTTTCGTACAAATTACCCATTGATTTTTAATAAAATATCCTTCTTTAATACACGTATATTGGAGTTTTCTTCATTGTGATTGAATTTTGTATAACACCTAAACCATAAGATATAGACAAAACTTCTGTGGCAAGAATATAAAGCTTTATGAAATGTAGAAGGATATTTTAAATTAAGGTCAGTTATGCAGTTAAGTAACAGCTACCAAGCATTTTGGATAAGCAGTCTTCATAATCATTACAAGGCATGAATAGGAATATGAGAGATACGGAGGGTGTTCGACACTGAAGCCAGGCTTAATGTGCCTATGCCCTCAGGGGCACCTATGAGGTGAGAGGAGATACCGGGCCGCATGGATATTGACAGAGGTCTCTAAGGTTTCCTAGGTTTGACGACACTTCAAAGTCTTTAGGTCTTCCGGAGCCATCTCAGAGGGATATCGGCGCGGGTTCCAACGCCCTCAGATGTCACCCCCTTTTGCACCCGGATCCCACGGACGAGTGACGGAAAATCCTGTGCACATATCATCGCTGTCAAGCTGCACTTACCGCCTTTGCTGACACGCCATCCTGAAGGAACTAACAGGATGAAGGATGAATGAAATGATGAATGAAACGAAATGGAAAGACAGGAAATTCAGTAATGTACGTAATTATCCTTCCCAGCATTTGCCTGACAACCCAGGAAGCCCCCGAAAAACCCATGGGTCAGGAAGGTCGTCTACGGGAATCGAATGCGAGCCTCACACGTTACCGCGGAGCCACCTCACTCGGCTTGGGACTTTTTTTGCTGCCAGCCCATATACCTAACCTTCCTACATTGCTTCTGACGTGTTTTTTACTAAGAGATTGTGGCTGAAGAAAATGCATTATTTGTATTGATGGTTTTGGGGAGGGGGGAGGGGGCGACTGAAACTGGTGATGCTGAAGTCGATGTTTATCACAGTTCAGAAACCAATTGTTAATTTGATGTTCTCTTAAAGTGGGAACTCATTATTTATGTCCATCAAGAAACGTCCATATATTATATTCGCAAATATCCCTTAAAAGTTATTAAAACTCATTTTCAATACAGAAAGTTTTAGCATCAGAAACAGATACTCTGGCGGCGAAGGTCTATAGCGAGGCTTATGCTATGCTAAGATAAGAATTACTTGAAAAAAAGCATTGGTATAACAGTAGTGTAAGGCTTAAAGAATTGGCTAAAAATAAAATATCGAGAAATATTTTGTAACTCGCATTTCATTGCAAAAGGAACTCTCTTTAAAATATTACTCATATAATTTATCTAAAATATATTTTTATAGCACTAGCCATTTTTCTTCCACACAAAAATTTGTTAAAGAGATTTCACTGAATAAAGAAAAAGAGGGAGAGGGAGAGAGAGTGAGTGTGAACAACGTAATTTGAGAAAGATAAGTCAGTTAAACATCACACTTGGTATTTAAGCTTTAGCATCCTCCAAGGATGCGACACAAAGATTGCCAAGAAAATCCTGTTGATATGAAATATTTTTTTAAAAAAAGTTTTGATCAAAAAGGGTTCTAACCCTTTGATTAAAATTTGATTTCTTTGAGATATTTTCATGGCAAATGTGATCTCGTCTTGAATTTCATGCAAATAGTTTTTGTAAAAGATAGACAAAATCTTATTACACAAAACTATAGATATCGTTAAGGCACAAGCTGTGTGTCATACATCTATTTAGAGTTAGCCATTTCTCAGTGTCAAAGTACGTATACTTCTCTAAAATATGAGGTCGTTATTCCTTTTTTCTCCTCTTGGCTATGTGAAGGGCGGCGCCGTGGCCGAGTGGTTGGTCTAACCACTCGGCCACGTCTATCATCAAGATGGCCCGGATTCGATCCCAGGAACCTGCATGTGGTATTCGTGGTTGACGAAGCGGCGCCTGCGCGGGTTTTCTCAGGGTTCTCCAGTTTCCCCAGCCACACGATTTCGCCTGCATTTCATAACATCCTCTTCCTATCATACCTGGTGCTTGGCTGATCACCACTCTGTCTGGTCCATAGTTTCCCCTGCTCCCCAAAAGGCATCTGACCCTTGGCATATGCTTGTAAGTCTTGGGGGCTGTAAGTCCTCCGCACGCGGAGGATAACGATATTTCAAAGCAATGACATTCCAACCAGCTCTCAGAATATTTCACTCTCATTTAGACCTACGATGTCCCCCTATTTCTATGGTGTTTAGAAAGAAATATTATATAGTAAAAGCATTTCTGGAAATATTTATCTGGATTAACGAGAAGTAAATAGACTTTTCTAAAAAGAATTGTTAGAGAATGTCATATGAATGTAACTGCAGTTTTTTTTCAAATAAGCGCTTTAATAGCTTAAGTTTTCCGAATTTGAACTGTGCAACTTGTTATCCCTTTTTCTTAGCTTTTTGAAACATTAATACGTAGTTGGTTTGAATGTCCCAGTATATTTTAAGTGGTCCTTCTTTTCTTTCTAATAATCTCATGTAAAGAGCATGTAAGGAGACATGGCTCCCTTCTTGCAGTATCTGTAGCCGGTTAAATCCTGGTTATAGGACCACCATTACATTTCAGTGGGAAAAGCTGGCACAAGATGGTGTTGCAATCAAATCTCTTCAGTGGTGGCGCTAGCGACACTTGGTCACGCTGTAGTCTCGCGGGTGCTCTCTCCCAGCGGTGCTCCGAACTGGGCCTGGTGGACGAAGAGTTTCCGACTGGGCAGGAACGCCGAAACAACTCGTAATTCTGCATTGAGAAACGATGGGTTCTCTCTTTCGACCGTTTCAAAATTAAATTTAACCTATGGACGTTCAAAATCCACCATCTGTCGTACTGAAAGCAACATAATTTACCCTGATGAGGGCAAATATGTGTTAAAATCTTAAAGTAAAGTAAACTCTTAAAGTGAAAAGTCAGTAAACCAGCAAAGAAAAATGGAAAGAAAGTCTTGAACGAACTTATGATCGAGAGCAGTTTAGAAAGCGCAATGTTAATTGTTAAATTTTTGTAATGTTAAGTTTTAAAATATATGTATACAGGATGGAAGTGAAATGATCCGCCAGACTTTAACAGCGAATTTCTCATGTTGTAAATAACAAGAAAGTCTAATACCAAAATGTTGAAAAGTTTGTAGTTTTCTATAAAAAAAATATTTTTATCAAAGAAATGTATCATGACCTGGCTGAATTACTATTGATCGAAGGTTCTTGATTTATGTCTATAAGTATTCATAGAAAATTGAATAAACTACAACTTTTTCCTTTGGCGTATTTAAATAGATTCAACGGTTTTTGTGTAAATTAAATTTTAAAAACCCACAATTTATTGCAACAAAAAGGCACTTGCCTACTGTACCCGGGGTTCCAAATTCGATTCCCGGCTGAGAGGGTGGGAAGTTTTGTTCAGCTAGGATTATTTCCTATTATACCTTGAGTAGTCTGGAAGTATGAATGGGAGTGTGAAAGTGTGTGTGTGTGTGTGTGTGTGTGTGTGTGTGTGTGTGTGTGTGTGTGTGTGTGTGTGTGTGTGTGTGCCCATATAATAGGGAGCGGACCTTCATACAGGAAACGAAAAGTTGCGGAGTTTGGACTATAAGAAGCGGGAGGGGTAGGTCTGTCATATGATCAAAGCCCAGAGGAGGCGTGATACAGTCGACGCACAAACGCTGTTGCATAACTTGCATTCAATGCTGCCACCATTTACAGTAAAATATTCACTCACAAATGGTTGTACAAGTTCAGCAATGCGTGAATATTTCGATTTTTGTGCTAGAGGCATTTGACTCTGTGAACACATTCGAGACACACTATCCACTTGTGTTTTGCGCTGTCATTGTACGCGCGCAATGACGTCACGTTCTGCCCATGTGGCAGGTAACTCGCAATTGCCTCATTTCGCGATAGCTGTATATAGATTTGAACCCCAGTAATAAATTTAAAAAACACAAAATAATAGAAACCCACAGTTTAAAACCCCCGTTAAAAACGAGTAACACCATTGCTGTTGAGCAGTTGCTCCAAGAGATTAAAAGACGCCGATAGGACCTTAGATGTTAAAGGTGCATACACTAGTCGGGTCGCTAGCGTCACCAGATATTACATCCTAATGCCAGTGGCAAACACACGACTTCCCTATTCCCGCAGAGAGGTCTCTCAGAAAGCCGTACACGGCAGATTGTTCATGAAAGCAAACTCCACCACCATATGTGTTACCAACCGTCCACTTGCCCAATTCTTCGACTCGGAAATCTAAGGAAACGAAATGATCGGAGATGGGCGACAGGGACATTTATGGCATTATAGAATGCTCCAGCATTTACAAGGGAAAACCGCGAGAGATTTCAAGTAATAGTACCCAGAACCTCTTGAATGTGAGCCTCGCACATATCCTACTCGTTCGGTGTTTGAATACATATAATCATTAGGACACAAAAGCTTTTTGCATGAGTTTTCCTATCTGGTTTGTAAAAAGAAGACAATTTAAAAGACTGCCATTGATTTTTAAAACGCCAGATTTTCACCAAGAGCTGCGGTTTTCTTTAAATATTGCACAGGTGTCCCAAAATTAGACCGACAAACTTGGGCAGCTGATAAAGAACATTATTTTAAACACTTTTAGTTAAGGAAAGCCGTTGCTGCGGTGCTTCATTTAAGCGCTAGACGATTTAATATCATAGATTGCTGCCTCCCACCCAGTTTAAGCATTTACTGCAAAATCAGCAATGCAAATTAGTATTGCATTTATCTTATACCTTGTTCCACTCTTAGATGACAGTATGGAGTTAAATGGGATATATCTGTCTCTATCTAGCGCATACAAGTTGCCATTAGCCTCGTCCTTTTCTACCCTCGCAATGTTGCCGGGTTCCTAATAGGATGGTATAAATATTCAGTTGTTATAAATTTCTGGTTTGAACACATTATCCTGCGCAGAATTTTTTTCTCTATCATGTTATATCCTTTTTAGAGTCATTATACATTTCTATAGGCCCATATTTCTTCAAAAAACGTTTTTTTCAATAGAAGTCCGATATATGCTGTTTCTATACTCATCACGCACTAACTAAAAAACTAACTGCTAGAATGCGTCTATATTTTGTTCTTAGGTAGAGTAAACTATAGTGCTACTACCTGCCCACTTTGGATTCTCTATGTTTACTCAGTTAAGTGTTATAATTTTTTAAATTAAATGTTTTCGGAAAATTTTATACCTGTGCACTGCAAAAGTTACGCAGTGTGAAACTTTTTTGTTATTGAGTTTACATCAGGGAACCAGCGAGAACAAATGTTGACTAGGGTTGGAGAAAGTTTTTAAAATAAACCAAAAGGCTGTAACTTCTTTCTTTCATCGAGTAGGGCAAACAAAAGGTATTCATCTATTCAGCGTATTCTCGCGCCGGGCCTGACACAGAAGATAGTATAAGGAGCATCACTAGCATTAGTTCGAAAGAAATCGTGTGTGTAACTGTGTGGAATCTGTGAGCTGTTATTGCGTTATTTGTTTAATAGTTTCGTAAATGTTTGTAGCTATGGAAGGGGAGGCTAGGAAGAGACGATATATTGGTAAATTAAGAAGTAAGGAACGCCAAATAATTATAAAGGTGTTAGATTATTTTTCAAGTAAAATGCATGTAAGGCAGTAAAAGAAACATCTAAGGCTATCGGGTGTTCAGAAGCAGTAGTGTATAGGATTAAAAAGGAAGTAATGAAAGGACCTCTAAGAACGCCATCGAAAAAGAAAGCAAAAAGGGCGGGGAAAAAAAGAAGTATATAGTGAATAGTGCAATGTGGAGTGCGGCGAATTGTTCATTCTTTACAGTTTGCAAATATTCCACCCACGCTGAATATAATTTTGTCACAGGTCAACAGTGATGAAACCCTACCAAATTTCTCAAGGACCACTCTTAGTCGGTTTTTACATGATTTGGGGTCCGAATATGAAAGAAGGGTAACAAGTGCATATTAATAGAAACAGACGATATCGATATCATCAGATGGCGACATAAATATCTAAAAGACGTAAAAGGGTTTAGGGACCAGGGGAAATCAATTGTTTATACAGACGAGTAATTTGTAAATTTAGGTCATACAGTGACAAAGGCGTGCAGGGATACCAAAGTTAAAAGTGTCCATCAAGCAGCAATTGAAGGACCAAGTACAGGACTCCGCCACCTCGGGATCGCGCGCGGAGAGAGATTCGCACCTAGTACATGTTGCAACACTGCTCTCCATTTAACGTGTACTGTCTTCTAAGGGTGGAACGCGCTTTAGTAAGGCACACAATCTTACTCAAAGAAACAAACACAGAACACATAAACAAAACACAAGCATATAATTATTACAGTTAATCACAGCTTTACTGTTCAAAATTAGACCGACAATCTTCCTGCTGGGCAAATAAATTTTGCGGGTGCAAATGATATTTATAGCACTGACTTTAGAGCGTGATTACACAGCATGTTTAACCATACCAGACCACAAGGCGTGGCAAGCCTATAATTGGATGTTGTATCGAGCCACCTGCGATTAAATTTTGCGTCAGCCTTCAAATCTTTTTTTCTTTTTTTTTTTCTGTATTCAACGGATAGCGATGCAACGATCTCAACTATTCGTCACTTGAGACTTTCGCGATCTGTTCATATGAAACTAAGTTTTATTGCTACTAACCTGGCAAAATATATAATTCCAAGGTCTGACCGTTGGAATGATATTAATCTAGGCCCTTTTATAAATAAAATCTGAATTTAAATACTACATGGAAAAGATCTAACCAGAAAATATTAAATTCTATAAAAAATAACCTAAAATATATTCATTCCCATTAATGTAGTTCGACTTACTCAGCACTGGCAACAATTTTGCTTGCAATTGTGACGTCGCACAGCAAGATATTTGCCTGACATTAACTTATATGAAAGATTGTCACTGGCAACAGCTCGCGCAAGCATCTTCTTTCAGCCCTCGTACTAGCTAAGCTGCTGATTCCAGGTGACAGATAGGGACCTCGCTTACCGAAGTTCGTACCCCGGAGAATTACTCTAATCATCACTGCAGCGCGGAAGGATAAAACGACGTAAAACTGCGCTAAAATTATCACAAGTATCCACAAGGGCCCACAGCTTGTCCACACGTAATACTTTTTCTTCGAAGAAAGCATTCGCGCCGTCTGTCCGACACCGCTGCACCCTTGAAACCTGAAGAAATCCTGAAAGATGAGAAAGAAATAGAATGAAAAGGAAACAAGGAAAAGGGAATCGTAGTAGATGAGAAAGCACCCCAGCATTTGCCTACCTACCAGGAGAAACCGCAAAAAACGAAGGTGAGAATGGGCGGTCAACGGCAATCCAATCCGGGACCTCCCGAGTGTCAGCTTGACATATTACTCCGGAGTATACTGCTCGCAAAAGTTAAAGACATGTGAACGCTGGCCAATGCTCAAGCAGAGCGCCGTTACCAAGCGTAGTGCGTGTACCGCAGAGGTTGTGTACATAAGAGCGCGTGAGATGCGTGTACCACATTCGGCAGCGCTGGTAGGAGGGGCAAACTTAGGATTTGCTAGAGTCTACATTACGGCCCACCTCCATATGCCTTTAACTTTTGCGGAGATTATAACTTCGTGGTTACAATGAAGTTAAAATCACATATTTGAATATCTTTACATTTATTGCCAGTTACTATTAACACTTATGTATGTGAAGGTGGCCTTTGGATAGGCATGCCATGTTTCGTAGGCGCCTTATGAAATCCTCCTTTGTTGAGGTTGTTGTATGTTTAGAGACAAGTAAGTTTGCTATTCTGGTAAAATTAACAACAGAGTGATCAGAATTACAGAAATTGCACATCCGATTACATTAAATAAACTGGAGTTATTTCAATACATCCAGTTTATTATTGAAATAGATGCTGCCTAGCAGTAACTAGGGTAGAAACCGAGCGGGATGGCTCAGACGGTAACGTCTGTGCTCCGCATTCGGGAGGTCACGCGTTGGATTCTCGCGGTCAACCTTCCTGACCTTGGGTTCTTCCGGGGGTTTTCCTGGGTTGCTCAGGCGAGAGCTGGGAAGGATATTTACCTTACATCCTCCGTTTCACTTCCTTACATTTCATTTCTTTCTCTGTATCCGGTATTTCTAGGTTGTGAGTCAGCGGGGTCACCTGTGGGCTGCGCTACGGTGGTGCTTGCGCTCTGGAAATATTGTGCTCGGCTGAGGGGAGGGGATGTGGTTGGTCGGCCATTCTTCCAGGGGACCGATTGATCAGCTGGACCTGCGTGGCAACTGGCGGACTCTATGAGGATCAGGAATCTGTTAGGGAGCCACCGAAGTTGTACTTTCGTCTGTAATGGTTCTGGCCGTCTGTAGAATACTTTCATCTCATCATTCCTCCCGGGGTCCAACGCACAATAAGCCATCTGCTGACGAGCTGGAATCTCTACCGTGACAGACAGAACTAGGACAGGATTTACTAGCACACTAAACTTTACTGATGAACTGATATTTACCATTTCAATACTCCACTTGTATATTTCGATAATTTGGCTCTTCATAACTTCGCACTCCAATGATTTCCATGTTATATCATAAGATCCTAGATCTAGGTGAATTTATCTTAAAATAAAATGTCTATCAGATCTATACAAATTCTCACTTAATATAGTGTGCTGCCATGTAATTGGTTAGCCTGAGTGCTAATCAAATAATCCCACTTTATGGTCAATTGTGCACTCTCTTCTAATTTCTTCTTTGCCTCAAGTTTTATTTCTGGCAAAATACTCTTCATCGTCTTACCTACTAAGTACGCTTTAGAGAAACTAAAATGGAAGGAAAATGTTCCAAAGAAGTATTCACATGGGTTATATTTGCCATTGGAGTTCTGACAGCCTCTCTATACACAATCTGTATGGGAAAAGTTAATATAAAATCCTACTGAAAGCTAAATAGCACTTAAGCAACAGTAAAAGGTAAAAGTAAAAGAATATTTATTACCTAAATTTACGTGTAACAAGATACATAGTCAGAACCGCGGATAGAAAGTATCGATGTTTCCTTAAAGAACTGCATCAGATACATGGTCTCGAAAAAAGCAGTTCGCGATTCACATGGCATAAGTTTTTTATTGACTTAGCACGTTAGAGCGCAAAAAACAAATGAAAAATAAACCATACACCCTGCAATAGGGGTATGATTAACAACAGGGTTTCCCGTTCAACTGGGATCACTCTTTTTTGAGAATGTAAATATTTGCGTCGCCGTTGTGGCTCATTCGATCGATACAAAAAGGGAGAAAAAGTAGTTTTGCCTTTCCCAGTATGCAAAACAAGGTTACCAGCTCGCTTTTTGCAATAATAGACTTCCTGAATCGGGAAATATCTGTTATTGATGGATGTACAGGAAGGCCTCCGCCTGTATCAAACGATGAAAAATTAACCAGCATCGTGGGCGAGATCGTCTATCAAACGGGAAGTAGTATGCCGGCTATATAAGCCCATGAGCTTATGTTCTTAAAAACCATGTCTGACTCTCTGCTCGGATATTCAGGTTCATCCTTACTTCAGTAATACCGTGCCAAATTGCTTGTATTACGAAGATAAGGGAAGTATATACACTACATATTTTGATCTTATTCACTTTTCACCATAATTTCATTATTGTGGTTTAGTTCAATTTTCAATGTCACTTTTTCTCGCACGTGATGACGTATGGAACATGTGCGAAGCAACCGCACCCCAAGACTTCTAACATCAGACTTTTAATATCTCGCAGTGGCAGCATACACTGGTCGTCACAACCTCGCTCGGAGAACGTACTGAATAACCAGCACTTAAAGTCGCAGCAACAGCAACTGACTGTGTCATTCATTAACTAACTCAGACGGTATATAGAATGAAGTTACACTGAGTGCCAGCCTTTCATAATCTACTTAGGATCTTTCTAAAATTAGAGATTTTATCAAAAGTCGGTGGCATTACGTTTATTGTAGCCCCAATACTAACAGTTTAAAATATTTTTAAAATGGTCCTGAATCTGCTATTTTGCATTGTGAATTCTGCGTCATACACAAAAATAAAATTCTAACCCCTAGACTCTGGAGTAGAGAGATTAACTTGCCGTTTCTTATAGGGGAAGGTTTGCTCTTTAGATCTTTCTTTCTTCCTTCCTTCCTTCCTTCCTCCTTCCCTCCCTCCCTCCCTCCCTCCCAACCTCCCTCCCTGCCTTCCTTCCTTCCTCCTCTCTTTCTCTCTCTTTCTCTTTCTATCTTTCTTTCTTTCCAAATATATGTCAGTCCTTTGAACAGCTTCTTCTGTGTGCTTCTGGCACAAAGATCCGTTTTCTTAGGAACTATTTAAAATAGCTAAATTAAGTTTTATGATGGGAAAAGCGAGTGAGGTGAGTGAGTGAGTGAGTGAGTGAGTGAGTGAGTGAGTGAGTGAGTGAGTGAGTGAGTGTGTTGGGTTTAAGGGCCCGTCGACAACTTCGTCATTAGGGCCCATGGGAAAAGCAACTATGGTGGACACAAAATTTAAAGGTGGTTGATAGCTGATCACTACTATTATCTTTCTTATTGTGTAAATAAATTTTGTGGATACAAATTATATTTATGTCAGCGACTTTACAGCCTCATGTCACAGCGTGCTCAACTATACAATACCGCAAGGTATGGAGTCCTGATTAAACTTTGTGCTGAGCTATCCGCTATTATACTTTGTGTCAGCCGTAGTAACACCGTTGGTTATTTAAAAAGAATTATTCTGGCGCTCCATGTGACTCTAAACATTGTGTCAGTATTTGGTAATCAGTTGATTTAAAACCCAATGTTCACAAAACAGCATTTCAGTATCTTCAGAATATTCCATGCATAGCGGTTGTTGTTTTTTCTGTAACAATTTTAATGATTTAATTTACATTTCTACTTAAATACCTAAACTATAATTCTGATGCAAACCGTTGCTAAAATATAAGCTATGATAAGTGTATCATTTAGAAAAAGTGTCAGTACCGATAAACAACTTTATACGATTAAAACAGTTGTCTGAAAAAATAGATTGATAATTAAAATGTTATCTTGGAATTGTTTGCAACCAAAGAAAACTTCCATGTTATGTATATCAACATTATATATAGGTACAAATAAAACTGAATCGGTCGTTTAGAACTTGGCTTTGATTTGCGTATTAGCATTCTTAAGAACTAATATTCTCCAAAAAATTATTGGTCAATTAAGCTGTAATTTTCTATGCTATTACATAAAAATATAATAATTCAGCCCAGAGGTCCCAATGCAAATCATACAAAGGTTTTTTTTCGTGAAAATTGATTTATATTTCATTAATAACAAGTAAAAATTCGGATAATTTGCAAATAACAAAGCTTAGCAGGAACACTATACCTATAAGCGCAATATTTCGATTCTTCAACGTGAACCTCCACGTTCAGGTGAAGTAACTTGCTGGGAATATTCCACTTGATAGAAAGTGAAATTTCGTCCGGGTTGCTGGGTTAGCTGACAAATATAGTGTACCTCACAAACAATATCAATTTTTTTGGACAAAAGTAATTCTTGGGACCCTTCTCAGGAGTGCACATTTTGAACGAACGCTTTGAGCCGGGCCAAAACCGTTCCAGTTTCTCAGGTAGTAAACTTTCCTTGGGGAGAGTGGGGCATCTTTAACCTGTTAGATCAGATAAAAGTAAAAATGTGTGAAATAATGCTCAAATAAACTCAGAGTCCATAGACCTTAAAGTTATCGACATTCGTCTTCGGAGGATAAGGGAAAACTTTGGAAAAAACCCTGATCTCGAAATTCGAACTCAGGATCTCTTGCCTGCGAGACAGTCACGCGCACAAAGTATCTCGAATCGAATCCCAGTTTCGAGTGAAATGAGTTGTTGGAGAGGTATATTCCTTGGACACTAAATAGTGTTTTAGTATGTATAAGTTTCATAAGAATGGATTCGGCCATTCTAGAGCAAAAATATTATATATTTCACACTTTTTGTCACAGTTTTATTATGTGTGTAGTGATAAGCTCCATCACAGTGGCTTAGGTACCACAAGAATTAATCATTAGCGGAAACTCTGTTTTACTTCTTTGATATAGTACTAATAGTGAACATATTCATTTCTGTTACAGCATGACTCTGATGGTTCTGCAATATGTGATTCCGCTTGTAGTGTTAGTCTACACTTACACGAGGATTGCCATTGTAGTGTGGGGCAAGCAGATTCCAGGGGAAGCTGAGAACTCGAGGGATCAACGCATGGCTCGCTCCAAAAGAAAGGTAGGGCCATTAATTACTTTCTGACACAACTTTTGGATATTAATTCCTGGCACGCTGCACCACGGCGAGGTAAAAATAAAAGAACCGGCTTGTGTAATGTGTTTGAGTAGAAATCTCGAGGTACAATTTCGTCACTAGCACAGAGAAAGGGTTTTCATTTATTTGTGTGTAATTCTTTTAAACTGTGTAAAACACATTTTCGATATTAGTCTACTTTACATCTGTGTAGCAGCAATGAAGAGAGAATAGTTGCTGAAGAAGTTGGTCAATTTAATGAACAGTTAAGGGTTGTTACTACATGATTTATAATTTGGAACCAAGGGTTCCACTTATGATAAACAGAAAGTGTGAAAAGTAAAAACTCATTTGTTAATGTAGAAACTGCAATGATAGTGTGTTGCTGTTATGGCAACTCATTCTGTGATGGCAAAGGGGTACCTTGTAGTAAATTAGAGAATGGAATTAGTCGATGGAATGCTATCATTGAGGAATCGTTCACAAACTCTCTCAGCTCTCTTGGTCCTATAGTTTCAAAGATATACACTGGATGAACTGCGCTACAACAGCCCTCCGTTTAGCTACCTGTGAATTCTATCATATATATCTCTTGCTCCATTCAGTACCATCAACAACTGGATATAATTTATTGAAAGTAAAGCGAATATTTATATTTTAGATGAACATTTAAAACTTCGAAACAAAGAGTAAACAGACTAGCGTTTGATGTTAATAGTTACGTAGGTAATGAGTGTAATATTCCGTTCAGTTCACATGTGAATTTATAATTAATTAACTTTTGAACCAATTTTGCCTTACGACCTACGTAAATATACAACGAGGTTATGATCTTGAAAAACTTGAGGTGCGTGCGATGGCGCAGAAAGCCATTTGTTTCACACACTATATGCATTTAGTTGTATAAAAGCAGTACAGCAGTGGCGCAAAATTATTTTCTATTGTCCAAAAAATGTCCCAAAGGAACAGGATGCTCACTATGGCCGCTGTTTTGCCTCTCAACCTCTTGCTAAACAACCCTTATGTTTATCATTATATGTTTTGACTAGGCACGGCAAAACTCCACAATGTGGGCATTGATTTGTATTGCGTCTTCTGGCCTCATTTGGAACTCATTGCGTTAAGGCTCTTCACAAAAGAGAATTACAGATCACAAAAGAAAATTAGAGATCACAAAAGAGAAAAGAGAATACACAAAAGAGAATTAGAGATCTCATGGATCTCTATCAGGGCTTTAAGGGGGCCAAATTGTGTCCCCTCTTTCAGGAAACAAATGTAACATGACGTGAAGATCGAATCTCTCGAGCAGGAAATCGAGAAGGAATTTGCAAGGATATGGGGCTCCATCTTGCACGTACCAGAGCGTTTGTATAGAGACGCTTGTTCCCAAGATTTGAGGGATAGAAATGTTTTCCAACACGGCTTTATATTGGCATTTTCTCATGATCTCATCCAAGAAACATGGGCCGGTTATTCCGTGGCTCAAAGTTGCTGGCCACACAATAAATTTAAATAAATATGTTTTTCATGGAACATTTTGTCAGTTCACGTCATTCAAATCAAACTAGATCTTATCTCGAACTCAGATGTTGTGAAATATGGTATTTCCTCCACTGTACACAAGTGTATGTGTATTACGGTCATTTTTATGGGAATAAGTCTAGATGTGAATGAAGAATAATTGTTTGAATTGACCGACTAGAAGTTCTCCTTGTTGATTTGCGGCGCTTCGAGTTTAAGCGCATGCGCACACCTCTATGTTTCCCAGAGTGTCCACACTCTTTTTTTGCTAACAAAGTAACACGTCCAATTTTCTAGAAAAGTCTGTACACTGTGTTTACAGGGAATGCACCTGGTACCAGTGCCTGTGTGTCTCTATCACGCCCTTTGTTTCCGCGAGAAACAATGCAACTTTCACCTTTTAATGAGCAGTGAACCATTCTTTCTGCCCATTGTACAAACCAATGTGTTTTTGTGGTATTAGGGCAACTGCGGATTCATAATTCTATATATGGACTTTTCCACAAACCTCAGCATTCACTCGCACAGATTGAACATCGATTCTATAACATTACCGTTGTAATACAGTAACTGAATGGCATGTTAGTCCGTGTTCCATCCTATAGCTAGGTATGTTGGCATTATTGTACTATGGACAGAAATTGTTTACATTGTTTCTAAGGAATGCACAGTGGTACTATCAATTAGCACATCGTGCATTGCTAAAGTAAAAATGTTGTATGCACCAAAATACTGGGGCCTCAGAACTAGATAAAAAGTAAATTACATAGTGTTTATAGATTAATCCAGAAATAGTCTTGCAGCCAATCACTCAGCAGCAAGAGAAGTAGTATTGGTATAATTAGGTTCAACAGTAAGGAAAGGAATAATTATGGAAGTTTGAAATATTGTTATAGGTGTACTCAAAGAGAAGATTAAGATATGTTAAAGATTTTAACGGAGGTTAACTTCAGAAAGAACAGGAAGAGCTTTTGATAAGATAGATGTCGAAATCCATGACAACTAAAGAACAAATACAACAGATTTTGAAGAAAAATAAGAAATAGGATAGAGGATATAGAGGAACAAGAAACCTGGAGAAGCCTTGAAAGTTAAAGATGCTTAGGGCTACAAAAGGTGAAAAGACAGGGATTGGAATGGATAAGAGTATGTTGACATACTTAGCACGCAAGAACGACAAGGTGGAGAACAGGGGCAACGTTCCTAGGAGGATTAAGAGAGAATGAAAAACATGTGTCATATGTGGAGAAAAGGAAGTTAAAATGCATTACTTAGTAGAATGTAAGGAGTTAGAGAAGTGAAGACAGGATGCCTGGGATTCGAAGTGAAAAGCAGGGATGAGGAAATCCTAGTCATAAAATGTTAACAGTTACGGGAAAAAATATGTAAGACCATTAGGTAGTTTTAAAAAACAGCAAGAAAAGCTGGTTATGTGAGAAAAAATACTAGGGCAGATGGGCAGTACGGACAAGAATAAGGAGAATACGAGAGAATAAGCATCAGAAAAGTAGAAAAACAAGGGATAGATAAGAGCTAACCGAAAGGCCAAGCGGTGCCAGGCTCAAAGATGGCCTATAACAGAAACAAACAACCAGACTGAAATTTTGTGCTTGGGGTGTAAATCACTTTGAGGTTTAATATAAGTGTATTTAAACTCTTTTGTGCTGTTAAATAGAAACAAAAATTATATGCATAAATTATAGCACTTCATGCGTAACAATTTATAGTTCCAATTGGTTAAGTCAAGCAACAAAAGCAACAGCTTAAATTTTTGGAACTTTTACATCGACTTGCTCTTACTGGCTTGCCAAAAAGTAAAAACGGAAACATTGACCACATGGAACCAATTTGCATGCTTCATGTTTCTCAAACCAAATTATACCTCTCGGGAGAGACCTATTACCCCAGCTGCTCACTCTATACTTCGTTGGGGTTAATCGATGGAGTCGCGTCCTTAAGGGTTGACATATTGATTGAGATTCAATTCTGTCCTGTACAGGAACTGATTCAGTACCTGCATACTTTAGCTATATAGCCACGGAACTTAAGTAATGTTTTCAAGTGCTTTAAGCTTCGAATACTACTGTTGCCATCGAGCAAGATGGTACCATACCATACTGCCACAGTTGTCCTTTTTTCTCCTGGTCATGCAAACAGAACGGAATTTCAAAGCCATCACATGCTGACCAGCTTTTGAAAGATTTGACTGTCGCTTAAGCCTGTGTATTCACCAATTCCCATTGTACCTAGGAGAACATATGCAGAAAAGGCATCAAATGTTTATCTCGATTTACATGAAGTAGAGAGAAGAATTGACTTCTTTTAAAGATCAATTTGTTAAAGAATGGTTAGAGAAAGTCGTTTGGATGTGGCTTTCTGAACTCCTTATATACAAAATTGTCACTATTTGACCAATCTGGACAAAGCCTTGCTTACTTAAGCTCTATGTACAAGTACATATACAAATTGGGAAGAGATTGGTTTACTTTTTGGTGCTCGTGGAGTGGTTACTAAGTTTATTGTTGATCGGTTCCAACGCTTTGAAGTATCTAAATGACTAAGAGTTTTAGAAGACCTTGGTTTACAAATTATTCGTGATTCTTTGTACATTTTACGCAATCATTTGTATCCCACACTAAATGAACTAAATAAACAATTCTAAAGTGGTTAGATGTCACATTTCCACATTTTATAATAATGTTGTACATTATTACACTTTATCTGTGAAATATCTTTACTTCGTACGTTCTTATCCCTTATTGTTCATATTGTAACAGAACCACGTGAAAATGCGTACGCCGGTTTACTTTTATAACCCTTTACTTTCCTCTAAATTTTACTACAAATGCGCAATTCCTTCTTGTTGCTAACACAGTTTATAGTCTTCTCTACTATTACAATTCACATTTGCTCTTCCGATAATCTTTCTCAGTCTTTCAACGTCTTTCTCCAGTTTCACTTTCTCTTATATATTTACTATTACAACACAATCACTCGACGACACATACACACCCGCAGACAGGCTTTCCGATGCACTGTCGTAACTAAAACTAACTGTATATGACGACCTAAACAACTACTCTGACACCAAAAGCTAAACTCCAACTCTAAAAACACACATTCTCAAAACACTCCTCATTGTCTGTCCTATTTATACTGGAGCCGGCATGACGTAACCTCCTTTGAGTGCTTTCCACGCGCAGGTGCAAAAAAGATTCTAGAGATTGCTGAACACTACGGTGTTATCACGCTGTTCAATCTCATACACACAGTCGCCAGGTGTCCTGTAGCCCCGAACCCCCTTTATGTTTTGCCGACAGCATGTTTATTGTCACGTACACACAGTCGCTCGCCGTAATAAAGGTCACCCAGTCACATTGTTGAACTACCCAATGTCACAATATTTAAAATATTCTTTTTCTACAGATTTGTTGGCAGGCTGTACCATTATGACAGCCCTAAAATATGACAGCCATCCAATGCAATTATTTCTCTCTACAACTCTCAAAAATCACCGTATCTTATTGTCAACATGTTTCTGATAAAATGTACCAATGCAAAGCTGGGCCAGGCAGATATTTACTGTAGAAGAGTACTACTTGTTTTATAAATGTTGAATTTATTCTGATCCTGAAACTTGCCACCTGCAGTAGAGAGATATTCGACCAAAGTTAGTTTCACACGATTCCATGCTCTACTTACTGTGTCCTTGCTTCAATTTTTGGCAATGACAATCGTGTACAGAAGCTTCTGTATACATATATCTTTTAGGAAAATTGAAATGCTCAAGTTTCGAATGCATCACCAAAAAGTATATTTTCAGCTCTGTTCTTCCAGCCCCTTTCTTTATACTGACGTTTCAAATTTCCTTTTGTGTAAATATTTCATCACGATGAGCTTTGCTTGACTTTAAGGATTATTCTTTCAACAAACACTTTTATTCCTCTCTAGTGCACTCGAATTCCGTTGCAGCTGTAACCCAGAGTACGATGAGCAAAGGACGTGTACCTGCCAGTCTATGTTCAAATAGATTTAAATGAGAACTGCCTGAAAGCAACGATAGGTCAATTGGACGCTTGCTATTCTTTGCCTGAGTAATAAGCATTATGAATCACTTATATCCGAAATTATATTTACTATCTTTCTCTACTACTTACCTACAGTAGGTAGGGGAGTTTTGCATTCCTCCCATAAATTCGATACTGAGATTTCATCGGAATAAATAAAAAAATCTGATGTGTTCCATTCGTATGACTTTTTCTACTCGTGTACTAGTTTTACAAACTCTTATTCCTGTATCTTCTTCGTGCTAGTCGATATAAACATTTGCGCAAATTACCTAAGTGCTAATTCTCTTGTAGGTGCAAGGGGAATATGGGAATACAGCAGGCTTTGGGCGATAGTCAAATCTTTTAAAGCTGGTCGCTCAATAAAGGCTTTGAAATTCCATTCCCTTTACACGGTCAATAGATAAAAAGTGAGTAACGACCTTCCAGTTGAGAGTAGTATAGGTATCTATTGCAAAACTCACACAAATAGCAAGCAATATCTCCGAAATGCTGTACTCCACAAAAAATTGCGTTTGGACATAACTTGTGTATTTTAACGAGATCTACATTTTTTGTATAGTAAGATTTGGTCTGTAATGATGATGATGACGACAATAATAATAATAATAATAATAATAATAATAATAATAATAATAATAATAATAATAATAATAATAATAATAATAATAATAATAATAATAATAATAATAATAATAATAATAATAATAATAGTAATAATAATAATAATAATAATAATAATAATAATAATAGTAATAATAATAATAATAATAGTAATAATAGTAATAATAATAGTAATAATAACAGTAATAATAACAGTAATAATAATAATAATAATAATAATAATAATAATAATAATAATAATAATAATAATAATAATAATAATAATAATAATAATAATAATAATAATAATAATAATAATAATAATAATAATAATAATAATAATAATAATAATAATAATAATAATAATAATAATAATAATAATAATAATAATAATAATAATAATAATAATAATAATAATAATAATAATAATAATAATAATAATAATAATAATAATAATAATAATAATAATAATAATAATAATAATAATAATAATAATAATAATAATAATAATAATAATAATAATAATAATAATAATAATAATAATAATAATAATAATAAATTTGTCAATGGAGAAACTGTGTGCCCAAAACAAATAAAAATCTTTTGCTATCCGATTTTTCGTGAAATAATTCAGTGTTGTACCTACTTCTCACATATCGACGCCATCGGAAAACATTTGAAGCCGGCCGTACCAGTGTGTATGCTGATGCGTTCTTTGATTGTAATTGACAGCAACATAAACTGGGTGCCACATGGTTTTTACGATATAGCCATTATGGTTGATCACTGGCTTTTAAGTCAGTATTGTTAGTGTTTTGCAACTTTAGGAGCACTTTCTGAAATGGTAAAAATTTCGTATGCGAAGGAAACAAAAAGTGTATGTTATACAGTATAAAAGTACTCGTGTATGTGAACAATTAGAAAGGATCTTGCCCTCCCATCACACCTTTTTAAGAAATAAAGAAATTTTTCATGCCAGATAGATCGCTAAATGTGAACAAAGTACTCCTTTTCGTTAGAACTCCGCACATATGGAGAAAAGTGCAATCCATGAGCAGTAGAAAAATACGCAAACGTACGACTTTTTAGATCTTTTTCTAAGTACACTCGTTACCAACTTATATAATACACCTTATTTGAAACAGCATTTTTCCCCAGGATCCTGGATCATTAGGATTTAGTTTCACACTACTCTCCGTCTTTCGGCAACTGCGTCACTATTTTTCTCATAAAAAAAAAACATCCCTCACATGCACACATACACTTTACGGCTTAGGGCCCTTAGCTCTTATTTTATCCGGATATTGACTTCGATCACGCGTGGCTTTCCTGATTTCGATCTCTCCCTTTCTCTCTTGCGCGGTTTTTCGTTCAGCGGCTCTTCCGTATAAACAGTACAGGCATAAAAGCCTGCTACCGGTCACAGCTTAGGAAGGTAGATTTTAAACAAATTCGTCGAAATTTATTAACATATATTCTACAAAATCATGTGCAAGTGAGACACTAAATAACTGGCTCGTATATACACGTGTTCGTTGCAATACCTGTAGTTCTTTTGAAGTTATTGTTTAATTATTTTAATGGCAAACACAATTTCGTTCATACAAGAAAGTTAAGATATTCTAGTATAAATATTGACACTTAACAAATATTTCAGAAAAATGTTGTAAACATATGTTTTATTAATGTTTGAGGTTTTTAGAAAAAATACAGCTTTATTGAGCGTGTTAATTAGCTATCCCAATTAATATTTTCCCAATTGTAACCGATTGAGACAGACCATTCCCTGCATTTTTATAGTTGTGTTTTGGGTGATTTCAACAAAATTCAAAGGAAATTAAACAAAAATTACATCGTGTGGAGCATTTTGGACGCACAAAATTGTGGAAAAAACATAACGCGGGAAAAACAGCTTTCAAGTTCTACGTTTTCTGGTATTGTTTATTGGGACATTTAAAACCGCTTCACCGATCACCGCCAAATTCCGCATGTACAAGAAATTGTTCATGGAGAAATTTTTATGCTATCCGTTTTACTATGCAACGCATTACATTCAAACGGTTTTCTCTACCCACTTTTCTTTTACGGGACACAATCAAAGTCTTTCTTCTACTCTCACTTCTACAAACAATTTTATCATACATTTTCCTATATTTTTACTTTCTCTACAGGTATTGTATTGTATTGTATTGTATTGTATTGTATTGTATTGTATTGTATTGTATTCCACCTAAAACTTGAAGTCGAGATTTCACCGGAAATATATGTTTTGAGGCCCCTGAATAAAAAAAGCATTTTTAGAAAAAGATCCGTGTGTGTGTCTGTCAGTCTGTGGACAGCATAATTCAAAAACAAAAAGTCGGTTAAAATCCAAAGTTGGTATTTAAGTTTAATGTCTTTTAAGGATACAACAGAAAGATTTTGAAGAAAATAGTCCCACCTTAAGCTACCCTTTACATGGAACATTTTTCGAAAATTGTGATTTTCTTAAAAATGGCTCTAACGATTTTGATTAAAATGACATGTTTAAGACATGTTTATGACAAATGAAATGTATATTTTGAAATTTCTGTCTATAGCCTATGTAATCCTGTTTACTCTGTATGACTTTTGAATAACTCGTAAACCATAAGAGATAGACAAAATCCCACTGTATGTAGATCTTGCTAAAACACACAATTTATGTCTAAATTACTTGTTTTTGTAGAGTGAACCATTTTGGAAATATTCCTTGTTATTTGTGTCAGTTTCGGAACACTTAAAACTTTCCTGAAACGCAACGTCGTTGTTCATTTTTTTATATGTTAAGCGTGCAAAGAGAACGGGATCTCAAAGCTTTAAAAGATTTGACCATCGCTCACAACCTACTGTATTCTCATATTCCCTTTTTACCTACAAGGAAGTAAGCAATAAGATAATTTGTACAACTATTTATCTCCAGTAACACGAAGAAGATGAAGGAATAAGAGTTTGTAAGAATGGTAAGTACAAGAGTAGAGAAAGTCACATGAGTGTAACACATCAGATTTTTTAAATAGAAGTGCAACGTGTTACCTTCCAAAATTCTTCTCTGCTCGCTTTTGTTTCACGTTACATATTCACAATTTCTACTTTATTCGCTCAATATACAAGTTGATAAATGCAACACCGGTTGACCGATCACCATGAAGATTTTTATGGTATCCATTTATTATGCAACGCATTACATTCACGTGGTCTTCTCTATTCGCTTTGCTTTTACGAAACACATTCACAAGTCCTCCAAGTGCCCTTCAACATACAATTCATACAATATTCTATGATTGAATGAGAAATGGAATATACTACATTCCCATGGTTTTCTCTAATCACCTTTCTTTTACGAAACAATCATACTTCTTTCTCTACTCCTTCTGCAAACAATTCATGCAGCGTTCTATATGATTGAAATTGAAGCGCAACGTATTACATTCACACGGTTTTCAGTACTCACTTCTATTTGTAGTATTAACATGCTTTTGCACAGCTTCTTCCCGATGTTTTTATTTAATGATTTATTTTGCTTATTTTTGGCCTTTACAGTATGCTAAGGTTTCAATTAATTGTTTAAGTGTGTTGGTAATATTTTTAAGCGTCTCCAAACAAACACAATATTGTTGGGCAAGTGCAATCTAAGTCTAAAAGCTGCAGGGATAAATTGTCGAGCCATGGGCAACGCCGAGTACCTTTAAAATGGAACTTTGAAGGCCTTCGTTCAATTTTACTCTGTGTATGTGTATCTTTAAACGAGACCGTTCTAATGAATGAAACAACTGTGTTGCATCATTCGAGAATAATAGAGATAGTAAGCAGAGTTAAAAAGTTCGGAGGGAAGAAAAAGAATTCTATAACAAGCACGTTGAAGAAGCTTAACATCACGGGGTGCAGTAGAAGAACGACTCCGACGTCAAAAAGGGCCAGCGGGTAGCTGTTATTACTGTCGGAGACGGAAGTTTCTTTTAATTGGAATGGCAATCCCGGTGTTCCTAGAGTAGGAGCTGTATCCAGCTAGGGCATAAGTTCTTCCAGCAGGGAAGTAATAAAAGGTGTTTCAGTGAAGAGGTGTAGTGAATAAAGTGCAGTGCGATGTGCAATATAGGGAGGAATTTCGCACCGGAGAAGTAAGACAAACCTGGCTAAGCAAATTGACAAATGTTTGTATTTATAGCGGAAAATGAGTTAAAAGTTTCCCTGCGGGTGCTGCCTTCTCCTTCTTGCTATTTATCCAATTTTACAAGGTTCACGGCCCTAAGCCGCAAAGAGTAGTTGAGACTTTTTTATAAGTAGACGAGTAAAGCAGTTAGACCACAACTGTGGAACGAAAACAGAGTAGCTATAAGGTATAAGAGGCTAAACCCAACATCAAACAGAACCATTCAAGCCCTGGAAATTTCAAATACAGTGGAACTCTGATAATGCAAACGTCTATAATCCTAAGTCATTGTTAATTCGAAGATTTTTCTTTTCTTTCTTTTTTTTTTTCTTGAATTTTTTATTAAAGCAATGCAAAGGAGAGTAAATAGGTCTACGTGGACTATAACGAGAAAATTCAAAATATCGTTTCATTTACCATAAACATATCTCAAACATTTTCATTAAAATCGTTAGAGCCATTTTCAAGAAAATCAAAATTTTCGAAAAATGTTCCCTGTAAAGGATCCTTGAAATGCATTAAACTTAAATACAAACTTCGATTTTTAACCAACTTTTCGTTTTTGAGCTATTCTATCCACAAACTAACACACAGACAGACAGACAGAGACACGTACACATGGCCCTTTTTCTAAAAATGCTTTTTTGGATTCAGGAGCCCTCAAAACATATATTTCGGATGAAATTTCGTCGTCGAATTTTTGGTGGAATACAGTACTTCCTCTACTTTACTAAACGTAGTAGGAAAAGTAAAAAATCACATGCAATTCGAATTTAATTTTCTTCAGTTCAAAGTTTCTGTCCAGAAATGTTAGTCGAAAATTAATCTAAATATGATAGATAAAATTGCGTAAGCTTTCACGCCCGGTGTCATAAAATAGAAAATGATTATGCGAGCTTGTGGGCCGTGGTCTAGTGGAAATTCACCTTCCAGACTTTCGTTTGACGCAGCCTCGAACGAAACGTCTGGGAGGAGAATTTCCACTAGACCACGGCCCACAAGCCCGGATAATCATTTTCTATGTTAATATAACTTCGCCCATGTGTTTCTGCAAAATAGGCCATCGCTCTGGGTTTGATTGTTTTGTCAGAATGCATTTTGAATGCAGTTTGCAGGTGGAACAGCTTCCTTGAGCTTCCACACCTGCTCCCACATCCCCTTGTTAAAAACACTTGCGCCTTTAGTTGTCACCTGAGCTTCCTATTGTTCAGTGTGTTGTAAATCAATGCCACTGGGTCTCTTAGTAAACCATATGTCCAGTATAAGACTTTACCTTTGCGAAAAAACCACCATCAGCCGAGAAGTTAAAGAGGGTTTGGAGAAAATCTGAAATTGCGAAACAATAGGGGAAGCTCTCAACTTATCTGAAAAATAAGGAAACAATTCTAAGCAGTGCTTCGAGTGAAAATGTGTGATCACTGTAGGCCTACAGTACACTATTTCAAGTTGTACTACTTTACTACATTATCCTTAATGTAAAAGTAAACAGAATTTCGTTCAAATATATGTATAGTTTCTTTACTTTATAACCTTAATTAGGATTGGATATATGCACCTGTATTGCTAAAATGCCAATTATAGGCGTAACTCTTAAAATTCGAATTTTTGGATATTTCGAATTTCTTTCTTATCTCTTCGACCGCCTCCGTAATGCAGTGGTAGCGCACCTGCCTCTGGAGTGGAGGTTCCAGGTTCAATCCCAGATGGTGTGGGGATTTTCCCACAATGGGGGCCTGTCACGGGGTGCACTCGCCGGAGGTCCCAGGGTGGCCAGTTGAGGAGCTACTTGAATGGCGACTCCTTGGCCCGCGAAGGGCTCTTGCGCTAGACTTTTTTCTTGCCTTTTTCTAAATCCCCAGGATTTAGAAGTACTTGCTGGGGTAAGATTCCTGTCTAGGAGCAGACAAACTCTGGATCAGAGAGTAGCTAGGACGGATGAACGACCCGAAGCCTCATAAGAGTAAGGAAGATGAGGGTATAAAATGAGGGCAAAACGGATCAAAGGAAGGGTACTAATGAAGCAGATGGTGAAAGGAATGACGGAGGAAACCGGGGAATTCGGAAAATACCCACTCAGATGCCTCTTTATCTACCAGCAATCTCACATACGGTTCTCTGGGATTGAACCCAGATCCCTTGGTGAGAGGCGAGCGGTCTAAGCACTCGGCCATAGCGCTGCCTCTTCAGTCTCTTAATCACGTACATAGAAGCAATGTATATGTTGACAATGTGCTCTAATAAAATATGTACTCCACTTGCTGTAATTGACAATCTTCTCTAGCCATGTTTATTAATTAGTCTACTGACGTGCAAACACGTGCGAATTGTAACTTTCCGTAAAACTCGAATTCTAGCAGAGAGGGCCAATTTTTTTAAAATAAATGTTACATAATTCTATATATATATCTTGCTTGTTATCTGCCGCCTGAATATGACTTTTGACCTTTAACTTGCTGTAAATTAAATGTGAATATAAAAGGCTTGCTCCCAACAAAGAATGTAAATGAATACTAATCAAACTTTGTTTAATAAACACGTTTTGTCCCTCTCTTAGTTCACTGAGGCCATTGTCATGCAAAATAATTGGTTAGAATATGTGTATGCATATGCATTTGGAAAGGCCTAGCGATTTCACAGTTTAGTTTACAAATTCATGGAAAACTGCAGTAATGAATTGGTCAATCATGCTTCCGTTGAATGTTCGCGGGATCTGTGCATATATAGTACATCCTTCCCTAAATTTAGACGTAGGTACCAGTTATGCCAGAGAAAATTGCAATGTTTAAAAGTGGTATAAAGAGATCATAATTATAGGTTATACAACATAGAGGGACACCCCTCACAATTACACCTGCATAGATCTGTTGTGGCTTCCACCCCCGGAGAAAGCTATGGGAACCTCAGGAGGCTACAGGCCACAGGAGCGATGACCGACCTGTCGAAATAAGCAGCTCTCTGGTGTGCACGAGAAGTACTCTTTCCCTCGATTTCAGCACCCGCACTATCTGTCAGGCACCGCCACAAGCCACGGAACCTAGAAGAGCTCCAAGATGAAAAACGGAGTAAAAGGGACATGATGGAAAGGAAATCGTGATAAATGAGTACCCACTCCAGAATTCATCACCCAATCACAGAAAATTACAAAAATCCAAGATCACAGGCCGCGACTTGCAAGAAACGAACCCGGAATCTCTCGAATGGAAGCCTCACGCTTTGGCGCGGAGACATATCGCTCGGTATAAAAAGTGTAAGGCGTCAATAATTTTTTAACCACAGAAAATTTAAAGCCGGTGCATTGAGCTGTTTCAATACTAAACACTACATCTACATATACACACCCACACACGTTACGCTCACACACACAGACAAACACGTACAGGCGCACAGATAAACACGCACAGACACACAGATAAACACGCACAGACACACAGATACACAGGCACGCAAACACCCAGACACCCACAGATACACAAACACGCAGACACGCACACAAACACGCAGACACGCAGCAAACACATACAGACACACAGAGAGACAGACACAAGCACATACAGAGAAACACAGACACAGAGAGGCAGACACAGACGCAGAAACACACAGATGGAGACACGGAGACACGCATAGATATTGTGGGTGTCCCAAAAACTACAACGCTTAGTATGTTGTGCAGGATGGCAAACTGATCGGTTTTCAAATAGGAACCCCTGTCCGGAAATGCACGGTTGCGACAATATACTAACATTCGTTTTGGTATCTTAATACCAAAGGTATGCAACCCTTTAGCTATATGTGTACTGGGACGAATGGCCTGATCATAATAACATTCCTGCGCATGCGTTTAATTCCTTCATGGAGTCCTTAGTGCACATTCTACTGCGTTACTTGTGTAGTTTCCAGTACAGTAACATTTTAACAGCAGTGTGACACGTACAAGCACATAGCTGCGGAAATGGCCGACATGAGTTCCAGCACACTTTTGTGTAAATGTGCGGAATCACCTCAACGTCGCATATTTAAATCCATGGATTGGTAGAGGTGAAACAGTTCCATGGCCAGCACGGTCGCCAAATCTGACACCTATCGACTATTTTCTGTGGAATCGTATGAAGAGTACGATGTATGGCACTCCTGTAACGTCAGGAAAGGATCTTGTTAGTCGAGTCCCCGGAATGATTGAAAATCTTCGAAGAGGTATGAGGCTCAGCGCTGCTTATATAGGCTCTACAATGACGTAGCAGATACACAGTTCGAAGCCCGCTTGTAATGTTGCTCGATGTTGGGTTTATCGATGAAATGTGAGCGCACACTAATCTCAACACTTCAATGCGCTATAGCGTCCAAACTGTGCATTTCCGTACAGAGGTTACCTCTTGAAAACTGACCTGTTTGCCGTCTCGCACAACAAACTAAGCGTTACCGGTTTTTTTTTTTTTTTTTTTTTTTTTTTTTTTTTTTTTTTTTTAAGCATCCTGTGCATATATTTTTAACGCGTTGGATCAGACTCACTCAGTAGCCCAATCCCCCAATCCCATTACAAAAGTAAGAGTGATTTTCATACATATTAAAGCGCCACGCACTAAACTTCCAAGTGCTTTTAAAGTATATTATAAAGGCTACAAGAAAATGATAGCTAAATTCTTACGCATGAATCATTTTGTGTGTGAAAACACTAAAAATAGCTAAGTAAAAAGTACATATGAAATATGAAAAGTACTAGTTTATAAACACATTGAGTAAAGGCTTATATTTTAAGTATAATATACTCAATATTTGTCTTAAGCTAACGCTTCACTGAATTCTGGTAAAATAGTGAAGATTTGCGATTTTTTGCTTTCTATTTTGCTATATACAACTTGTACTTTCATGCTACACATTTGGTTTCTAATATTAATAAAGTCGGAAATAGATGGTTGAGAGGTAGAATTGGAACTGAAAAATTCTACCTCTCAAACACTGCCCACACATGGCTTGTGTGTTTAAAAACACCAACAGTAAGTTTGTTGGCATAAACAAATACTAATTACCAGAAATAGATATTTAATTAGTACCGTAATATTTACATCAAACACCGTATTAATCTTGTAACTCCATTTTCCCAGTTCTTTTTTTCCCCGCATTTTTCAATATTGAACATATTTTTTGACCAAAACTTGTAACTTATGAGCTTGAAAATTTCAGGAGCGATTTAAAAATTGCTGTGCAGCAGTTAAAAATATTGACTGGGTCATTTGAAATCTATTCATTTCTATAACTCGAATTGAAAAAAGTTGAAAAGTTCAGCAACATTTATACAATTGCATCTAGAGAACACAAAATTTCAACGAGCTATGTCAAACCGTGGTTAACCGTTGTTGCTTTTATTTATAAGTAATATTTTTAGATGTGGTAATATGACATGCCCCTTGGCCCCTACGGTTTGTTATATCACTCAAAAACATTTAATTTTAGTCTAGCATACAAACATAAAGAGTTTTTAAGCAGAGATTTCTCAGTTATAATTAGTTTAATAGAAACAAAATTGTATAATTTTACTAAGTTTACTAAGAGACACAATGGCATTGATTTACAACAAAGGATTTTCCAGAGCATTCGAGGAGTATCTAGCAGCCGGCTTGTTTGCAGGCGTTTGAGAAAAATCTGGGTACGTCGCCGCCAGAATAAAAGCTTGCGAAACGCGTGGAAGCAGTTTTTGACTTGGCCAGTGTGTCAGTGAGTACGAGACAGCTGTGAAAGATACGTTGCGTCGAAGTGAAGGAGTTTTAACGAGTGCTAGATGATTGTATCGTTGGAGTTGGTGTTTGAGAAACAGAAGTGAAGAGAGATAGTGAAAGGAGCGAGTCAGTGCTACAAGAAGAGAACAGTTGTGGGTTGTTAAATCGCGGAAGATGTAGACTGTGTTTAATAGAAATGTGCTTTTTTAGCAAAAGTTTTGAAGGAGCATAAATGACAGAAAAGATAACTCGACTGGATTTGTCATGTTTTACAATTATAAGTACCGGAATGATCAATTTTATGATAGTTGATTATTCTTCGTTTTCAACGATTCTTAGATAAGCTAATACAGAGCTATATTCTCTTCTCAATTTGATACTTCATTCCAAACCCCTAAAGTGGTTTTTGAGGTGTATAATCACAAAACCAAGTTAAGACATTCAACTCGCTACAGTAACAAGAATGAAAACGGCTGTTAAGAGGCTTGTTTTGTTGAGAGTGATGTTAAAATGATAAATTAACTTACTGAAACGCCTCTTGTATGAAGAGCTTCAGCAAAATACCTCTTAAATCCTTTCCCCCTTTCCTTTAGCGATGCAGAATATCATTTTTCTCCAGGTTGTGCTCTCAGGAGACTCCAACAAAGAACGTCTGAATAATGCTTTGGTCCAGGTGTTGTGCTTCCTGGTGGAACGGCGATAAGACGTCTACATCAGTCTTGTCGGTAACCCCAACATCTCGTCTAGGAAGTAAACAAACTGAGAAAAGACGGAGAATATGTTTTTTTTTTTTTTTTTTTTTTTTTTTTTTTTTTTTTCCCTATAACTGGATGAGGCACTTAGAACTTTCAAGCTAAACATCTTTCAAATTAGATATTGACACGTACTTTCATAGCTTGCATGATAAATAACGTTTCACAAATACATGCCGCTTAAAATGAATTATACAGGTACAGGATCCTAAAGATTACCCCACAACCCATGACAAAGGAAACTTAATGTGTTTTTCTCGTACGAGTTAGCCGGTAACACGGTTGATCTAGTTGCCGCATCCAGAGCTCTAACTTCCGAGTATTTTAAGAAAATATCTCTCCAACTGAAACCATTTGCTTTTAATGTTTCAGGTTCACACATTCACAGGTAAGGTTACAATGATTTATCCACTCAATTCTGTCACTTTTTTGGAACATTCTTTACTGTGCTTCACTCTTCAAGTTCCTCCACATTCCTCAAGGGGCTTGAGGACTCCTACTGATCACCCTATATTCAAAATTTTCCTGAATAGCTTTAATTAATCTTCAACTATATATTCTTGCTGAAAATATCGGGAACGAAGATTAGCATTGTCAGTTGCTCAAAGAATGGCATGAGCATTGATTAATGCCTGCAATTAAATCATCCGCAAAAAACATCGAATTCTCTATTCTATTCGTATTTACCATGCATCTTCCCTGAGTTTTCGCCTCGTGTAATGATGTTTTATGGAATAAATCAAGTTTTACTGAACTGCAATACCGGTTATTCTGCGTTTTAAATGTTATGTAGTTGTTTATTTTAAGTTATCTGCAAAAATGGTTCGTTAATAATTATTATACAATGAATCAAAATAAAGGGAGATATGCGGACTTATAGTTCTGATATATATATTCAATGTATCAGGACATAAGAATGCAGATCTTTATATATGTATATAATTCCCTTTCACGCCCACGTGTCATTGGTTAGAACTATGTCCAGCCAGTAGCATGAATACTGTTGTCATTGGAGAGGAGTAAAGAAAGGGAAAGGAAGGGAAGTTACATTTTTCTAAATTCGCTATCTGTAGCACTATACCTAGCGGTACGATAGTCTTAATGACACGGATCGTGTGTCCGAACCTGTCCGTGCTGATGAGGAGGCATAAAATGGAGTTCTTCTCGCAGCGCTAACTCTACGCTGTTTTATGATACGTAGGTGTGGTTTTAGCACTTTTTCATATCAACATACGTAACACTAAGCGTTTTGCCCAAGCAAAAGATAATTTCGGAGGAAGCCTTCGTAATTCCGGAGCCCTATGTAAAGCGTGCTTCACACGTGCGAGGGAAGTGGTTCCAAAAGTGGGTGGCACGCCCTACGGAGGCGTGAGAGGTTTATGGTGCACACAACTTACTCAGCTTGGCGGGAGCAGGGAGTACGGGGGAGTTCAGATGATCTGGTGAATATTGATGATGGTGGTAGCACAGGTTGTCAACAGTGACTTTCATACCAGTTCGCTGAAACAGTACAAAACAATTTACATTAAATGATACTTTCTCTACTACGTATAGTAAGTAGGGAAGGTATTGATTGGATCCAAAAATTCTATGTCGATATTTTACCAGAAATGTATGTTCTGAAGCCCCCTGAATAAAAAAAGCATTTTTATAAAATGAGGTCCTTGTGTGTGTGTGTGTGTGTGTGTGTGTGTGTGTGTGTGTGTGTGTGTGTGTGTGTGTGTGTGTGTGTGTGTGTGTCTGTGTCTGTGAACAGCAGTGTACCTCAAAAAGTTAAAGTCGGTTGCAAACCAAAGTTGGTGTTTAAGTTTAATATATTTCAAGGATGCGACACGAAGATCTTGAAGAAAATTCCTCCAGCCTAAATTACCTTTTACATGGAACAGTTTTCGAACATTTTGATTTTCTCAAAAATGCCTCTAACTATTTTGATTATAGTGCCATGTGTTTAAGATATTTTTGTAGCAAACGAAATGAAGGTTTTGAATTTTCTAGCTATAGCCCACCTAGTCCTGTTTACGCTTGATGACTTTTGCACAACTGGTAAACTGTAAGAGAGAGACCAAATCTTACTGTACAAGAACTGTAGATCTTGCTAGAGCACACAATTTATGTCCAAATAAATTTTCTTGTGGAGTGAACCATATTGGAGATATTCATTGTTATATGTGTGAGTTTTACAATATTTATACTTTTGTAAAATGGAAGGTCTTGTTCAATTTTTATGTCTTCGTCGTGTAAAGAGAACGGAATTTCACAGCCTTCATATAACGACCAGCTTTAAAAGATTTGACTATCGCTCAAAGTCTACTGTAGTCCCATATTCCTCTCGCACCTGCAAGGAAATAAGCAATAACATCTCAACTAGCTTGAAAAAGATATAGGAATAAGAGTTTGTAACAATAGTTAGTACAGGAGTAGAGAAAGTCACGTGAGTGCATCATATCAGATTTTTTCTACATATGCATATTATATGATTTTAAATATGGAATGCTGTAGTAGTGGTAAGTGATCTGCTTAAACAATGCCTTTTATCGTAGTTTTTCTTTATCCTATAAGATAAATGTCAGTAAGCCTCTGTCCTGGGATCATATTGATGTAGTGATCATTAGTTCACCTTCTCTACGGATATGAATATTTAAAAGTATCTCAAAATCGAACAAAAGTCGTTAGGAATCGCAGCCTTTTCCCTTGCTGTCCATTTCTTAAGCTAAAACTACAAATGGATCAACTTCTAGTAACAAACCGTGGCATACGAATACTTAACAAGTAGTACAAAAATGCGAGTGGCTTATTTAGTTAGAACAATGTTCTCTATAAAGATAGCACGGCATTAGCAAATGGCTTTGAGAAATGTAGAGCACAATCAGAGTTATAAGATTGATTGTATGTAAAGTTGCCAAATATGAAAACCTTATAACCCAATTTGACTATTTTATACTAAATTGTATATGATACACATTGATGCTCTACTCGCAATTTTTAATGCGCTATAGGTATTTTTTACTGTATCTACCATTATAAAGTACGTAGAAAACGTATTGAATTTCACACAAAAATTCGACACCGAGATTTCATCATAAATGCACGCTTTGAGGTTCTCTGAATAAGAAAAGCATTTTCACAAAATGGTCCACGTGCCCATGTCCATGAACAGGTAACTCTAAAACGAATAATTGGTTAAATATCAAGCTTTATATTTAAATTCCGCATCCTTTAAGAGTACGGCAGGAAGATCTAATAAAAGACAAAGTGAATCTCCTTACCAAAGTACCCTTTATAAGGAAAGTTTTTCGAAAATTTTGACGTTCTCGAAAATGACTGTAACTATTTTAAGATATGTTTAGGATATTTTTGTGACAAACTACATTCATATCATTAACTTTCTGGGAATAGCTTCTGAGGTCCTCTTCAGTTTGAATGACTTTTGCATAACTGGTACACCACACAGAATAGATAAGGTCTTACTACACTGAAAATCTCGAACTCGTTAAAGTACACATCTTATGTCAAATAAATATGTTGCTTAAGTCTACTGCATTTCCTTATGCCCATGCCACCAACAAGGAAATGTGCAGTAAAAGCATTTCTACGAAAGTTTATTTCTATCAATATAAGACAAAACTTCAGTAAGAATAGTTTGGTGAAGAATAGGTAGAGAAAGACGTGAATGTGACTGATTAAATTCTTTTGTATCATATTTATGCTGAAAATGTGTGATTTAGCACTTTTCTCAAATATATTCTACATTAGATTTTCTTTTATAAATTGTCGACTTCTCAAGCCATTTTAATGTTTATCCTAACACACCAGTGCAGAGTGTGTTTGAAGAATGGAAAACCAATAATTTCACAGTTGTGCTGGAATGCTTTAATGACGCATGCTCGGCGCTCGTACTGTGTAGTTGCGTAATTTACCTTAGTATCAAGCTCTCGATTGATTGAGCTTTATGTAAAATGATACCACAATTCCATGCTCTGCACAAATTAGGTAACAATGTATGAATTACGCGTTATGGCTTGAGCTTTCTTAATAAATACTGTAATAAATGAGAACACCAATTACTGATAATCACACTTTATTTGCCTTCCAATTGGTTAGCGTAGCGCTAACGTTTCGCTTAAGCCACTATTGCACAAACTCGGAGCAACACAGCTTAACAGTCGAAGTGAACCACACCTGAATTCTCACTACCTGATCATAACCGACACTGAAACGGACTCCGGACAATTCACAGTCACTGCCCACTCAACACTCCGTAAACGTTTCAAGTGTACGACTGTCCCAATCCTTCGCTGGGATTTTTAGCATTCCAGCATTCTAAAGCACGTCGTGCATGCTCACCTGCACAGCACCTAGCATAATGAGACTTTAACTGTGCGATATAGCAGGGGTAGTAAAGCTTACACACGCTTTCGTGTCCATGGGCTCAAAGCGGCAAGCGGTGTTGAGTTAGCGTTGTGGGGGTGGGGAGCCGGTATCGACATTCTTGTTCTGTGCCACAATAACGTCGTCCGCATACTGGCGCGTAACAGTTTGGGATTCTATGCGTAAGTCAGACATGAGACATGTAGGCTGCAAAGAGTACTCTGCCCTCTGGGACTCCTGCCGCTATGGTTCTGATTGTTGAGAGCCACTTTCATTCTGAAAGTGAGGTCCCGAAGGAAACTGCTAATCAGAGCGAGATAGGGGGAGGTATATGTGCCTGCTTTAGTTTGTACAAAAAGGCCCCGGTGTCAGGTTATGGCAAAAGCCTTCTCTACGTCCAGCAGCACTGCTATGGTCTTGCAGTTTTTCAGGAAGCCCAGGGCAGTCTTCTTGGGCGCTCGCAGCAGTTGCAAGTGACCCTGACAAAAACCGAAGTGGTCATCCGGTAGGAGATGCCTTTCGTCAACGAGAGGCGTCAGGCGGGTAAGGAGCAACCACTCAAAAACTTTTGAAACGATTGAGAGTGCACTGTTGGAACGGTAGCTGTTAGGAAAGACCGGATCCTTGCCAGGTATCAAAATGCATACCACTCTCTCCTCTTTCCAGTAAGCTTGGAAGTGACGGAGCCGTAGGCATGCGTTGAAAATCCGCGTCAAATGGACGATAGCCCTTTTGGGAAGATGCTGGAGCATAAGCGCCGTGACACCGTCATGTACAGGGGATTTATTTTGGGTTCAGACTATGGATTTCTGAAACCACCGCTTTCGGGGTGACTATGGGAAGGTGGATTCCCCGTGACGCTGCATAGAGGTAATCCACGGTCGCCTCCACGAGTTCAGTGAAGTCTTCGTCTTGCGGGTCCTGGGATTTGAACATGAGCGAGACTTTATATAGTGCCTGCTCCACGGCAGATCTTTCTCGAAACGAAGCTTCTGGATCCTACCTAATGGAACTCTCTCGAGTCACAATACCTCACACAATGGTCATTGTGTTGTTCGGCTATGTCCGTCAAGGGGATAAAGTCCGGCAGATAAAGACTAGGCTGTCGAGCGCCAATCCTCACCCTCAGCCAACGGCAACCGGTTTCATGGTCGCAGTAACAATACGTATACAACAATTTTCCACGTGCATTAAACGAGAATGCATCTATTCAGAAAATTCACATACCACTACAGGTTATAATATCAATGTAGGTATTGTGACGTCGGTCTCGGCACACAACAACGGATGGACGGGACCAAGCTGCTTCAGATCACACACCCTGTCTGCGAGCGGGCAAGGTCAAGGCTGCCTCGCGTGACGTGTGTCCGTGACTGTCAACAATCAAAGCGACAGAAACAAAAGGGCTTTAGAAAACGCCCGCGAGACAAATAACTGCGTCATTTCTGGTGGTGTGAATTTTAAGAGTTACAATTACAGACACTAGTCGGACAGTGTGCCAGTGAGTGCAAGAAAGCTGTGCATGTGTGTCGTCGTAAGAAGATTCAACAAACGTCGCCAGTGATTGCATCGTCGTAATTAGTGCATAAGAGTCAAAGTGAAGAAAGACACTAACAGAACTGAGCAAGCTTATGAGAAGTAAAACTTGTGAGCTGTAATAGCCGGAAAGACTAGACTGTGATAACAACAAGAATAAAACTGTGTATTTGTGGTAAAATTTTAGAAGATAATAAAATGAAAGAAAAGTAAACGGATTGAATTTCGCCATTTTATCACAGTATTATTGTTTTGCTCTTGTTTTTAGATACAACAGATGGAATATTGCACAGACTCATTTACAGGATCTGCAGTAAAGGACAGGAGCCAAGAATGATAATCCCGCTTATTTTTTTTTTTTTTTTTTGAGGGGGAGATAACATTATTCTTCTATCCAGTCTTTTTCGAAAAAAATAATATAGCTAATGGACAAAACAATAATAATTTTAGATTCTTAGATTACAGAGTGTGTATCTGGCAGTAGTAAAACAGAGAACCTACTTTCTGTATGCACTTTAGTAAGATGATGTTTAAATAAAGTAACGTTACATAATATTAACACCTTCAAATGCTTGAAGGTATTGCTTTCTGTATCTGCGTAACTTCCCATTTCAACGTAGCACAGATCAGAGTGAAATTATTAATTCAAGAAGGATGTGAAACACTTCCGTTACTTTTAAAACAGTCTGCTTTTAACTTTGAAGTTCTGAGTTTACAAACAGAGAGAAAGGGGTCAAGGGGGGATGGCGGAAATGTGTATCTTAGAACGTCGAAAGTCAGATGCATAACTTCAAGATTTCTTCTCACATCGATAATGGACAATCAGTATTTTAGGTCATTAATTGTTGAAGCATCAGCAAATAGACAATGTTTTCCAAATGACAATATCCATAATTCTTTCAAAATAGGAAGGAATGTCCCTTTCTAAGTAGAATAAAGGGATATCGCCCTGACAATGTAGTTCAAAAATAAAAGCAACTCCGAAAAGAAATAAACTTCATTGTCGAAAGAAATGTTGTGCCAAGAATGTTCTTTGTTTCCATTAAATCTTCCGTTAAACGTGATATAAATCTCGAAAGTGTAAAACAGGTTCTGTTTACATACTTCATCATTATGCACATTTGCAATATAAACGATTGCTGAAGGAAATTATTACTCCAGTAGAGGTTTTAGAAACCTATTATTTCTTGTTGGACTGGTGGCAACAAAGCAGCCTGGGAACTCATAAATCTCGTTTTCATCGAGCAGAACGATTGTTGATCTCATTAAGCAAGGGAAAATCTTACGCAAAGGAAATAAAAACACATCTTTGCGGAAGGTTTGAAGTGGTTTTGAGCTGGTTTCTTTCCATGTTCAGAAACAACAACGCAATCTTCTTCATTAAAGATCTTGTTTTAGTCTTAGCCTGTATAATTATTTAAAATAAGAGGGATAGGTAACGTTTGCAAAGAATTTTATTGCAAAGTTGGTGTTATAAAAGTTTTAGTTAATTAGGTAAATTACTGCAACACTGTACTTTATCAACTGAATATACAAGGCATTGTACTTTTGGATATTTTTTCCATTAATCAGCTTCTAGGTTACCAAAAAGAAAACCGGTTATTTCCAGTTTTCAATGAATATAATGAAACTTATTATTGCATGAAATATCAACTAACAATGAAAGTAATGAAGCGTATCAACTTTCTCACTTATTAACATTAAAGTTTGAAAAGAAAGTATCAACACCATCCCTTGACAATACTTTGGACCTTTTGGACGATATCCAACTATTTTATCTTTGAAATAAAAAAAGTTTTCCATACTACATTTTCTCTTATAAATGTTATCATTTACCATTAAACAATATCTAAACCTACAGAACATTGTGCTCACAGAAGAATGTATTCCTTCGCTTTTTCTGTGAAGATAAAGTGAAATAAATCAACAAGACATTTTCTGGACTAATTTGTACACTCAGCATTAGGCAATTGTTTAAAATGAGTGTACGCTCCTTCGTATAATCTTCTGGATTTTTCGGTAACAAGCCACTACCTCACTAGCAGTACACGATATATCTTATGGTTCTGCAAAATTATCAATTTTGTATTTATGAATTTACAATGTAAACAATACAACGAATATAAACAACTATTTTGCTGGCAATATTCTACCATCATCCTTACGATATTACTATTATTACTATTATTACTATTATTATTATTATTATTATTATTATTATTATTATTATTATTATTATTATTATTATTATTATTATTATTATCATAATTATCATGGTTATCATCATTATCATTATCATTATTTTTATTATTATTATTATTATTATTATTATTATTATTATTATTATTATTATTATTATTATTATTATTATTATTATTATTATTATTATTATTATTATTATTTTTATTATTATTTTTATTATTATTTTTATTATTATTATTATTATTATTATTATTATTATTATTATTATTATTATTATTATTATTATTATTATTATTTTTATTATTATTATTTTTATTATTATTATTTTTATTATTATTTTTATTATTATTATTATTTTTATTATTATTATTATTATTTTTATTATTATTATTATTTTTATTATTATTATTTTTATTATTATTATTATTATTATTATTATTATTATTAGTATTATTATTACTGTTACTGTTATTATCATTATCATTATTATTATTATTATTATTATTATTATTATTATTATTATTATTATTACTATTATTATTATTATTATTCTTATTACTACTAGCGGATGTCCCAAGATACGAATTTGGAAAATCAGTTGGTGAGAGTAACAAAGAATCTTCAAAAATGTATGGGCAAATATAATTTTACAATTTTCAATATAAACTTTAACAATGGTATTTTTGTAAAAGAAAACATTTAAGGGCTAAAAATTTATTGCGTAATAAAATCATAGAGTAGCTTTTAACCTTCATTATTTACGTAGCTGGCAGTGATATATGTGTAGGTTGACTAAATAGTGAATACATCTTAGAAAATATAAGGACTGTCCAGTTGATTAACAATACACGGAGATGCAGGTGTAAGTTTTCTAATCTCTTTCTAGCTTATATTTTAGTTTCGCACAGCTTAGAGAACAGAATAGTACCATGTACTGAAATATTTATCTCCAAACTCACGCACAAATACTTGCCAATTGTTCAGGTATCGAGCCGTTAGTTTTAGGCAACACGAACTGAACCGAGGCTATTTGCGGTCACACATGCAATGAAATCTGTCCGGTAAATGAAAACTAGTTTTATACCTGCCTTCAGATATCTTAGAGACTGAGCCATACGATTTATGAGAATTTTAATTGCGGAAACAAATTGATCTTGGCAGAAAACCTGACAACTGCCATACTGAACTGTACATGTCACTTCCTTGAGGTCTGTCTCTTTCTATGCAGCTTACTTTCCAAATTCACAGAAATATAATTGGAAGAAATGTCACAGACAAGAATTAGAAGATGTGATAAAAAGGGTCTATGATACGACTGCATTATTCGCTTATATTCTCCAAGAAAAAAAAAACACAAAGAAAAACTATGATAGGTATTTCATAAACATCCGGGCCCGGTGCTTAATATTGCGTTTGGTTGAAAAGGATTCCGTGAACTCGATTTAAGAATGAAAGGTTCCAAATGTGAACTATAAATACTCCACTCAACAAAATGCGGAGAGTGAAACTACCTATTACATTTCGTTAGAGAAATACCTGCTTTTATTTACCTGACGGGGCATAGAAATAATAATTGCCCCCCATTATAGAAAACCATTACTTAATCTCAATTGTTAATAAGTTAATATATAACATTGCTCCATCAATACTAACGTAATATACTCTCACATTATTACCAACAAGGAACGTGAGTAAATACTATTGCTGATTCTTGACATTTTGTTTGTAGAAAAAAGTAAAGCTCCTTAAGGAAATTATTGTAAAAGATCAAGAATTGAAATGCTATTGTATTCTTAATTTATGTTTATTACAGAAACGGAATTCTTATTGTTATGGGATGTATGTGTTTAATAGGACAAGAAATTAGTTGAATTTATTTTATAAATTCCAACAAACGTTGGAATTTTTAATAAAAACAATCTAGAGTTTATTTTACTGGACTTCCCATTCAAGTAGTAAATACTGTGACAAAAACAACGAAATAGAGCTCAGTTGTTTTATTTTTTCACTTTAATGTCTTCCAAAATATTTGCACAAATACAGTCTACAGTCATTGGTGATATTACAACTCACAACTGTTTTCATCCTGTAACCTTGACTGATTCCTTTTGTCTTTCTTCACTTTCTCTGTCCTTCAAACAGTTGACTCTGACGATACAATTAACCGACATTCATTAACTGCTTTGCTGTCTTCCTTTGGACGTGACTGCACACGCAGCTGATACACACACACACACACACACACACACACACACACACACACACACACACACACACACACACACACACACACACACATACACACACAAACTAAGAATTGACTGACTGCTCTCTCTATCTCATTCCTAACTCCTCTCGTGGCCTCGCCTCCTTATATAGCGAGGATGACGTAACATCGACTTTTCTTGAACTTCTACAAATACGCCAGCTGCCGGACACTTCTCGAATAATCTGCAAAACCCCCTTTGGTTCTGTCACTCGGATTCTTGCCACGTGTTTACAGCAGTCGCGTGAGGCAGCCTGACCTTGAGCGCCTTTGATACACGCACCGCCATGGAGTTGGGCAGGGCGTCCCGACCCTCCTTTGGTGTGCGCCGCAACCAGCGTCACAATATTAAACATCCCTGGATCGATTTGGTGCCACGAGTCTCATACTCATGAAGCAGCTAGCCGGAATACAAAACACAAGAACGTATTAATCAAGTACACATTCTTCACAGATGGTTCACAACGTGGTGGCCTGAACCCTAAACTTTCTACAACGACGTTTATACAGCTTTTGCAAATGGAGTCAACAGTGTGGCACACGAATAAAATTTGTTAACAAAGCAAAACAAATATATCAGCAAAATAAAACAAAGCACAAAGCTGGAAGAACGCTAGGTCTTCTAGAACGTCCGGAATATCAGGAATTCGTATCACACAACATAGAGGATCTGCTTCACAACGTAATGACCACCAAATATTGACGAGAGAAGACGGTGATTTCCAGAACTGCAGAAACTTAAGTACCACAACAAAATCTTTGAAGCAGGTGAAGTGTAAAGAATAAAAGGACTTGTATATATTTTAAGTGGTAGTAGTTACATGTTGTATTGTTGCATATGCTTAAGAAGTGAAAGAATACTTCAGCCCGAACACTAAGAAAATGAGCAAAGAGGATGGAAAAAAATGTATCCCAAGATGAGTACATATAGTGAGGAAAGGACGGAATAAGATAATACTAGTAGGGAATTCTGAGTATCATTAGTTTTTGAAACAGTTGAAACTAGAAATAATTGAAAACTAAGATAAGTTAGCTAGGGAACGAAAACAAATAGCCAGAGAAATGAATGAAAAACCAAATCTGTTAGCTGCTGAACTAACTGAAAAATAAGGTCAGTTAGCTACAGAAATTACCCTAAAACAATGTCAGTTAGCTACTGAAGTAACTGTAAAACAGGGCCAGTTAGCTACTGACATAAATAATAAAACAGAGGAACCATATGTGAACAGTTTAAATTTCAGACAAAAATAATTGTATAAATCAAGAATATATTAAAAGGGAACTCTAAGAAATTAGGGAGAAATGTGCAGCCATAAATATCACTGTAAACACCTTGGGAAACTAAAATCAAAGTGAAATACTTTAACTGATATGTAAATAAAAAATTACAATAGTTAGTGAGAGCTTGGAAACTGTGAAAGCATAAATCTTTGCACAAAAATACTTGGTTACAAGAGTAGCGAATTCCTATAAAGTAAAAGCAAAACTACAGACTTACGTAACAATGGCTAAGAACGTGATGGCCCATTCCTTTTTTGAAACCTTTTTGTCTCAAAAAATGGTTCAACGGTTTTGATTAAATTACGAATTGTTTAAGATATTTTCATGACCAGATAAATGTAAATCCTGAATAATTTCCTGGGAATAACCTCTGAAGTTGTCTTAATTCTGTACGATTTTTGCATAACAGGTAAACCATAAGACATAGCAAAAAACTTACTACACGGAAAGTGTAGATATTGTTAAAACACAATTTATGTGAATTACACTTTTGTGGAGTTAATAAATTCCGAGATATTTATTATTGACTTGAGTTTGCAAGAATTTATGCTTTTTAGAAAGAAAAGTGTTTTTATTCCTGGCCATACCAAGACAACGGAATATCAAAGCTGTCACATGCTTTGACTAATCCTTAAGCCTACTATATACTCCTATCCCAATTATATGCACAAGAGAATATGTAATAAAACCATATCAGCAAATTACATCTCGATTAACATGAAATATGGAGATAGAACAATACGCGTTTATAACAGCACTTCGTACATGAATAAGTCACGAAGTCAGAGAAAGTCATGTGAGTGTAACAGAACAGATTTTTTAGCTGTGCTGGTCATTGACATACATATTGATTACACAATACACATACAAAGTAGATGTTTCTCTAAATGTTCATTTGTGCAGATGGCCTCTAAAGATGTAGGTAAATATTGTTTATCGAAATTATGTGTTACTCACATTAGGTAAGCAGTAGGGAAACTAAAGTTGGTAAATCACACTAAAACGTGAGCAAGAAACGAAGATTACTCGCTTGATCCCTGGATCCTGGAACATGACAAGAAAATAAAATTGCAGGAAATAATGCTAAAGATGCCATCCCGTCATTCACTTGTTGGCCAAGGAAAGCTTCAAAATCACTCTAGGTAAGATTACCCGATCTAATAGAAATCGAACCCGGCGCCTCCCGAATATGATCCCCATATATTGCAGCCGAAGCAACTCACTAGTTCCTAAACCAGGTGAGTCAGCGGCCCCTGATTTTCCAGTTTTATGCAATCCGCATTTTATATTCCAACATGAAAACATCGACCCCTATGCTAAGTTTCACCCAAGTATTCAACATGGATGTATTTCTCTCCATTTACCTCCTAAGTTACTAGGTAGCTCAGTTGGAACGAGCGCACGATTCGTAAATAATCCAGATGATGTAAAGGTGGTTCGATTCCCCTGCATGTACTGATTCTTTTACTGCGTAATATTTACAAATAACGGTAGTTGAACAATTATTATGTGTAAAGTTGTTATTTAAATTCGTAATTGTTTTATTTCTGCTTTATGGTATTGTTGCACATGAGGATATCTCTCCCGCTATAGATTGCTTGCACTTTGGCTATTACTTCTCTAAGATCAAAGGCATATCAACGTACCTGTCTGTCGAATACATGGTGAAGAAATGGCACAAAATATCGTGCTACAGCATACACGTAGAGAATAAAGGGAGTCGGCATTCATAACAACACACTACATCATGCCAATCCAATGGGACAGATGTTATTATAGCTACTCTATTACAAAATGCAGACAACCAGAAACGTTTTAAATTACATCGTGAACCCTCAGAGACTTTTAAATTAGATTATTGTGAATTCAGTTTCCAGGTTTTGGTGAACAGAAAACTAATTTGTACAATATCCAGATGCGAACTCGTGTCCCGGCGGTTGGCGCAGAGAATACTTTCATAATTCTATTGAGCTATTTGGAGGCTTGACTGAAAGCACCCTTTGAGTCCCAACCCTAGAACTAGTACGCCAGGTGCTATGCCACCTCGAGACTTTTCGAGCGTAATTTAGCCTTTTAAGAGCTTCAATGATTTGTTGGGCGTTTTAATATTATTAATATAACTGGTAAAATATATTGTCCATGTTATTTGAGTTTTACGACACGTAATTTACGCCAAAATGTAAATAAACCATCATTTAATAATTTGTATGTTTTGACTCTACGGGTCTATGGTGGATAAGGTCAGTTTTCCGCAGTCAACCCGGCTCTAAATACAAGAATCCGCCATTTTCTTTTTACCTCATGTTGTTAATGTACGATTTTTGCATAACAGGTAAACCATAAGACATAGCAAAAAACTTACTACACGAAAAGTGTAGATATTGTTAAAACACAATTTATGTGAATTACACTTTTGTGGAGTTAATAAATTCCGAGATATTTATTATTGACTTGAGTTTGCAAGAATTTATACTTTTTAGAAAGAAAAGTGTTTTTATTCCTGGCCATACCAAGACAACACTTTTTTTCAAAGGTATTTACTGAATTGCGCTGCTATGTATACTACTCTATTAAAAAGTTTGTAAAATCGACTGGAAACCCGGAATTTGCTCTCAGTAAACGAGTCGTATGTTTTTGAGGTGTACTTTAGCGAAGATAACGTTCTATCCCTTAAACCGTTGTTTGTCTAAATTTTGCCTATTCGTCTCTCTGAGAACGTCACGTAGGTAATAGGTTTTAGTAAGCGCAAAACTGGACTAAAGTGCAAATGGCATTTGGTGGGTGGCCTACCTTAAAAAAAATGGGGCAACTGACTCCCCTGGCGTATACACTGCTGGGGTTAGTAGGTTGAATATAATTTTGTGTGAATAATTTTATAAATAATTATGAAAAGAAATGATTATTGACGAAAAACATTTGATGGTTACACATAATTAATTTTCGTTTTTATTTTGTGGTTAGAAGTAATAGCAACTGTCGGATTGACTTGAAAACAAGGGTAGGTGACGTAACACAATGGAAACGCAAGCAGCAGTAAATACAAATGTACAAGTTGATGACCTTATCACGGCCTCCTAGAGTTCCAACGTCAAAAGTCTTTTAGGTAATTGCTTCATAAATCAATGTTTCGCTTGTAGTGAGAGTAAAGAAGGTTTTCGGGATTTGTTTGTACATTCGTAAAGGTCGCTATTCGTCTCCATGACTGCCGCAAATCAAGCAAAAAGGGGATATTGTGAAATCGCAGCGGGATAGAAAGGCGTCTTGACGGCATGATAGATAATGCGACTAAAACACTCTTTCTTCTCGTAAGAATTGCAACACGCAAGGGATTCAGAACGATTTTACGTGCTGTTTCTTTGCCAATACGTAAAATGCCATGCGTCATCAACCTGATGAACAGCCCTACTTTGTGAGTTTCTCTTGCCATGTCTTTGAAAGGTGCTCCTTCTTTGTAGTGAATCAAGACTTTTTGCTTTAAAGTTTCCAGTATTGGAAACTGGCTTTACTAATCTTAATTGTCTTACTATGTTACTGTTTCCTGTATTAGTATTCAGATATGCCTGTAACTCTTAATTTCTTGTCTGATAATAGAAAGTAAACTATGGAGTCAAGACCGTAAAGGCACGGGCTCGTGAACCGGAGATGTGAGGTTCAAATATCGCAAGGATCGTGCTCCCTGACTTGGAGTTGTTTCCAGGTTTTCCTTTTTTGTGGTGGGGGAAAAGGCACTTACGTCCCAACCCCAGGCAAGCCTGAGAGTGTGCAGACTCTCCGCACTGGATTCGAACAAGGGCAGCGTTACTCACTAAAAACCCCTACCGGAAGTTTCAGCTCCACACCTCACTTTTGCAGTACCGCATTAGCAACCAGCGCATTTCTAGTGATTTAGTTTAGTAGAAACAGGTGAATAGAGCAAGCTCAAGTTGTAGTAAAATATTTTACGTGCTATATTCGCTGTGTGATAAGATTGAATAATTGGTTTTCTTTGCATAGCCAGGGGAGAAAGGAAAACTCTGAGGCCTTAGATTCACATGATTTTCTCTACCATTTTCCAGCAAACTATGCCTTAAAAAGCTTATTCTTCTATCTAGTTTACATTAATTATGATAGATATATGTAGAAATGCTTTTAATATATATTTAGTTTTAACTACATAGGGGAAATGGGAATATGTTGGGCTTTAACAACAGTTAAATCTTTTAAAAGTTGGTCGCTGTGTGATGGCTTTCATATTCCCTTCTCCCTGCACATTCAGGAGAAAAAGAAGGAAGAGGAAGCGAATATCTTCTTATTGCGTAAAAGCATAAGTATTAGAAAAATCAAACAGATTTCTAGGAATTCTAGGAAAGACGAATATCTAGGGAATAGCTAACTCCACAAAAATATGTATTTGACACAAATTGTGTCCTTTAACTAAACTTATATCTTTCCTCTAGCAATTCTAGTAAGCTTTTGTCTCTTATGGAGGCAAAGGTCTCTAAAATGAAGAAACCTTCAGAGGCTTCCCCCAGTAAATTTAATGTATGCATTTCATTTATCATCCAAAATATCTAAAAAGTGCGCTATTTTAATAAAATTATTAGATTCATATTGGAAAAGATAAAAATTTTCGAAAAATGTTTCTTGGAAAGACTACATAGTGTGGAAGCTTGCTTAAAATCTTTATATCGTATGCTTGGAAGATGGAAAATATTAATACCAATTTTCATATCTAACCAACATTATGTTTCTGAGTTAGGTGCCCACAGATATAGGCGCTCGCCCCCACGGAACTTATAAAAGTTATTGTTATTCTCGGAGCTTCAAAATTTGTATTTGTATTGTCTCAATGCAACATATCACCTACTTAATAATGCTAGTTATAGACAAAGTAAAAATGTGTAAGTATTTTACGGCATGTCAATAAAATTTACTTCAACATGTGATATGAAGTTTATGTAAGGACCCTTGCTTTACCAATAGCTAGAGACATTTTGAAATCAGAAATGTCGTATTTTCAATTTATATATTTAGTGTTTTGTAACATCTATGAATTTGTGGTTTAACTATGTACTTTGAAATAATATAAGCATGAAGTTAAGATCACTTTGTAATGGGTTAAAATGGTATAACATGTACAAATTAAGCGTTGAATTCAATTTTTAACCAAAATAAGTTAAAGCAATAAGAGCAAAATAGGACAGGCTAAAGAATGACACAAAAAGGAGGTATACTGACAAAAAACCAGAATAATCAAAAGTAAAAGCATATAATTAACTTAAGTCAAGTAAGTTTATACCTCAGCCTTTTGTTCTGTCGTTTGTACTCTCCTGTCACAATTAAATTGCGATAGATATTGTCATATCTATGCAGAAGCGTTTGGGCAAACTCTGGGAGTTTGAGTTTAACAAGTCCGCGTAATTTGAAAGAGCTGGATGCGAAAATATTAATATCCTTCAGAAATGTGTGCATTTTAACAACCTATGATTGCCATTTTATTTTACTTTATTTTATTTTACACTTCTTTCAAGACTATTAACAATGCTCAACTAGCAGTTTCGGAGTTAAATCGATTAGCAAGTTCTTGCCTAAACTTTTTGTTGCTCTTAAACATAAATGCTTTTATTTTGCTTTTCCTATGTTAATTTGACAGAGTCCGTGAATTTCAATATGTCTGTCACTAACCATCCTTCAGCACACCTTTAGCGCCGTGCCTAAAGTTAGTAAAACATCCGCATGCCTATGTGCAAAAGGGTTGCAAGAGCCCTCCAACTGGGTAACCAATTTGATGTGAGGGCTGCCTCCATAGGTCAATCGGTAGAGCACCTGACTGCTGTGCGAGGGGTTTAGGGTTCGATTCCCAGCTGGGGAGAAATGTTCTCTACCCAAGATTATTCCTTATGGTCTTCTGTCTGCAGGTATGAGAGTGTGAATGTGTGTGTATGTGTGCGTGCGTGCGTGTGTGTGTGTGATCTCATGCATAAAAATGAAGGAAATCGAGTGACAAATGCGATTAACACCACTTCCCATATATCAGTATGTTTCAAAGGTAAAAGACCGCTGATATCAATATTTAATTTAAAGGTTGGGTATCACAGGAAACAAACAGAAAATAAATTACTGTAACGCCCAAGTCACATATTCAGCTGACAAACTTGTCATTCGGATTACAATTATGATTGTTTTTCCTACAGCCAAACTTCGTTTAAAACCGAATTAATGGGTTTTAAATGTTATAACAGATGACATAAACTTTATTAATTATTATATTTATCACCAAACAAAGGAAACGGATTCCTTTTTACAATACCATTCCGCCTTTCAAAACAGTGATTCACCGTTAAACATACTCAATATACTCACAGTATACCAACTCCACAGTTGAAGTTTTCAGAAGAAACAAAATGCGTTATTTGAAAAAAATCGTAAATTTCGCATTTATATCGCATTTTAATGTAATACTCGCATTTGAGCAAATTTTGCACCTTGAAATCTCATTAAAAGTGGTTCACAGGAGGTTAAAATTGAGCATACAGGATTACAAGCCATTATTAGCACTCTGCACTGTATTGTATTTGCAAAACTCTCCTTAAAACACAATATATTTGCGCCACCATGTCGATGTAAAATTTCTATCAAAGTTCTCATGAATCACCATGCTGAAAACATGTGTTCCTTTGAAACGTACTTCTTTTTACAAGGATCTCTTGAATATATTCGACAAAGAAAAATCTCCAAATGCTGGGCCGAGGTCCAGGTGAAGCTTGAAATCCGGTCGCTCCCAGCAATGGGTTCTGTCTACCTGTTGGACTAGAGCCCCTGAATTTATGCTTCCCTCACATCTGCGTCTTCCTGCTTGGTATCCGTTTGGTGTGGCTATAAATCTTTCTGTATCAGCCAACAAGAGTGTAGAAACGTGAGCTCTGGGAAACTGTGAAATGTCACCACAATGCAGTTTAATAAAACGGAGAAAATGCAAAGGAGTTACTTACCTGACCAAAATATGGAAGCTTTTATGTATGTTCGACATACATTGTTCTAACTACCTAATTCTTGCTAATCGAGAAATGCATTTGCAGAAATTAGTTGATTCCATACTTACTTCTAGGTGCAATGAAATTAAAGGAATACAATAGGCTTTAAGGAATAGTTAAAACATTTAAGAGCGGGTCGCAGTGTAATCGCTTTGGAATTTCGTTCTATTTTTATGGCCGAGAGAGAGAGAGAGAGAGAGAGAGAGAGAGAGAGAGAGAGAGAGAGAGAGAGAGAGAGAGAACATCAACCAGCTTCCTATTTGAGAAAAATATAACTATTTGAAAATCCCAATATCTAAGAAGTAGTTAACTCTAAAAAAACGGATGCAGGGATGGTTGCGTAATTCCGTGATAGTTCCAAAACAAAAAGTGTTGTGTAGTGGTCATAAATAGGCAAAAGTCATTTAAATAACGACTCAACAACACATAATATTCTAGAACATATTTCACCTGATTAAGAATTGAAAAGTTGTATAAATATACTAAAATATTGTAGAAATAAATTATGTGACGGTGGCTCCCAAATACGTGATTGGATTTCTAAATCCGTGATAGTGGTATCCTAATTCAATTAATGTTATCCTAATTCTCTGATACCAAAAACAATGACGACGTACGTGCTAAATAGAAACCTTTATTAACATTGTTGCTGTTATATTTATCTCCAATTAATTGTTTGAAATTAATTGAAAATGCTTTTTTTTTTTCGGCAGGGAGTTCAATGCTCACAAAATCTATATCGTTTCATCAGACTCATTGAATAACATATTCCATAGCGATTTCCCTTCTCTCAACTATCTGTTCGATACTTCAGAACTACTAACTATTGCAGAATAAAGCCATAGCAGGAAACTGAACTTTGTATTACGGTATTAGGCATCTTTACCCTAAATATAAGTGACGCAAACTAAACGCTTTAACGAGATCTAAAGCTGTGAGCAGTAAGATTTTGTGTATCTCTTAGATTAAGAGAGGATTAAATTAAGAGGATCAGAGGCTGTTCTCAGAAAATTCAAGATGTACATTTATGTTATTATGGTAAATTTTATGAAAAGAGCTAAGGAAATAAATCTGAAATGGTTTCATTATAACATTAAGAACTCGCATTTACTTGTTCCTTGGGAAAAGTTACAGAAATATCATCAGACAGCGAAACTTGGACACCGAAGGACAAGAGAGAAATGACTTTCAGTTAACTGTGTTCTAGAGCCGTAGTTTGCACTGTTTACAATACGAGAGCGGGTCCTGCCCGTTGCAGCCCTACATAAAAATCATGGATATGCCAAATTGTGTGCAATCAAGGATCTGTTGCGGGGAAACAATTTACCTGAAAATAATAAGGTACATAAATTGCAGATCAAGTATTTACGCGTTGGCGGCGCCGTGGCCGAGCGGTTAGCGCGCTCGCCTACCACCTAGGCGGCCCGGGTTCGATCCCAGGGACCCGCATGTGGTATTCGTGGTGGACGAAGCGGCGTCAGGGCGGGTTTTCTCCGGGTGCTCCGGTTTCCCCCGCCATCTCATTCCACCGCTGCTCCATCTTCATTCCACGTATCATCAGTGTCACCGCCTGCGGTGCCGTAGTAGTAAAAGCGGGCGTTAAACACAACAACAACAACAACAACAACAAGTATTTACGCTTTGCAGTCATCACATCACGTGACCTCGAGCGCTCTTCGCAATACAAACAGAGCATAAGTGATTGTTTAGAAAATATATTCTTGTGCACTGTATTGCTAATTCTGCAACCGTAAAACCATATGACAAATTAAGAAATGCACCAGTAAAAACTTAGGTCAATGAACACTGTGTTTCACAAATAATTCAGGTATTTCTATTATGAATATGTGTGTGTGTGTGTGTGTGTGTGTGTGTGTGTGTGTGTGTGTGTGTGTGTCTATGTGTGTGTTTTATAAATCCATCACATAAAATAATAAAACGGAAGTATTTTGATTTAAAATTATACATTTATTCTAAAATGTGGATATTTACTATTCATGAATTAATTATACTTTCATATAAATTATTTCTCGGAATGAGCAAGGTAATTTCGTCATGAAAAATTACTCACTTTATTTTTGAAACATTTCAAGCGTGAACAGTAGGGTAGTAGGTCGAGTGAGACCTCGCATTCATATTGGTTTGTTTTGACTTGCCCCTCGCTCCTTCTGCGCTGCTGAACCTGACAGACACTAAGCTGCTTCATTCGTCTTCAAGTTTCGCTGCCTGGTCATTAAATATTGCTTTGCAAAGATATACTCTAGTTTATATATTTAATTATGATTGCGAACGATTCATAGATATAGATAAAAAACGATGTCAATTTTTGTTGCTCTTTCAAAAAGGGCTGAGGTAAACAAGCCAAGATTTTCATAGCTTAGTTATTATAGGAATTTTAAGAATACAAAGTGCTAATTATATGCAATATAGGAAAAAGGGAAGGAAATAAGGTACGCCAATTCCAATATTTGTACTTTTAACCATTAGGAGAAGAAAAGCTGACTAATTTGAAAGTTGAAACATTAAATATTCTATTATAAATCAAATATCGTTTACAGTTGGACTTCTCATAACGATTTCATTTTTCCTCAACTTAAATCAATCTAAACAAATGAACAAATGTAAACAAACTTTGTTTAATTAACGTCATTCATGGAGCAAAGGAAGAAAGTTTGCGAAGTTTACAGATCATTCTTGCAAATGAAAGCCAACATTCCTGTTAAACCTTAGTTTTAAGATTCAGTTCCGTTTTTATTGCACATGTCCGTCTTCTGGTATTCTGAATCTGGTTAGTTGTAAGCACAAACTATATCACATGTTTGCAACATTCCCAAAATAACTTTTGGGGACTGTTTGTAGCATTAGAATTCTACTCCTTCTATCTTTAAAGGAGTAGAATTGTTGACCTTTTGTCAACATTTCGATAAAATTACCGTCCTCAAATTTTGATATAAAATCCAAAACATTAAAATCGTGATTCGTTTGCAATTTTACGCTTCTGGCTAGTTAAATACGCAAATAGACGTTTAAATGAATGGTCGTACGTACGGCTGTGAAAATAGAGCTTGAAACTTTAAATCTTAATTTTTCTCCATTGACGAACTTGGTTGCAAGATCACCTTCCTATATTATCTATTTGATTGCTACTGAGTTTTGGCGACGCGTGGACTTTGGGAACTTTCTGGCTGTTTTTGAGTCTACGCATCATTATGATGGCAAACAGGTGGTCTTGGCTGCGTAGTTGCCTTCCTGAAGACGACTACGACGATCACCTGTAGATAGATGATAATTCTAGTATCTAAGACCGTTCTTATTACATGCAGTAGTACAGGCGATGGACACTGGCGATAAATGAAATTAAATTATAGTTTTGAAAGGAACTTTGGGAAAGAAACGGTTCAAGCTTACGTTTGGTGTACCTCCCCGGCATTTGCTAGATATGAAGACTGGGCAAAACCTGGAAAAATCCTTAGTCAGGGAGAACGCTTCTAGCGGAATTTGAACTAAGGACCTCATACGTTACTGCGGAGTCATAAATGGTCTGAGCTGTGTACTCACCATACTGTGGCACCTAATTTTATTTCTATTTCTTTTTGCTCTATAGTATGAATCTGAGGTATTGAATACCCAATCCCGTGTTTACCTGACAAGGCAAACCACGTAAAGGCCTCACTCAGATTGACCTGTACAAGGACCTCAGCTAGCGCTTGGCCTGGACCATATGCTCGGCTTCTTTTAATTTTGCGTTCCTAATTCTTTTCTTCATTTTAAAATTTCTAATCATGCAATTTGTTTCAATTCCTTTTAAATTTGCGTTAGGTTTGTGTTTTTCGAAAGTAGATACAGTTCTAAACAGATGTTCGCAATGTCATATAGTTTTGGATTTAGGGCTTTTATAATCTAACATATAGATATATTTTTAGGAAATAAAACTTATAAGTAGTATTACATTTTTTCAGCAGTCATTTTAAAGTTAGACAAAATTTAAGATTTATTTGTAATAAACTGTTACTAGAGTAAAATAGGCACAATTTATAGATTAAAACTTTCAGATGGTCATTTAAGGGAGAATTTCAGATGACTTAATTGTTTTGAAAATCATTTGTGCGAAGTGAGAACAAAATTATTTTTTCTTTAGTAATTAGGTGGAACAGGCGTCTGACCCTAGGTACTGGCTTGTAAGTGTTAGGGTAATCAGGTAAAGAAAAAAGAAAGAAGAAATTACGTGGAACAAATTCATGATACGTTTAAACTAAATTACTTAAAATTTATACAATACAGCAGTTTCAGTGCCTTATACGCTCAAGCCAAAGAAGTGGGAGGAGGAGAATTATTAGAAAAGCATTTCCTTGAGCAAAATAAGTTCAAACTATTTCACTTGGAAATGTTTTATTTGTTTTTAAATTAAAGATACACCATTTGTGCCAAGTGTTTGTATTTATGACTGTGTTTATAGCTTTACCTCCCAAGGTCTCCTTCGTTTGCTCCTCGAAAGAAGTAGAACTTGAAAAACCAGGTAATATATAAAAACAGGCTATTCAATCTCAAGTTTAAATACATGTCAGAATCAAACATAATAACAATTTTTAATATTTCAGGTAGTGAACGCTTCTCAGGAGAGAAAGAGACGAATTTTAATAAGAAGTACCAATTAAGTTCTCAGTCACATATTTCTACCAGGTGCAAAGCAGTTGGGCACACTAGCAATTGTGCACACACTTAATTCCATTTCTTTATCATCTTTCAGGCGAGTAGTGTTGGCGGTGTCGGGCAGAAGGCGCGGATGCTTACGCATTGTAACTGTTGTTCTCGGTGCTAGGTGGCGTTTGGGAGGCCGCTAACCTCCGCCGGGGGGAATGTTTGTGCGGCACCGAACCTGTGGCCCATCTCTGTAGCGGGTGGTAGCGTGTTTGCCTCACGTTCAAGAAATCGCGAGTTCGAATCTCGCTTGGGGTGAATTATCCGGATAAGATTTTTACGAGATTTTCCCTTATCCTGAGAAGACGAATCTCGGTTAACTTAAAGCTCTATGGACCTTGGGCTCATTTGAGCATCAGTTCACCCATTTCATTCATTCACCTTCCGATATGACACTACGTTGGAGGACGTTAATAAAAGAAAAAATTAAAAATTGGACCCGCACCGGGGTGACGGAGATCTCAGCACCTGTTAGGGGCTTCCGCGCGTCACTGTGGCCCGTCTAGCTGCGATCCTGTGGCAACCTGTGGTTCCCTCACTTCATCTCTGCCTCCTGGAAGGGTTGTTAGCCACAATACACCTGTGTAAGTGGCGGTGCGCGATATGTGCCCCTCCGTCAATAACCTTTACTCTTTTCTTTTTTACCTAGACTTCAGATGGACAAGTGGAGTGGACGGGATTATCCTACGGTTTCATTGTGAAAGTGACTTTCAGTTTGTTACTGAAAATAAGTTTGACTTTCTTACCGTTGCTGATATGGAATTCACAAAACTAGAGGAAACCCTGTACACTTACGAAGGGATATCAGTACGGCTTGAAAGATTTCGGGAAAACCGAAGATCTAAGAAAATCTCTGTTATCATCATTATTGTTACCATCATTATTGTTTTCATTATTGTTATTATATATTATTGTTGTTATTTTTATTATTGTTATTGTTGCTATTATTATTATTATTATTATTATTATTATTATTATTATTATTATTATTATTATTATTATTATTATTATTATTATTATTATTATTATTATTATTATTATTATTATTATTATTATTATTATTATTATTATTATTATTATTATTGCTATTATTATTATTATTATTATTATTATTGTTATTGCTATTATTATAATTATTATTGTTGTTATTGTTATTGTTATTGTTGTTGTTGTTATTATTATTATCATCATCATCATCATCATCATCTCCACGTGATTTGTTCCGGAAATATGCCTTAAATTTGGACAGTTGGTTAAGAATGCCTTAAAAACTTTTTTTCAACAAAATAATAAACATGACCGTGAGTAATTAACCTTAACTCCCAGTTTCTGAAACCGGTTTTATGTATGCTTGATCCATGTGCCTAACTGATAGGATTTCCTTTCTTGCTTCTGCTTTCCCGTCCAACACATTTGTATTTGATTTTTGAAACACACTTGTTCATTTTCAGCTTTATGTAAAATTTGCTACATCTTTCGGAAGATCCCCACGTCAAGATTATATTCAGTTGAACGTGGGCCAACTAAGATTCGCAGGCAGGCACCTTCTTGTGAACACGAAAGCCTGGCAGTGCCAGGTCAGTGTTTTATACCCTTGTACATGGCCACAGCTGTGCGGTGGACCATCTGCAAAAAACTTCATACTCCCTTGGGCCTGCGGTTTTTCTTCAAACAAAAGCTCCTTTTATCCTGTTCGGTCCGTGAAAACAGTAGGAAGGGTTTGCGTTGTACAGCTCATATATCATACGCTTTATGTTTAATAAACAAGAACAGAATGGGGCATAGGAAAGGAAATTATTGTGGCTAAAAATCCCTTCGTAATGCAGGTTAATTTTACGGCAACATTACTTACTCCATCGAAGAAAAAAACACATAATTAAATAACTATATTATGAAACAATTGTGATAATTAAATGCGCGCACCTTTCAACATATACACTTTAACGTCTCATTCACCAATCAGAAACAAACTTGAGCTCTAATGACGTAGATGTCGACGGGCCCTTAAACACAACTCACAACTCAGAAACGAACTTAATATAGTTTTAAAGTATGGTACTAAGGATTAATAATTGGCTTATTTCTTCTTTCCCTGGTTTTTCTCCGTAAAGTAACTAGAAGAGATATTGCATTCCATCCCAAAATTCTATACCGGAATTTCACCCCTACGTGTTTTGAAGTCTCCTACAACCAAAAATGGCCCGTGAACCAAAAGAGAATTTTGGAAAAAAATAGTCCGAGTAGGTGTGTATGTGTGTGTGTATGTGTGTGTGTGTGTGTGTGTGTGTGTGTGTGTGTGTGTGTGTGTGTGTGTGTGTGTGTGTGTGTGTGTGTGTGAACAGCATAACTAAAAAAGAAAAGCCAGCTAAATACCAAACTTTGTATTTATATTCAGTATCTTCTGAAGATACGGCATCTAGAATTTCAAGAACGCCCCCCCCCCCCTCCCGCTACTTCAAACTACCCTTTACATAGAAATTTTTTATTTTATCAAAAAAGTGCGAATTGCGTTGTTTAAAATATACTTCAGATATTTTCATTTGAAATGAAGCATATATCTTGAGATTTCCAAAATAGATAAACAGGCCCTGAAGTGGTTTTCATTACGAATGACTTTTCCATAACTGGTAAACCGCACGAGATAGACAAAATCTTAATGCATAAAACTGTGCATCTTGTTAAAATACCAATTTATGTCAAATGAATAATATTGTGGCATCATCGATGTTCGAAATATTCTTTCTTATTGGTTTTCATTTCCAAATACTTCTACTTTTCTCAAGAGGAAAATCTCTATTCGTTGTTTTCTATTAGTTAAGCATGGCGGCGTAGTAGCCGAGTGGTTAGACCATTCGCTTCTCACCAAAGCGGCCCGGGTTCGATCGCAGGCGACCGCATGTGGGATTCGTGGTGGACGAAGCGGCGCTGGGGCGGGTTTCCTCCGGGTTCTCCGGTTTCTCCCGCCCTCTCATTCCACCGATGCTCCATGTTCATTCCGTTTATCACCAGTGTTACCGCCTGCGGTGCAGAATGTACTAAAGCCGGGCGTTAAACCCTACCAAACAAACTGTTGGTTACGTAGAGAATATGGAATTTCGATACCATAACATAGCGGCCCCCTTAAAATATTTAACTCCTGATCTAGCTGTTTATTATCGTCTAACTAAAATTAATATCGCGTCTATTTTGAATACAGACAATTACAATGAGAAGTAGACTATATTGAAACAATAATTATTTCAACATTAAATTATCTAGATGTGTGTACTATAGAGCATTGTACAATTTTGTCGATTTCATAAAGTTAGTGCTTTATTGTCCTGGGTTTAGGGTGTTGGGATGTCACATCTCTGTATGGTACATAGCGGTGACAAGCTGTAACGAAATGATGAACTGTGAGGTTAGATCTGCAGGGGTCAAATGTAGGAAGAGATCACGGGTCAGGAAATATTTTTGCATTATGGAACTATGTTCATTCCCTAGTCGGATTAACACAACTTACTCTTTGCGGTTGAAATGGTAGTGTTGAAGTCTGGACTCGCAAACGGAAACATTGTGTGATTTGTTTACAGATGCGTCTTTCCGAGGTGTTTTTCCCCAAAGTCCTTTTACTGTAATTGAGGGAGTTCGTATGTGAAATCCGGATGACCAGAGAGGGGTGTTTGGTGGCTTCTTTAGTTGATTCGTTTTCCTGAATTCCGACATAGGACGACATCCTGAGGAGATTAGTTTCGATTGTATAGTTTCTGAAGAGCTTAATGTTTTCAGATGGTCTTTCTTTAGGACTATAAAAGTATTCAATATTGTGTAGTCCCATAGGTAACCTTCCTTTTTGAGTATATATTTCAAAAGAAAGTTGAACTGCGAGCAAGAATAAACAGAGATTATATGGTCTAATCAGGGAATATCACGGGACATCCTTTATGACCACGTTTTACCTACAAAGAAATAATCAATAAATCCACTCCAGTAAATGTTTAACTCACCGAATCCCTTCTTGGTTATAGTTTTTCTTAGGTAATTTAATTATTAATTTAACCTCGTGATTGTTGTTATTAAATTTATTTCGACATCAAAAGTCTGTCAAATCTCTGTTTACCTATAACACCAGTCTGAATGATATCAGATGACTCAAAACCAATAGTTGATTCTCACTTGCTTTTTATGCTGATTTCAGAACTTATTTTAGTTCTTTTTCTATCACGTACAGTTTTTTTCACAATTTCACAAGTTAAGCCAATAGACGATTATTGTAGAAGGGAAATTTATCATTTCTTGGAGGGAAATTTCTTAATACATACTTGTGAGACGTTAGGTTGCTACACCCGTAGCTGGTGGTTGCTTATTTGTAATTTAGGCATTCTCGTTAATATCAGAGGCTTGCATTATGTATGCTATATCATGATTGAAGTTATAAATACATTATGTCTACATGCAAGTGTGTGAACAATCCAAATGTTTTCTGTTACATTTGTGGAAATTCTGCAGCAGAGAACTGATATAACAGACTTTGTGAAAAAAGCATACCATGCTGAAATGAAACTTGGAGACCAAGACAAGGCCTGGGCTCCAAAGATAGTTTGTGGCTATTGTGTTTAGAGGTTAAGTTTGTAGATGAAAGAAAAGGTATCATGTATGCCATTTGCAATTCCTATGGTGTGGAGGGAACCCAAAGACCACCTTAATGACTTATTTCTGTTTAGTTAATGTTCAGGGGTGCAATTCGAAAAATAAGAAACACATTGTGTATCACAATAACCGAAGACAACCCTGATGATATCTGTTACCCTGAATTATTGACTCCACAACTCAGAGTGAACTAAATGGTCTATTACGTAGTTCGAATTTGCCTAAGAAATCTGAAGAATTACTAGGCTTTCGTCTTAAAAATAAATATTTTCTGGAACCACGAAGACATTACTCATGGTAAAGACACAGAAAAATTAACTAGTTCCTTTTTTCTCACAGATTGAGTCCTTGGTTTACTGCAATAACACAAACGAGTTAATGCTCTTTTATGATATCAAATATGATCCTACTCAGTGGATACCGTTTATAAATTCATCGAAGAGGAGCCTAAAAGGCGTGTCATAATGGGAATGTGTATGGGTCCATTCCTGTCGCACACTCAGTTCAAATGAAAGTGACAGTCGAAAACATGGAGATACTTTTAAGAAGTATCCAATACGAGGAACCCAAATAGCTTATCTGCGGTGATTTCTAAGTTATTGGATTACTATTAGGACAACAAGCTGGGTTCATAAAAATACCTTGTTTTCCATGCGAATGGGACAGTCGGGCAAAGCAAAAACATTGGAGTGCGAAAGTCGGCCAGAGCGGCGAAACTTGTTGCCTGCCACTAAAAACATGCTCCTCAAACCGCCTGTGGAGAGACAAAAGATCTTACTTCCACCACTACACATAAAATTTGGCTTGATGAAGTAATTTGTAAGGGCTCCACCACAATATGAACCCTGCTTCAAGTACCTTTCCAAGAAATTTCCCTTCATTACAGAAGACAAAAATTAAGGGTTGGAATTTGTGTTGGTCCTCAAATAAAGAAATTGACGAAAAGATTCTAAGGAGACCATGAATGAGAGAGAAAAAAAGCATGGACTGCCTTCCGATCAGTTAATGAAAACTTGTTAAGCAATAACAAAGATCCTAATTACAAGGCCATTGCCGAAACAATGTTGAAAATTTCAAAAAGATGAGTGTAAAAGTACATTTTCTGCATTCACATATCGACTACATTCCGGGAAATCTGGGACATTATAGTGAAGAGGTGGGTGAACGTCTTCACCAAAATGTTAAGGAAATGGAGAGGAAGTACCAGTGGAGATAGAATGAAACTATGATGGTTGACTACTGTCGGATGTTTAGGAGGGACAGTCGTCCTCAAAGATCTGCATGGATGTCAAAGAAGAGAAAGCTTGAAAAAATTTAAAGAAACGCTTTGGCTTCTTGTTTTGTTAAACCGTAGTCATGAAATAAATTAGGGGAGTTCTTGAGAGTATTCTTAAAATGCTTCTTGAATAAAAACCAATTTTGTCTGAAATGGTGGGTATTTGAATACTTTTCTATGCTCATAAGTAAAATTGTCAAAACATTACTTCTTACTTTGTGTAAAAATCTGACACAGCACAGAAAAACGGATGTTATTTCTAGAATTAGCATAAAAAGTTGATTCAAAGACACCTACTTTTAAGATATCATCTAACAAACAACTTTAAAATACAGACTAGTGGAATCTATAACCGCAATTCACCTCAATCTTACTACAATCCTTACAATTAGTGCGTCAGATCGGTGATTAAATGATAGGCATAAGAAGTGTGAACACCTTTGAGTGTAAAATCATGGTGTCAACGCAACAGATACATATAATTATTTTTCCAATAATCTGGCAGGTACGTATTTGCAGAGGAGTTGCCAATTTGGAATAGAACCCCACAACCGAATATCACCAGATTATAGTGCCTTATCACCTGATTGCGGAAAAATGTCAAAGTTGCCTCTTGTAGATTATAACCTCTACAAAAATGGGATGCAGGAGGCTGAAGTGATACTCGAAAGTTCAAAATTGGGTGACTATACGTTGGCCTTGAAACGTCAACTAGATGGTATAGGACTTCCGAAATTTAAAATATATTGGACAAATCAGTCCCATGACAACGAATATCTGGATAATTACCGAGTCTACAAACAAGGCTACTTGTGTGTTTAAAAGAAACATAGATTTTCTTTGCAACGGATTTCTCATCTTGGAATTTCCAGTTATAAAAAGCTAAATATTCAGCATTAATTCTGAAGGCAATTTCTATAAAATTAAGGACATACCTACATTTTATTTCTCATGAAAGCTTCCTAAACATATGACATTTTAACTAAAATCGTTAGACCTTTTTAATGTAAAAAGGCATTACCATGTGAAGCGCATTTTGGCGTAGGAGACTTTGTTAACAAGCTTTGTGTCAAATCCTTGGAAAAATGCTCAACTAAAATACCAAACTTTGTTGTTTTACCACAGTTCATTTTAAAGTTATACTGATCGCAACACACGGACCTTTTCTTAAAGATGCTTTTGCTGAAATCGGAGGTTAAACCCCTGTATGGAATGTTTTGCATGTAACGCAGAACTTTCAGTATAATTTTCTGTATTTTGAGGTCAATGTATTGCACATTTTGAGCGCGAAATCTCTCTCTCTCTCTCTCTCTCTCTCACACACACACACACACACACACACACACACACACACACACACACACACACACACACACACACACACACAGAAAGGATGAAATCGTTTAGTAAGAAATCTTCCACAAAATTAGTTTACTAGTTCACGAGCTATCAGAATTTAAACAAATCTGATATTCGAAAGACTTGCTCTACCCACTCTTAAACAAACGTCTTAGAAAAGGTAACTCAAAAACGAAAATTCAGTTAGAAACCGAAGTTGGTATTTAAGTTTAATGTCTTTCAAGGATGCGCCATGAAGATTTTGAAGAAAATTGCTCCAACCTAAACTACCCTTTACTTGGAAAATTTTTCGAAAATTTTTATTTTCTTGAAAATGGCTGTAACGATTTTGCTTAAAATGCCATATGTTTAAGATATTTTTATGCCAAATTAAACGTATATCTTGAATTTTCAGGCTATAGCCTATGTAGTCCTGTTTACTCTGGATGACTTACGAATAACTCGTAAACTATAAGAGACAGACAAAGTCTTATCCTACAAAAACTGTAGATCTGGCTAAAACAAACAATTTATGTCGGAATAATTTTTTTTTGTAGAGTGAACCATTTGGGAGATATTCCTTGTTATTTGTGTCAGTTTCGGAAAACAAATTTTCGTGAAATACAGCATAATTGTGGATTTTTTATATGTTAAACGTGCAAAGAGAACGAACGGGATCTCAAACCTTTAACAGATGTGACTATTGCTCAAAGCCTACTACATTCTAATATTCTCCTTACACCTACAAGGAAATAAGCAATAAGATAATCTCTGTAGATGTTTATCTCAAGTAAGATATAGGAATAAGAGTTTGTAAGAATGTTTAGTACAAGAGTAGAGAAAGTCATGTGAGTGCAACACATCAGAGTTCTTCGTTTTACAGTGGAGTAGGTAAACAGATTTTAAAGAGCATGCCACTGTGTGATGCCTTTCAAGTGGCATGCTCTTTGTATAACCATGGAAAAAACGGGATAACAACTTCCCATCTGTGAAACGTATAGGTATCGCTATTTTAAAATTCAAACTAGCAACAAGATTTCACTGTCTGCTTAAAGGACTCCACGTATTTTATTTAGTAATTTATTATCTGCCTCTTAGAGTTTACCAAATATCTAAAAATTATTCAGATTAACAGGACTTAACAAGCTATTTCTAAAAAAGTCAAATACAATTTTATTTGTTGATTAAATATCTTAAACATACGGCGTTTTAATGAAAACCGTTAAGAGTCATTTTTGCGAAAAACAAAAATAACGAAAGTTCTTTCTCTTGGGTTGGGGGATTTTCCTGAAGCTCTTCCTATCCCATACTTGGGAGATGCTGAACTTAAATTGCAAGTGACGTATTTAACCGACCTTTCGTTTTTGAGTTATGCTGTTCATAGACATTACGCCCGTCCGCACACACGCATACAGATGACCTTTTTATTTTCTTTGGTGGGAGGCGTTTATGGGAATCTGAAAACGTGGATTTCCAGTGAAATTTTAGCATGGAATGTTTAGTCGGAATGCAAAACTTCATCTAGTTACAGCAGGGAAGTAATAGGGATATTAAAAATTGAAACTCTGGTAAACGATTGCACACCCCAAACATAAATACAAAAATACAACTCTGTAGCCTGAAAAATATTAAAAATTGAAATGTCACTTATAGATTCCGTTACCGAGCGCTCACAAAGAAATTATGGAAAGAGAACATCTGAATTTCAAGGCAAATCGTGTTTTATCAGAGATGAATGTACTGTAACATGTTCTTGGTAATGTAATGCAGGAGCTTACATGTGAGATTTGAAATAATCGTTATTTTTCCTTTAGAGCGTTTCTGTGGCTCTTAATGTAAGAAACAAGACACTAAAGCACTTAACATAGCTTAGTGTCATTTATCAGGTTTATGTTGCTGTAAAACTGAAGCTCGCTTGTGTGCCTGCCACATTAAAACCCAGAGTGTGGTGTCGGTTAATGTTCTCATTAACATTCCTGCCTTTCTGCAGCAAGTGTTGATATAATCTTTTCTTGTTTTCATTTATTCCTGGACTGAAATGTATTCATATTTGCGTCTCTTGCTTCTGCAACACTTCTGTTACGCACTTTATTACTGGTGTTTAATAGTACTATCTTTACTGCTTACCCATTAAAAACTGACGAGTTCTCTCACATAGCTTTCTCTGCTCACTCGTGTACCAACTATCGTACAAATGCTTATTCTTCCATCTACAATTCATCTTAATCGACATACATATTTTCTGAAATTGTTTTATTCCATATTTGCTTGTATATACAACGGTTTTAGGAGAATACAGTACAAGTAATAATCAAAAGCTTTAAGAGCAGGTCTCTATGTAATGACTTGCAAATTCTGTTCACTTTGGGTGCCAGAGTGTCGGGGAAAACTAATAACGACTTCCTATTTGAGGAATATTTTGAAATTTCAGATCACTCACACAAACTGTGTGCTTTTACAAGATCTACATTATGTATAACCATCTCTTATAGCTTATCAATTATGCGAAGGTCATTCAGAATGAAGAGGACTTAACAAAATTTCAGACATACATTTCATTTTTCATGAAGATATGTTAAACATGTGGTATTTTAATTAAAGTTGTTAGAGCTATTTTTGACAGAATGAACATGTCCCAGAAATATTCGATGTAAACGGTAGTTTGCTTTGGGAGGATTTGCTTGAAAATCTTCCTTGGAAAATGTTGAACTTAAATACCAAGTTTGGTTTATAACCAACTTTTTATTTTTGAGTTATGCTGTACACACACACACACACACACACACACACACACACACACACACACACACACACACACACACACACACACACACACACACACACACGCACACACACACACACAGACACACAGACACAGACACACAAAGGCGCGCGCGGCCTTTTTCTAAAAACGCTTTTCGTGAGTGGAGGGGGTCAGTGGACTGCAAAACACATATTTCCAATGAAATCTCGCCTTAGAATTTTAGAGTGAAATACAATGTGACGCAATACTTCCCCTACTAGTAGGGAAAGTAAAATGCGGAAGAAGTTTTGAATTCCCAGAACAATGACAACAACAAAAAGTATCTTTGCCGATATTTCACTGGAAAAACGGTTTGAAGCTCGCCGACTTAAAAAAAACGCATTTTTATAAGAAGCCATATATGGTTGTATTGACAGAACGGAAAAAAAAAAAAAAAAAAAAAAGATAGTTGGTTAAATACGAAACAAGGGGCGATTAATGTAGAAAATCTCTAAAAAAAAAAATGTGACAGTTTATTTATTGTGTTAATTTCTCTAATATCCATTTTATCACTAGGCAAAACATTTATATTTTACATATGTTTATGGAGGAAGTAGGTATCGTGTCTACTCCAGATACAGATATCTCGCCGCAATTAAACGTTTTGTAACTTCCTGAATCGAAAGAAAGCATTTTATAAAAAGGTAGAGGTGTGTATCTCTGTGTGATACGTAGTGTTAGCGTAACTAACAACGAAAATGTGGTTAAATAAATAATAAGTTTTTAATTTTAATGTCTCCCAAGGATGCGACATGATGATTTTCAGAAAACTTCTTCCCAGACTAAACTTTAAAAGAAAATTGTTTCAAAAGGTTTTTGCGTTCTCAAAAATGGCTAAAGATTTTGATTAAATGTCACAGAAGCGAGGCGTGCATGTATGATCCACTGTTGCCACTGGAAACACCATGGAATCATGAATAATGTTAGAGTGTCAAATAATTCTGGGAAATGACAGTTTGTAAGGCTTAACTCTCGTCACCATACAGTGCTCCCCTGAATCACTGTGATAGTTCGCCACTGCACTGGTCTTGTTCCGTTTCCACATAATTTCAGTGGACACGTTAGAAATGAGACCGGACTGCTATAGGAATGGGTGAGATGGGAAATCCGGAAATATCTTAGAACGGATTCTCTTTGCCTTGCTGTTGCCATTCTTAGTTTTGGACACATGCAAAGCTTTTGTTGGATGAAAGAAAGCGCGCTAAATACTCCGCCCTTCTACAGTTGTCTGTTCTCCCAATATAGGGAGGGGATGTTCCCGTCACTTTTTCTGTGGAAAGTGTACCTACCTCAAAGGAAGCCCTTTAGAAATTGTCTAATAGCTAGTTACCTCGAGTGCTGTTTTGTAGGTGAACGTGAATAATTAATTATTGTGACGTAATAAGATAAGGACCGCCTCCGTAGCGCAGTTGGTAGCGCGCCTGCCTCTGTCGCGAGTACCCGGGTTCGATCCCCGGTACCAGCATGGGGATTTTATTCCCTCTGACAGGTCTGCCACGAGGTGCACTCAGCCTCGTTAGTTCCCAGGGGGACCAACTGAGGAGCTACTTGATGGAAAAGTAGTGGCCCCAGGTCGTGAAGACCGCCTAACTGGACGGGAGGAATCGGGACGCTGACCACGTACCACCCTTCAGTAATGCACCCCACCAAGACCGAGGTGGAGGACGCAGCGGCTGGGAGGTAAGGCTTGGCTCTTTATGAGCTAGTGCAGGGGCTTAATTTAGTTTTTAGATAAGATATAAGTGCTAAATGATGATTTCGCAAAATGCTTTAGCAGTTCGAGAATGTAATTGTGTAATTGAAGGCTTATTTAGACTGCCATAGGTAGTCTGTGGTCTAAAGGGTAGACCATAAATAAGACATCATTAAACAAGGTACGCCTACTCCTACACTCACAAGTGTGGTCTAAGAATCAAAAAGGTAGTAAGACGATTCAAACATTGTAGGGACGGGAAGCTTAGTTGGTTATATGGATGCTTAAAAACAAATAGGCTTTATTGCTGGCCACGTCTTTTGTTTTCCTCCGAGAAAAAGACCGTGGAATGGAGATGGAGTACATAACTTGGATAGCTTAAGGACATTGAAAAGCAGGCAAGAGGTATCTTCTGCACACGTAAGAGGTATTGCAGACTTTGTTAAATTTGGAAAAATTCGCATTGAATTTGTTCTTAGCGAAGCTTATAAAACGAGCAAAGAGGAACACAATGAAAAGATAAAACACAGCAGATATATAATACGGTATTTAATTGAATGAGTGTGCCATTTGGCAAAGCAAGAGCTCGCATTTCATGGCAGGGACGATGGAGAGCACTCTGAAAACCGAGGAAATTATAAAGAAGTTCTTGCGGTATTTGCAAAAAATGATAACACATTTCGTCATCATTTAGAAAATTCAACTGTCTTCTCGGGAGTGTCCAATGTTGTTGTTGTTATTATTATTATTATTATTATTATTATTATTATTATTATTATTATTATTATTATTATTATTATTATTATTATTATTATTATTATTATTATTATTATTATTATTATTATTATTATTATTATTATTATTATTATTATTATTATTATTATTATTATTATTATTATTATTATTATTATTATTATTATTATTATTATTATTATTATTATTATTATTATTATTATTATTATTATTATTATTATTATTATTATTATTATTATGTTTATGGTGGTCATAATAATGATAAAGGCATCAACAGTATTGACGTCAAAGGTACATTATTGGAAACAGGTAAATACCACGGGTCGACACTTAAATGGCATATGTTTAACATATTTTTAATTGAAATGAAATGCACCTAAGTCTTGTATATTCTGGGAATAACGTCTTAATGTTAAGTGACTTTTATATAACTGGTAAACCGTGGTTAACCATGGAGATGTTCGTTGCTAGCGTTACGAATTTCTTATTTTCTAATTTTTTTCCGTTGAATGGGAACATGGTTATTTTTCTACTGGCCACCCATAGAGTGGAATGCGTTTCTTTCTGGCTTCACTTTTGGCCTTCGGTTGTACAGGGCCATTTGTTCATCAGGTTATCATATTTAGCGTTTGCTTTGATAAATAATTATTGGTTTTAACGGGAGGAAAGGCTTCCTGCCCATGTTTACTTAAATTAGTTGACCGTTTCAAAACATTTTAATGGGTTTTGTGTTCAATTTTTCTTTCTCTTAGTTTAAATTCTCTTTTGGAATATTGAGTAATGTATTGGTTGGACATTATGTGCTATAACCGGATATGTAGGTCATATTGGACGGCAAATGAATGAGATGGGTGAAATGATGCCTCAGTGAGCCCGGAGCCCTTAGAAGCTTAGAGTCATCGCACATTCACCTTCTCAGGTTAAGAGTAAACCTCGAAAAGAAAACCATACCGGGTAGCTTACCCTGACCAACATTCGAACTGAGTCCTCTCGAATATGAGGCAGATACGCTACCCCTAACGCTACCCACTATTGTTCTAACCTACTGTATTCCTCGATGCTCATTGTATCTACAAGGTAATTCATAATAAAACCACATCTGCAAATTTTGATCTGGATTAATATGAAGTAGAAAAAGTGCAGTAGGCGAAGAATTTTTAGAGAGAATAGTTTGTTGGAAAATGGGTAAGGAAATTCATGTGAATTTAGTGCATCGGATTTTAATAATTGTGTTGCATCTGCCGTTATGTACTGTAAATTCCATACCAGTTTAAAGCAAAAGCATCATAAGCCTTAAACATTTTTGAATACTGTTGAAGTTCAGCACAAGTTTTAGTGGATGGTTTGCTCTACAAATGGATACTACTGTTAAGATGTGCTCATGCTATGCAGTTTCATTCTTTGCAAAAACATGCGTTTGTATTTTTTCTTATAAATGGACATTTTTCACAGAAGATTCTAAAAACAGGGACATCAAATTTTATTACGATAAAAACAACCTTCAAGTACCGCTGTGTATCTCTTTTAATGTTAAAAACATGGTTGGCTATTTTTGAACCAAAATAAATATAGATAAATTTTAATCAACAAGTGGTATAATTAATAAAACAATGCTATAGTTTTGCTAAATATACTTACTGAGCAAAAGTGATCAGTAGGGAGCGGATTTTTATGTGCTAAAAACTGTAAAATATTTTATTTTTTATGTAGGAAAAATATGTAAATATGCATAAAAATGCAAAAATATTTTGTTTCAATACTACACAACTACAAATACTTATGCTAAAAATCGCTCACCAATCATGCTGAGGCAGTGCTGGATTGAAACAGCTCGCTGTTGCAGTGAACCGATAACACTTTCTCCAAGTTTTCCATCACAAACCGATTTTGGTTGTCTCGAATCAATGCAAGATACCGCGAGAAAGACCTTTCAACATCACTTGCATATTTCATCAAAGGAATGTCACTTGCACACACATTTTCAATTTCATCGTCTACTTCCCCTTCCCAAAACCTTGGCAATTTTACACATAGTATGAAATTCACCATTTTTTTCGATCACACTTTTAAATTTCTGTTTAATAGCTTCCACTTTTGGACCTTCGAGTGAATTAATTTTTTTTCAAGGTTATACATTTCATTAACTGTTTCAGTTAACAAGCTGGTTGATGTTTCTAGTTTTTTTTATAGAAAGAAACAAGAAACTCAAATTTGCAGATATGTAAGACAATTCATTTTTCAATGTAATGTCGTTGAGTAAGTTCTGAAGAGTTGCAATTGAAGAAGCGTCATCCTTATATAGTTCATCAATCACTGAATAAAAATTTTCAAAATTATTTGCATAATACGCAGCTTCTTCCAACCATGTCACCCAACGAGTAAGTATGGGTCTAGGTGGAAGTGCAAGATCTGGAATTTTTATTCTGAATAAATCAATTCTTATTGGCGCTTTCACAAACACCTTTTGCCATTTGAGATCAATTTATCCACTTTAGGATACAATGTGTGTATCTGCTCACATACTCTGTGTAAACCATGTACTATACAGTTACGTGTATCACGTGTGGGAAGCTAACAGAAAGACCTTCGGCTGCTTTCTTCATATATGGAGCAGCATCTGTGAGTAAGAGTAAAACACTATCAAATTTCACCCCATTCAGCCATTACAACTGAAGAGATTCATTAAATATGCGAGCTATTGTTACATGATTCGATGCTGATATTTCTTTACATGCTAACAGAAAACACCACTTGCAAGCTATTTCATTATTTTCTAGCACACCTACCACATTTCCCACTTTCCTACCACTAGAGTCGGGTAATTCATCAATGCTTATCCATGTCTTTTTATTTTCACATTCTGCTCTGATTTTTCTTAGAATTTCTTCGTAACAGGGAGACACATACAGTTTTCTTAATGTTGATTCTTCTGGTGTTTGAAACTTTGTGTATTTTGTAAGAAAATTTCTGAGATCTGGACTTTTCAATTTGTATATAGGAATATCACACGAAAGAAAAGTTTTGCATAAATCTGCATAATATTCGGAACATTTTGAAACTAGAGTATGTGAAGTCTCTGAAGAGGAAGCTGCTTCACCTAAAAGAACTTCTCTAGAACTTGTATGTGAAGCGGCAATTCTATGTTTATTACCTGCTAAGTGCAGCAAGACTTGTGATCGCTGGTCTGCATTTACTGCTTTCCCAAATTTTTGGCAGGATAGAATTCTTTCATCACTTGTAAAGATGCCATTGAATTCAGCAACATATTGCTGCAAACGAGAGCGAACACTCGACTTTACTTTCGGCATTATATCACAAATCACTTCACTTCAGAGCCCGTACTGTATAAACGCTCTGCTTTACAAGACGCTGGCAGTAATTGAAGACTGTTGCGTACCTTGCGTCAGTCGTCCACATCTTAAAATAAGGGATTCCCCTTTCAGATAGCGAGGCAGCACGTGTAGTGGATGTCATTCACTACGCAGCACGTTTACGAATGAAGTTCATTCAAATTGTGTTATAATACGGACGACATTTTTTGTTAAATTTAAAAATTATCACAAAGAAAAGGGACAAAATATGTGTTTTTAGCACAAAAGTGCCAAATTATGTGTTTTTAGCAAAATTACTTAAAATATTTATTTACATAAAAATATATTTATTTACATAAAAATCCGCTCCCTGGTGATCAGTGAAATTAGCAGGATTGTATATACTCTCTGTAAAAACTGTTCAGTCTTATATCTTAATTGATTTGAGATAATGGATTATTACTTTAGAAAATTCTTCCAAGAATGCATCACAGATCCGTCCCACCCAAATTATCCTTTATATCATCATCATCATCATCATCATCATCATCATCATCACCACCACCACCATGATCATCATCATATCATTATCATCTTCACTCCATGGGTTAGACACATTGTCTGTTCCGTTTCTGACAGTAAATCTCTCCATCTTTTCTGCCTCTTGCCCACGTCTCTTCTACCTGTTTGTTTATAGTTTAGAGCTGTTTTCAGAAGTCTATCAGAATCTGTCCTCTCCACATTTAACAGCCAATTATATCTATTGTGCAGTATTTCTTTATTTATAGATTTCACTTTCAGCTATGTTCTTATTACATCATTAAGTGGTCTAGTTTTGCACATCCTTTAGTTCTTCTCAAAAATTCCATTACAGATCCTTGTATTTTACTTTCCATCTTCTTTGTTACAACTCAGGCTTCACATCCATATAAAAGCACTGGCTTTGCCATTGTTCTGCAAAATTTAATCCTTGTATCCTTTCTTGTCTCATTTCTTAAAGTGTTGTATAATCTTCCACATATAGCTTGAAATCTTGATAGCTTTAGATGTATATCCCTTTTTTCTGTGAGCTTATTTCACGACCAAGGTGTGTGAAACTTAAGACCTGTTCTAAAGATTGATCATCTAAAACAATTTTAGATATTATGTGTTGTTTACCCCAAAAAGCCATTATTATCTTTGTTTTTATTTTATAAATGTTAAAATTATACTCCTTACATATTAAGCTTAATTCATATACAGCACGTTGTAAATCATCTTCACTTTTCTGTATTAATACTACATCGTGTGTATATAATGAAATGCAGATTGTTGATTATTATCATTATAATTATTTTTGTTCTTGTTAAACATGGGAAAGTATTTTGATTAATATAACATGTTTAAGATATTTTCATGACAAGTAAAATGTGTATCTTAAATTTTCTGAGAATATCCGGTTGACTCGCCTTCATTCTCAATTATCTTTTGAGCTGATAAATCGCTAGAGATAGAGAAAATCTTCCTACAGAAATAATATATTTGTATATCTCGTTAAACTAAAAAAATTGTCAAAATATTTGGTGGAGCTATTTAGGGCGCATTCTTTATTATTTCTATAAATTTCACACGCTTATGCATATTTCAAAGGCAAGTCGCTATTCCTTGTTTCTTCGTTGTTATTCAAAGAGCATGGAACTTCAAAGCCATCACATGGCGACTGGCGTATTAAAGATCTGGCTGTCTCTTTAGCCTACTCTGTAATTCTTGCAACTATAACGAATGTATAAATGTGTAATGAAGTGCATCTCAATTGTGAAGAAGTAGATAGTTTGTGGTCGAGTGAATAGAGAAAGTCATGTGAATGCAGCACATCAGATTTGTCATTCTGTGCTTTAAACGGGTAGTGGATTTATTTTGGATGGAATACTATATCTATGTTCTCTACCTACTTAATAGAGGTAGAAACTAAACATTAATAACACTTTCAGTGTATAAGGATTAACGTTTCACGGCTCTATGCAAGTGATATAGGGTCATCCATTGTGCAGATCCCCTCTTATGCCAACACCTTTGTTACCGATATAACCACAGGGATTGCCAACCTAAAAACGTCAAATACGACACGTTGCAGTGGCTTAATTCTCCTGGCAGCGGGTAGACGGTGGTGAGAGAGCTAACCTGTGGGCAGAATCTGATACAATAGCTTCTAGCTATACCTTCGAGTGACGACATGCTCTTGCTATGTTAAAAAGTAGAAACGCCATAATCGGGACTCGAACAACGCACGTGAGGGGTTTCGATCCATCCAGCTGCCGTGGTGCATGAGCTGCGTACCCCTAAACACTCATGGTATATCTAGCACTGCCAGAAGTACTTCGAGTCCAACATGTGAGCCCCTCTTGGAATGGAGTTGCTTTGATTGGGTTAGACTCCGTGTAGCAGTGTTTCTCGTAATCCATGAGAGATTAGGTACGTCTGCGATGTACAGGTGGAGATGAGGCACTTCAATGTTCTCTATCAGAATGGAGAGTTGGGAGTTAGCGCACAAGATAGTTGTAGAACCTACCGAGGTTCTTCGGTGTCGACGCGCGTAAGTGGCGTATTCACTTTCGTTCTTGCATAAGCGGGATGGGGTGGCTTTCTGGAAACCGTATACCGCCTAAATAGAAAGCCCCACAGAGAGGAAAATCGTCGTTTGGCGCTGTTTCGTAGTTGAAGGAGGGAAGATTAGGCTCTGGCTAGCCGGTGGATCTTGGATTCAATACTTGCCCATGGACACTTTAACCGCACGGTGACACAAATATGCTTCCAGCTCTGGTCGTAGCATTGAACCTATCGAGTATGATTCAACTTTTCAAATTACTGAGTACACATGAAGAGTGTGAAAGAACAATTACCAAAAACTTTATTTCGCCATGCTTGTTTTGAGGGTAATCCGTACTCTGCTGGAACGTGGACTTTTTGTGCTCAGCAACTTTTCGTTTAGTTCTAGATTGTGCGCCTAGCGTATTGTGCATTTCACCTAATATTTAGTAGCTCTGATAATACAATGAATGCCTCAGGCATTAGATCAAAATCTGATGCGTTCCGCTCAAATAGTTTTCTCTACTCACTCATGTTCAACTTATTCTGCTACATTTTAATCGAGATAAACTTGTAGAAACAGTTTTATTATATATTTTCTTGCAGATACAGTTGAAAAAGGGGAACAGATTAGACCTAAGCATAGCTAAATAGCTGGATGCAGCGTAATAGCTTTGAAACTCCCTTCTCTATGCATAATCAGGAGGGGCGGAAGTTTCTCATTTGAAAATTTAAACCAATAACAATGAATATCTCACAAATTGTTAATCCGGCAAAAAAAAAATCCCATGAAATTTAACATATACATTTATACATTTCATTTGTCATGAATGTAGATTAAAGAAATGGTAATTCAATTAAAATTATTAGTGTTCGATTTTTTTTAAGGATAGCTTGCAATATAAAGATTTTTAAATTTGCGTGTTGCATCCTTGTATACTAAGTGTAATATGTAACTTATTTTTGGCTTTTGAGTTACGATGTTCACAGACAGACTGTCAATACACACATATATAGGTATACCGTAAACACGAATATTTTTTCTAAAGGTGATTTTTTGGGGGTATCCGAGGTATGTCAAAATGTCTATTTCCTATGAGATCTCAGAATTGAATTTCTCCGTGGAATATATAACTTCTACTTGCTGTAATTGCGCAGTGAATAAAGTACAAAGGGAAAAGGCAAAATCACAGAAAGGAATTTGACATTTTAAAGTTACCTGATGAAATACAACAAAATAGAACTAAGTGGAAAGAATATATGGATAGAGTGGACAACTAAGGTATTCCAAAATTGCTGCCAATTAACCTATATTGCAAGACCGAAGAAAGGATAGGCTAGCAAACATGTAATTCATGAATAAGACGTTCAAGAAATAGTCCCTAAAGTTGTTGATGATAAAAATAAATTGGCGTTAAATTTCTTTAGGAACATTTTCGAAAAGCTCCAAGACCTTTTGTAAGATATAAAAGGAACTTGATCGGTCAAAGAATAAGTAAATGGTGTCTATGTTAGAGATTTTTCCTCTAATCTCGGAGATAGCTTTTCTGTGACATTTACTGTTCAAGAGGGAGCAAAAGCGATGCTGCCGGAAGGCCAACAAAACTGCCAGCAAAGTTCAAGTTACATCCTCATTGATTTCTTTGACTTAATTTCCTGAGGCGAAATCTGCTAGGCCTTTTTCCACTTCTTTTTCATTTTGAAGAATCAGTAGAATAGGAAGCCCTTTCAGGAAACACCTCTGTAATGTCATTATAACTGTAAAAGATCAATAAATAACGTGACAGTAACCTATAAGGAAACATGTTTACTCATAGGTATAATTAATACAATTATGTCGCCAACAAGCAAACAACCCTATCGATTAATGTGCAGACGTAGCTTGTAGTGTAATATTCTAATAAGCAAGGGAGCATGTGTTCCAATAGTAGTAAATTTAGGCTATGGAGTGGTCGAAACCGTTCAAGATATCACAAGAAATTAAGAAATAATTTAATCTCAAATTATTCTTTGATTTTTTAGTAAATGAGTTCAAGTCAGACCCAAGAAAAATAACACACATTAATATACCTATAAGTAAAATTCTAGAACACTCTCTTAAAAATCTGATGTGCTGCAGTCACATGACTTTCTCTACTCTTGTACTAACCATTCTTACAAACTCTTATTCCTTAGTGTTAGTTGAGATAAACATTTGCAGAAATTATCTTATTTTCTTGTGGGTGCCAAGGGAACATGAGAAAACAGTAGGATTTGAGCGATAGTCAAATCTTTTAAAGCTCTTAGATTCGTTATCTTTGCACAGTTAAAATCTAAAACAATGAACAACGATGTTGCATTTGACAAAAGTTTAAGTTTTCTAAAACTAATACAAGTAACAAGGAATACCTGTCTCCGAAATGTTTCACTCTACAAAAAAATTTATTTGGACATAAATTGTGTATTTTGCTGAGATCTACAGTTTTTGTATAGAAGATTTTGTCTATCTCTTACGGTTTAGCAGTTATTCAAAAGTCATCCAGAGTAAATATGACTACATAGGCTATAGCCAGAAAATTCTAAATATAAATTTCATTTGCTATAAAAATATCTTAAACATGTCATTTCAATCAAAATTGTTTGAGCCATTTTCAAGAAAATCAAAATTTTGGAAAAATTTTCCTTGTAAAGGGTAGTCTATTTTCTTCAAAATCTTCTTGTCGCATCCTTAAAATAAATTGAACTTAAATACCAACTTTGGTTTTTAACCGACTTTTCGTTTTTCAGTTATGCTGTCCACAGACTGACACACACACATGCGCGCGCGCACTCACACACAGACTTTTTTCTAAAATGCTTTTTTTTTTTTTTTTTTGATTTGTGTGACCTCAAAACATATATTTCTGGTGAAATTTCGACATCAAATTTTTTAGTAAAAAAATAGATGCAAAGCTTCCTCTTCTATATTCAACATTAAATCCTCTGCGTGCCTAGGTCATGCAGTTTCTTTCTTTGCGAAAACATGCAAGTATGCCTTCTCCAGTTTTACTTAGAATGCATGCGTGGAAGAATACTTTTTATGAGATTTCCTGAGGTGCAAGGATTTTCCCTGTTGCAAGGATAACTATCACATCAGCAGAATTCCTCTATCCACGCACTTCTTTTAACTATTTAGTACTTTCCGCATTAGTATGACAAGAAACATCTTATGGGCGTTCTTATTGACGTATGTCATAACATTCGGAGTTGCTTCACCAAAAACAATTCATTAGTATTTCATGGGGGTACCAAGGATAGGTCACTTCAAGTTAAACCTTCTAGGCACGTATTCAATATCGACTTGGTTAGGAATGAGGAAGTAAAGCGACATCTCTCCAAGAATCTGTTTCATGACTGGAAGTTGTGAACTTTTATAACGCCAGAGGCTCCTTCGAAGATGATTTGTGTGACATTCTTCTTCTGAAGAACTCTTTCATTAAAACGTTTCTTTGTTCCTTATGTCTGCGAAAGTTTTGAGGAAATAAATCATCTTTTCTTTATAATCTAAACTTTATATAGATTATGAATAGAATATGAAGAAATACAGGCACAGAAATTATCACTGAAGTTCCGCAAACGTATACACTAAGATCAGCTCACAACCTAAAAATTTACACCTAAGATTCTTTTATGATGATAACTAAGTCGCTTATTTTCCGTTTAGGAACTATTTTTCAGAATTTCCACAATCTCTATTCCGCCATTGTTTATTTTATATTGTATTTTTAGAGTTTCTCCGGATTCTCCCAGATTTTCCAAGCGTCACTTGTCCATTTTCATAGCTATATTACAATTTACCTAAATTAAAACTTAGTGTATGGAATGTACACCGGAGGAAGAAGAAAGTAAGAAGCCAATGAGCCTACAGGCCGCAACGAGACGAGTCACAGAGATGCGCTTAAGCTCGATGAAGAAACGTGCGCTTCTGAACAACATCCGATTCACAGAAACAGACGATTTCATCACATAGAACAAATATCTGGTTTGATATCTATGTCGCCGCTACTGTGACTTAAGTTACTGAAACAGAAAATAAAGAAGAGATTTTGGATCCCAACTTGTGTTTATTGGATCTGGGAGAGTTCTTAATGACTATTGCATTCTATTTATTAAAGCTGTGTGCGATCCATTTTGGAGTGAGAGAAATTACGACAGCATTCTCAATACAGTCTGATACAGTATGAGAGTAGGGAACAAGGGTGTGGCTGTCAGACAGAGAATAAGGGAACGTGAGTCGTAATGCTTGCATTTTTAACGAGTTGGCAGGTTGTAGAGTGCAGTAATATAAAGTAGAGTACATTTAGATTAAGAAATAGTGGCCTGATTACACAGTGTGTTATTGCGAGGACTAGCACAGAGCTGTTACCTAGCGTTCGTGTTGGTAGCAGGAGTGGAAAGGCGCGTGTGTGCGCAATCGGTGACTACCCACACAATGTGTCGTTCAAAATCCACGCGTCTTTTTTCAGCGACCGCACAATCCACTCGTTATAAATCTGGTGAGTCGCGGAAGTCGTTGGCAACAGGAAGCAAAGTGCAATGCTATAATGACGCGCAAAGTTAATTACCATTGATATAGGAATATTACTAAGCATTTAGAATATTTTTTCAAAGAATAAGAATAATGATATTGTACTTTAGATTAAAATGTATTCTTGAGGTAAATAACAACAATCTGGAGCAATATTGCATGAAAGCTGAATATGGGCCGACTAGAAATAACCTCTGTTGGTTTAAAAGCCTTCAAATTAATCTATAGCTCTAACGAATCTCTCAATAATGTTACCCATTTTGTAAATCTCGTCAACGCATACTTCTTATAGACACATTCAACATTAAACTTAAATACGTTTTGTATTTCATACCGTTATAATGCAATCAACCAAATAACTTTTCTGTATATAAATACAAAACAACGACATTGCTGGACGTTGAAGGTATTCCTTCCATTTTACACTGTTCTTGTGTAGGCCAATAGCCTGCCAGTTGCACTTGTTATTGCAACACGGTATGGTCATGTTGGTCTAGAGTAAGGGATGTGTGGAAAATAAGAGCTAATTAGATAAATTAGAGGTGTTGGGTAGCCTAGTTTACGTTCGGAAGCCAATTCAGATGCATTACTAGCTTCATTTGTTTGTAACGATGCTGAATTCTCCTTACATTACATATGCAAAAAGTGTTCGGAATTTCCTTTTAAGCGATTAAATATTTCAAAACCCTGTTGCTGCCATAGTTACCACGGAAACTATGTCAGAAATAAAACAATCTAATTTGGAGCAAAGACTAATTGTTCTTTTAAAAGGCTGAAAAAAGAAGAAAGTGCTGTTGTGCCTTTTGTTTGTAATATAATCAGTTGTGCCTGACTTTAGGCAGCAATAATACTCCTATACACCTTCAAAATCCCTCTAAAATAAAGTAATTCCGTTTCTCCTAATAAAACCTAACATTTTTTGACTTACTCTCATGTAAGATGTAACTTATCTACAATACTTTGTCGCTTCAGACTTCATGAAGATTACGAAAAAATTATATGTAGCAGTGATTCAACGTTTTTGTGAAGAAATTCTGATGCAGCACTGGCAACCAAATTCAGAGAATAGTAAATACAGCCAAAAGCAACTTCAACGTTTTCCTTTAGAAAATGAGATACGAAAAATATTGTTTGCCCATCATGACATTGGAGCTATAGCCACAGTAACCAGCAATATTTTCAATACACAGACAATGATTTGATAGTGTTTGAACACACATAAAATATTTTCAGCTATAGCGTGTTTAATCTGAACATGAAGACTGCTATATGAAAGGCCATCTTGGCTAACTTCCTGACAATGCATTGATTTTTAGCGCTTCCTAAATGTGTACTTTTGTCAAGCAAAATTCAAAATACTTTTCCTTTCAAGGATTCAATATTCTTTTCCTTCACAGCCCTGCCTACCACATTTGTAACTAGACATTTAATTTTTGTTCGCTTTAAGTTTCACACCATAAGTTTAACCATTAATTTACCATAAACTGTTAAGCTACTGTTATGGTGACTTCATTCGCAGAACAGGTGCTAAAAATGATTCCTTGTTGACTGATACGTTTCAACCGTCTCCTTGTATCTATATGGACGTTTCTGAGAACTGAGGGTGTGACAGATTCATATGCTTTAACAATTCCTTGGGGGATTTGTTTGAAACGCAATATTCTTTAATATCTCCAAAATAAATAATATAATGGTGTGAGGACAGAAGATCTTGCGGGCCATGGTATTGGGCCACTTAGGCCCGTCCAGTGCCCAGGATACAACTAACTGAAACGGACCATTACAGAAAAACCTGAAGTTCACCTTGCAGGAATTCCTGATATCGTGGTCCTCTAATTCTGACAGGGAGAAACACACCACCACCGCCAGGGCTACCACCACAACCACCAGCAGCACCACCACCATCACCACCACCAGGACAACCACCAGCACCACCACCACCACGCCATTCCACCACCACCAGGACAACCACCACCACCACCACCACCACCACCACCACCACCACCACCACCACGATCACCAGACCACCACCATCACCAGCACCAGCACCAGCACCATCAACATCACCACAACCGCCACCACAACCACCTCACCACCACCACCACCACCGCCATCATCACCACCACCAGCACCACCAACACCGTCAACACCACCACCGCCACCACCAACACCACCACCAGAACCACCACCGCCATCATCACCACCACCAACACTACCACCACCACCAGCACCAACACCAGCACCACCACTACCAGCACCAACACCACCACCGTCACCACCACCATTATCACTAACATCACCACCACCACCACCACCACCACCACGACCACCACCACCACCACCACGACCAACAACAACAACCAACAACCAACAACTACAACAACAACAACAATAATAATAATAATAATAATAATAATAATAATAATAATAATAATAATAATAATAATAATAATAATGAATCACAATAAAAACAATAATGATAAGATAATAATAAAATAATAAACTTAATATTAATGTTAGTATAAATAATATAATAATTTAATATAAAATAATGTCAAGCAAAAATAACAACAAAAACTAAAAGAATAATAAAATACAACAATAATGTTAATAAGAAACCAAGAAATGCCAATCAAAGATTACGCGCCCTCGTGTTTGCATGGATTTTGTTGCGGCAATTTACAATCTGTAATCCGTAGTGTTAGAAAATAGGAGCATATACAGGAATGAGTTTATTCCCTGGAAAATGAAGTCTTCTAAGTGAAGTGAAAAGTATTCTAAGACTGTTCCTTTCTATCACCACGCGCTGCACATGCTAGTTGAAGCCTGAGCATTTCCTTTGCCGCTCCGCTCTGTTTTCTTACAAGCAGAACAAAGTTCACACACGCCACTGACTGGTTTTACCCCTGTGGTTTCTGCAACTCTTTTAATGCACGAAGGGTTATCTACTTATCCGAGGGCCGGCTGGAGTGGGCCACCTGATATACTCTTAAATATAATGAGCCTGGTCAGACAACTACGTGAACCAGTCGAACAGAGCACCACACATAGAAAGTGGTAAAATCACTTTACGTAATTATGTGGAAGTAATTTTAGTGTGTGGTCACGAACTATGGTGTTTTAATGTTTCATGAATTTCAAAGGTTATTTAGTAAAAGCTAAATTCAAGGATATCAATAAAGTATGCTGTAACATAAATACCTGTGGTATTTTAAAGTTTTAACTGTAATAAATAGCCAGAGAGTGCATAATTGAAATTAAACGTATTGTGTCCAGTCAGAATGCTTTGTTAAAGATGGATTTAGGTGAGGTGATAGGAAGGCTAAGTACTATTATATTGTAGTGAAAGGTATGCCACAGTGAAAACAGTGTAAGTAGTAGAAAATTGCTGTTGTGATACTGATAAAGCGTGCCACTAACGCCCTGGGACTACCTTTTGCCGTTAAGGGAAGAGAAGTGGTTAGAAACAACGCACTGCAGGGCAAGCAATTCATTATTATACAGCCACGCGTCCACACAAAAGCTGTGCATTTCCTACCACTTACATACTGTTTGCCCCATTTCACCATTGTGGACAAATGTTGTACATTTTTACTTTAGTTATTAGTGAAAATTGTAGGCTATTTTCTAATTTAAAAGATCACCTCTATTGTTATTTTCAACCCATGGCTAGCAAAGGAATTTGTGTAATGCCAATGATACGGAATTTATATATTAAAAATTGATCATTTAACAAATAATTGAAATAAGATGATTATTATCAATATAAAATGAATAGAGAAAAACGAACGTGAAAAAGGAGGTTGGGGTGGGGTAAACTCACGAATTTAAAAATCAAAACGGGAAGTAAAAGGTTTAGAGGTTTATGTAGCCTCACTGTTTAGTTCAGAGCAGCCAAGACCTTTTGACTGGTCAGTTAAAGTGAACGCGTTGCAAATATTTGGCGTGGCATACATTAAAACCAATGGACACAAAGGTATGCCATATTGAAGCATATTTTAGCTGTTCAAATATGAGCACAGTCTTATTTGACTGCTGAATTGTTTTATTATCCTCATCGGTTGGCGACATCACAATGCAAATATTGGCAACATTTACTAGAGGGTGTTATCCCCATAATTAGTGTCGTCCTTTCAAAACAAAACCCACACACACCCTGGGAAAGGAACCTTAGTGCTCGACCGACGGTAGGGAGATGCACAACAAAGGACTTTGAGACATTGTTAGGCGGCGTGAAGCATTGTTGCTTCAAACTGACTTATTAACATGTATAAAATAATTTCAAGATAGACAAGTATGGAAGTAAATAATCACTGAAGAAAATTGCAATACTGTTTTGTTACACATGTTATATTCTAAGGGTAAAATACCATCTAGGACCCTGAGACTCGAGTTTCCAGAGATGTTGGAGGGTAGGTGGCGTACCAGTGTGAAAACAGATGAGAGTAGTAATGCTGACGATAGACAAAAACAAAGCGCCATACGTGCCGCGGTCTCAGTTTAATTAAACTTGCTCGCTTTCACACAGTTTTGTTATGTGACCGTCAGGCTGATTTCCTTCAACGTTGCAATGTGTGGGACAGCCAGCAGCCAATTGTCTCTGGAGGATAGGTTCAATACAGTTGATTCTGCCGGAAACTGATTAGCTTCATCCCCTCTTTGTTAGGGCCGAAACACCTAACACAATTTATGCCATTGTTTGAACCTCGAAGTATATGCTTGGTGTGCCATTTGGCGTTCAGCCACCACGATTGCTAGGTCACTATTTCGTAAAAAACACTCCTACTCGTTTCAGTTTCACATAATGCTATATATATTACCATTTAAAAATATCACCCACGTCTCCTGCTGTACTCGCTATCGAATTCTTTTACATATCTTCTCCAAAATCATGCAAAAAGTGATTTATACATTTCCTTATAGGTAGAAGGGGGTTCAGAGGTATTTTTAGAGGTGGCGTGTGACGTAATGTTGCGCAGTAGTTCATGGTCTAGTCCACTTGTCTACTGCAAGATAAAAAGGGGTGTCTGGTTAGTATCTCTTCGACTTCTAACCCAATAGCCAGCAGGCTGCTGGTGGAAACTTACCCCCACCATCGCTTTGCGTGATGCCACCGCGCACATCCGACCAATGTCACGCGCCACCTCTAAAAAATACCTCTGTACACAATGCTGAAACAACAATGGAATATTCCATACTCTTTTCATAACATCGTAAGAAATAAATGATGACAGCGTTTCAAAACGTTTATAAAAGGAATAGAAAATTCAAAATAAAAGGGAGTATGTTGGAAAGAGTTAAGTCGACGTAAAATGTGTTTGACATAAATTGTGGCTTTTAATCGGTTCGGAATTTTTGGTGCTTTTTTCTCTACGAATTACACAATTTTCAATCAAATAAAAACTTATTCACAGAAATTTCGATAGATTAATGCTATCCGCCATGCACATGTGCTAAATTAATCCCAATCGTTACAGGTGTTTTTGAGTAAATGAGAAATAAGATTGTTCAGGTAAAGAAGAGCTTTCTCTGGGGTAATATTCTTGAAAATTTTAACGTCACATCCCGGAAGATGCCAAATTTAAGTACTAAGTTAGTGTCTTCCATTATAATGTTTTAGTTATCCTGTTTATTATGTCTTATAAGCTGCATAGTTTGCTCATATTCCAATTAAATTTACAGTTTTCGCGCAGTAAATTTTCCATCTTACGATTTAACACTACACAAAATAGCACAAAATTTAAAATGGGGCCATTCACAGAAAACTCCAGATATGCATAGAGGAATGAGCTATTTTAAATAATTTTATTTTAATTGAATGCTACTAATTAAACTATTTGCCAGAAATGGATGCAAGAAATTAAAAATTTGTTAGTATGACTAGTGATCATGCTATTCATGTGAATATTTTAAACATTTAATTCAAGTTTCTAGGGAAATTTTATAGAAGATAACAACACTTTTCATATAGGGAAGATATTTTCGGTTGGCTGGATCCTCCAGAGAGTGTTTGCCTGTCGTGTGTACATGCTGACTAAAGATTAATATGAAATGTAGTATTTTTTCGATTTTTTATTTACGCTGTTCACACGCACAGAGGAGAGAGAGGGAGAGGGAGAATGAGGGAGGGTGAGAAGTTAATATAAGACTTCAAACTTTCTTGGTAGACCTCGAGTATACTAGATGTAGGGAGCAAAGCGCTGCATTACTCATCCATATACTTTGAGTACTGAAGTTCCTATTGTAGTTCAGTGACAGAAAGCTTGGATTTCTTCCTTATTGATTCGGCTGATAACTTTAAGCATTATGTCTAAGTTATCGCTATGTAATGAATTTAAATGCAGAAATGCTCTTAAAACAACATTCTTTAAATGTTTCATGATACAACCACAAACAGGAGAAATGTAAGCATACGTAAATCAAAGCATATTCTGGGACAGAATAACGTGGCAAAATTGTCTGAGTCATTAGTATACATCATACCGCTTTCCCAAAGAGTATATTTATCATATGACAGCAAAGAAATTGTGACGTCGAGTTCGGCGCACAACAAAAGGACAACTTCACATCACATGCCCGGCCGACGAGCGGGCAAAGACGTTCAAGGTCAGGCCGCATCAACAGCTGACGCGCCAGAAACAAAAAGGGGCTTCGAGAACGTTCACGTGGTTTCTAGCTGCGATATTTCCGGCGCGGGTTGTGTGTGGAACTCGGGAAAAGTCCGTGTGACGTCATCCCCGGTGTATAAGGAGGCCAGAGATGAGCAGAGCAGTGAGTGAGTTTTTAGAGTTACAGTTACAGACACGAGTCTGTCAGTGAGTACAAGACAGCTGTGCGTGTGTGCCGCCGTGTTGGTGCCTCGTAATAACTTAAACGAGTGTCGCGAGTGATTACATAGTTGTAATTAGTGCATGAGAGACAGAAGAAGTGAAGAAAGACACTAAAAGGCCTGAGAAAGGTTATGAGACGTAAAAGTTGTGAGTTGTAATTAGCCCGAAAGATTGTAGATTGTGTTAACGACGAAAAGAAACCTGTGTATTTGTGGTAAAATTTTAGAAGGGATAGAAAAGTGACAGAAAAGTAACAGGATTTATGTCATTTGTCACAATATTCATATATGATTTAATTTACTTCTACTTATTCTAATATACGAGATAACTACAGCAATTGTGTTATTAGCTAATACTATGAAAGTGCGTATTTTATAGGATTAGAAAATACTCCGATGAATTCTCTAAACATGATAGTGCTATATATAAAAGCCCTTTCTTGGGCTCCTGGCAAATACAAGTACGGTGACTTAATGTTCCAAAGCTCACTGTTTAAAATAAGAGGAAAATTAAATTATCAATAATAAATACTTCGGAAATTGCTAATGTAACATAAGTTTTACATAAATTACATAGTTAAACATATTAATACTGCATTACGAGTTTACCCTTCATGTATTGAAAGACAAAGGGTGGTATCAATAAAGCTGAGCAATCTCTCCAGAGAAAACTCTCGGAGCAAAACCAAATACATAATGCGCTCCCAGCTACGTGAGATCCATTGCGGCTAGCGTCCGTAGGAAGAAAGAATCAAGTAAGAAGGTTTACAGGCCGCAAGCAGACAACTACACAGAAATGCTCTGAAGCTCGATGAAGAAGCATCCGCTCCAAAATAACATCCGATTTAGAGAAAGACACAATTTCATCATTTTGAAGTGAAACTTCTTGTGCGAGGGCTTTCAAATTCTGATCCGCAACCTTGTGCGACGAAAAGTGGTGGGGTAAACAGTCTGTACTGCTCCCGGACAGAGTGGGAGCAGTGTCTCGCTTGCCTTCGGGTATCGGAGAAGAGTGAGACACGCTCTTCTCGCTTTCTTTCATTCTCGTTGTCCGTGGTTTGGTATACTGCGTTCAGGCGGCGTGGCGATCGCTGAGTATATTGCTTAATGTTCTCGTTGTTTATAATCTATTTTCTTCATTAAAATATACAATTTTGTTGTGAATGTGCCTAAGTCAGGTGCAGAAAGAACAAGAGCGTGGCGTGAGAGAAAACGTGCTGTTGAAGTGGCAGTAAAGAACGTGAAAAAAGGATAAAGTAGATCTGAAATTGAACAAGATAGTAGAGAAAGGAGTAGAATACGTGCTAGTCTGGATGGTGTAAATAATAAAGACAATGAACCAGTAACTAGCACCTTGGCTCGGCCACCTCCTCTTGCACCTATCAGTGATAATTAACAGTATTCTGATTTTAATAAATTCAAGACTGCACGTAATATTTTCAATCGAGATTTTGTAAATAATACATTCGTTTTGGAATGTTGTATGTGTGACATTGTAGTTTAAAAATAATTAAAATGTTTCCCTGTAATACAAACGTTTCACTTCTATTGTGTCTTTACGGTACATCCTTTTTTCATCACATAGAAGACCTATCTGCTTTGACATCTATATCGCAGCCACTATGACGTAGGTACCAAAACATAAATTAAAGAAGAGACTTTGGATCCCAACCCTTGTTCATTGGATCTAAGAGAATTCTTCATAACTATTGTATTTTATTTGTTAAAGCTATGTGCGATGCATTTTAGACTAACCATAAAATGTGTGGTTCAAAAGCCGTGCGTCTTTTTTCAGCGGCCGCACAATCCACTCGCTAGATCGGGTGAATCACGAAACCCGTTTACAACGGTTAGTAAAGTGGAATACTACAATGGCTCGCAAACTTAATTGCCATTGATGTAAGAATATCTCTAAACTTTTAGAGTATTTCTTTTTTCAGAGAATAAGAATTGTGGTGTTCTACTCTAGATTAAAATGCATTATTTAGGTAAACAACAACAAACTGGAACTATACCGCATGAAAGATGAATATGAGCCGACTAGAAATATCCTTTGTTGCTTTAACAGCCTTCAAATAGATGTATAGCTTTAACAAATCTCTGTAGTAGCACAAAGATATTGTAAATACGAATTTTGTAAGTTAAATTCACTACAACGGGTACTTTTTATCGATTCCTTCAACTACTTCAGCTTTATGGTATCAATAAAACAGAGCAATCTCTCTAGAGAAAACACTCGGGTGCAAAATGGATTAAGCTATTTTGCAAGACCATAATCTCTGTTTCGTGTCGACAAAAACTGTTTACATCTGCAGAGCAATTTCTCCATAGCGCTAGCAATTTACTCTGCTTCTCTTATCGCAACCAACCGATGTATTCAGAGTGACCATGCAGTGAGAACACGAAACATATAAGCTTTAATCGTTACGAATAACATCAGGTTAAATTTCATGCGGGTTTCGTGGAAATGCTAAAAGAACATCACGTCATCTTAGAAAATGTTACTTGCCGGAAACGCAAAAAAGGGCAACGGCTTTAAAAGAAATATGGCAATGTATACGGTAAAGTTTGGTTCTGACATAACTGAGTCACACTTGATTAAGAACATTTATCCTGATATCTGACATTAAGGTATGTTACTACAATATTTTATAATTGTTCATTATATTTCTCGATGCTATTTCAGTACTATATTATATCAGCGTTTGTTTTAAAAGTGTAACAATCCAGAAATAGACGAGACATTAGGGAAATGAAAATTCTTCAACAATTTTAAATGCATTCACTATATTTCCCAATGAAAATATGTAGTTAAAATTCCATTTCCCGCGATTCCGTTTCCGTTATCTGAGAGCTTAATTCATGAATATTGACTTTTAAAGCGCCCCTAAAACAGCAATTTTAATTGATCTGGATATGGAGGCAAATGAACGAAGGAATAAATGAATGGATGAATGAATGAACTAACGAATCAACGTGTGAGCGCATGAACGTATGAAGGAATGAATTAACGAATGAAGTTTATAAAATGATACTCAAACGAGTCCAGAGTTCCTAGGATCTAGGATTATCCGACATTCTTCTTATGAAATCCTGCTCCAGACTACCCACCGTTACTGAGATTCGAACTTTGAACCCCTTGCATCGAAGATAGGCACATTACCACTACACTAACACGGTTTTTGAGCAACTATTAATTAAAATGTATTTCATTATACGCAAAAATTAAATTTATTCTGGGAAAAATTGTCGCTTAAGTATTTTTAAAACAAAAACCGATTATTTATAAAGATGTTGTTTCAAAGTCCAGTATGGTAATATTTGTCCACCAAAATTTTCCACCTAAAAATGATAGATTTTTATGTTATTGTTGTAGGACACTACCAAAATAATTTTAAAGCTAAACTGTGTAATGGATTTACAAATCCATGTCCCCACTTTTTGGAAGTCATACTATCTCCTCTCTTCTTCTTTGTCCTCTTTCTCTGATACGTACAATGTTACCTAGAGCTTGCCCTTCCCAAGAGTCGTCTTCCTGGTTATTGTTTACTTCAATTTCGAAATCTTTGTCACTTAGATGTTTAGCCACATTATGCAGGACAAACCAACAGACAATAATGGAAGGAGTCTTTCCTGTTGCTTTGGAGTATAGGAAAACGTTTCACTGTTTTATTATGTGTTCCTTACTTAAGTGCTTATTGTAAGATCTCTGTTCTGTAATAAGCACTTTGCTATAGGGTATCAAGAACCACGGAGCAATTGCACATCTAACAACCCCAAAATTTCCACTCATAACCCTACAGACATCTGAACTAGCCCACATGCGTGATTCGTGTAATGATCCAGGCCAAGTAGCATCAATACCTACTGGTAAACATTGCTCTAGAAGCACGTATAGCCTGTCAATTAATACCGCGAACAATTTTATGTTAATATAGTGGTCTATATGTATACCGAGTTCTTAATCGCAACATGAGTGCAATCAACAGTCCCTATTGCAGCAAGGAATGTGTATAATCTCTTGCCATTCAGCTTTTGCAGCTTCAAGTTCATGGGTAGTTTTAGGGAACCGTATCCAAATATGCGCTTTTCTAAATATGGCATCCATAGCATTATTAACTGTAAGAGACACTGTACTCTGACTGAAATGAACATCTTCAGCCACACCAGCTTGAAATCCAGGATCTCTTATATAACACAAGAAATCCTTATCATTTCTTCGTTAAACAACACCCCTTCTCTTGTTTCATTGCCATCTTCTTGAAGGAAATCTTCCGCGTAAGCATCTCACAGTTTCTTTTCAAATTGGTAAAGTTGGTTTTAGTTAAATAGTGTGGGGCTTATACAGTTTTAAGCGACAAACAACCATAATGTAAACGTCTGTTCACCAGATCATGGTCCCTGGCAGAAATTCAACGAATCAGTACATCAGTAAATAATTCTAGGTCACAACGATATCTGAAGTTGGGCTTATGTCTGATTGCATGCAATGCAAGTCCAACTAGAAGCACGAGTCCAGTTCCAGATATCGCTGTGTATCTGGATTTATTTTACTGGTGTACTGACTCGTTGCATTTCTGCCAGGGACCATGATCTGGTGAACAAAGCATACTTAGCCATTCTGTTTAAATCTTATTGCTCTGTCAAACAGGAATCACCCACTGATATTGCTCGAAAATTCCAGAGCAACTTCCCCCACAGAGGAGAAACTTAAAAATTGTGTGTGTGTGTGTGTGTGTGTGTGTGTGTGTGTGTGTGTGTGTGTGTGTGTGTGTGTGTTTGTTTGTTTTCAGTAATCGAAAATGTTTGGTATTTCGTCAACGGTTTAAGACATAATATTAAGAAAACTAAAAAGTGGTATTCAGTAGGCAGAATTCCTTAAAGGCTTCTGGTTAAAAGTATAGGACTTCTTTCTTAGTAAGAATGTTAGCTTTTCCTAAGGCGATCTAAAACAATGTTTCTAATACAACTTCGCTAATGAATTTTTGGCATATACAGCGTTTTCCACTTTCTCTACTACTACTGATTACCTACCATAAATAGAAAAAGGATTGTATTCTACCTTAAAAATTAAATACCAAAATTTCAACAGAAATGCACGTTTTCAGATTCCGGGTGTGCTTCTATGAAGAGCACATCTCAAAAATGAAAAGTCATTTAATACCAAACTTGGTATTAATGTTAAGCACCTTCCAGAAATATGACATAAAAGTTTTCAAAAAAGAATTCTCCATTTCAAAGTATTCGTTACATGGGAAATTTGGGGTTTTTCAAAAATGTTCCTAACAATTATGATACAGTTACCTCATGCTTGTGATATTTTCATGGCAAATGATGTATGCATCTAGATTTTTCTGGGAATATTATCTAAATATCTCTCTTTGTTCGGAATGACTTTTGCATAACTGTTAAACCGCAAGAGTGGGCAAAATCTTAATGCATATGTGTAACCTCATTAAAAGTACTGAATTATGTCAAATGAATTTGTTGTAAAGTGAACCATTTCCAATATATTCCTTGTTACTGATTTTAATATTTCAATACTTACAAGGGACACCTTTGACCTCGAACGCTCGGAGCCTCATAAAAATGGGCTTGGAATAACAATTAATCATAAACAGAACAGTGGTCTGTGTCGTTTCCATGCAAAACGTTGCGTTCTACTTCAAGTAACATTTTAATAGAGAGAAACAAAGAACCAAGATATCAATAACATAGGAGGGAAATTATTTGTAATTCAATGACGTCAGTGTATCATTACATTTTCAATCAACTGTGCCAAAAACCCTCTGCTTAAATTATTTATAATAGCGCAAAATAAACGTACTACACATCCGATAGTGCTTACATAGTCCTCAAAATGCAGTTGCAGAATTTTGATGGAGTGGTTAAAACAAAGTGGAAGAGAACAACGTGCACACTTCAATAAAGCCGCATTGTCACATTCCATATCACTTTCTCATTCACGCAGTTCAATATCAAAACCCACACTAATGATATTTGCAAATGATATGGTGTATGGGAATATATGATATATGATGATATGACATTGGCATCCACCTATCATTATTTGTGCTTAGACTCGATCTACAATCGGGCTCGCTTGCTCACTCACTCACTCACTCACTCACTCACTCACTCACTCACTCACTCACTCACTCACTCACTCACTCACTCACTCACTCACTCACTCACTCACTCACTCACTCACTCACTCACTCACTCACTCACTCACTCACTCACTCACTCACTCACTCACTCACTCACTCACTCACTCACTCACTCACTCACTCACTCACTCACTCACTCACTCACTCACTCACTCACTCACCCTTAGCATAGGTAGGCAGTACAAAAGTATTATATCAAATACTTCTGGGGATGGGCATCGCTGGAGTGTATCTTAATGCTAAAAGCCGGCAGTTTTGGCGCAATTAATTAACACGAAGGACTTAAGTTGTTTCAGGGAAACAAACCCTTGTAGTTGACTGGATCTGGAATGGAGATGTGCCTATGTCGGGTAATCAATATCATCATTAATTAAGGCCCGAGTATACAATGATACCAACTATGCGGACACCCAAAGAACACTTCACGAAAGTCTTGCTTTGTAAATCATGTGGCTATAACGCATCATTGTTGCACGATACCACAGCAAGCAAAACATCTTCATCTTGTTACTTCCTAGTTGATGAATTGGTCGAATTCCACCTTTGGGTATGGCCCACCCATGTCATACTTGTGTGGTGCAGAAATTTGCTTCTTGCAGCATATTTAATTACCCATAATACGTATGTGGGGGAAGCATTACATTCCATAGAAAAATTCAGTACCGGGTTTCTTCGCAAACACACGTTTATCCACCCTCAACTAACCCTCTTTATGGAACAATGTTTGTTATTTCTCATTTTCTCAAAAATGATTCTGATTGTAATTGAAACAGCTACCTTGAATAGTTCGCTAAGTTTCCTTTACTGAGCATGAGCGTCGGCAGAGCTTTTTTAGGGAGGGGGTGGGGGTGCATGTTGGAACTTTGCAATCATTCTTTATTCTGTTGCCAAAAACTGTAAAAGATATGATTTATAGTATTTGTTGCGGATAATTGTATTAATTTCTGCTAAATAAAAACTGTTCTTTGCATTAAAATATAATAATAATAATAATAATAATAATAATAATAATAATAATAATAATAATAATAATAATAATAATAATAATAATAATAATAATAATAATAATAATAATAATAATAATAATAATAATAATAATAATAATAATAATAATAATAATAATAATAATAATAATAATTGACTGCACGTTAAAATCATTAATTTCCAAAAGGAGCTGTACTCCCCCCTTTGCCCCCCTTCGTGACGCCCATGTTATTGAGTTAAGTAATGTCTATCCCTGTGTAACTAGAAAACCATAAGAATTTGACAAATCGTAAAACACATTTAAATTCACATGTATGTGAAACAAATATATTAGAATCTATAAGAGCGTTTGGCCGTCTTCTTAGCGCGGTTCTATTCCGGTGGAGATTTCCTCTCACTGAGCTACCTGGTCTGGGGTGCACTCAGCCTCATTAGGTCCCTGAGAGGCAATTGAGGAGCTACTTGATTGTAAAGTAGCGGTCCTGGTTGCGTAGAATCACATAACCGGCCGGGAGGGATCGGAACGCTGATCACGTCCCACTTTCAGTACTACAACCCACTCATTACGCCTGTGGTGGGCAGATTTGGTGGACGCAGTGGTTGGGCGGTAGGCCTTGGCCTGGAAAGGACTGTTACGGCTTGGGTTAATTTATACACATAGAGCTCAAAACAAACTGTGCATGAGGAAGCAATCTCTTTCGGTTAGTATTGGTACTTAATGTATCAGGATACCAAGTTCAAGCTTGGTATTCTACAAATCATAACATGAAGAGCAGCGCTTGAAGGTAAGAAGGCGATCTATTCCTTACTTCTAATATTTTATTTTACTGTAAATAGTGTAGTTGATTACCTCTTTTACTGGTTATAGATTAGCTTAAATCAATAAGACATTGATCAGATGTTAGGGTTGTCCAGGGTTGCCAACATTTAAAAGTAAAATTATCTTACCAGCCACTCAAAATTACATATTTAGATTCGTAATTATAGTACATCATAAACCAAATGCTATAACAATAAAACTATCAGTGTAACACTAATGAAAATATAATATTATTGATGTTTATGTTATACACTTACAAGATTGATGACATCAACCAGTATTGCAACTTTAGCACTTATGTTTCTCGCACTATTAATCTGAATCTTCCTCAATCGTTGCAGCATTGTACAAATTTGTTGTTAAGATAAACCTCAACATGGTGACTTGCAGATTTTCGGATCTACCACATTCTTTCATAAGCTGAGACGACAGAATAATTTCATTTACCGTATCTAGTGTCAATCTGTTTCTAATTCTGGTTTTTATTACACCTAGTTTGGAAAAAACTCTCACAAGAAGCTCTTCTAAGGGGCAACGAAACCAATGATAATGCAAAGGCTGCCAGTTGTTTGACATCAGTGTTTCCACCAAGGTGACGTGTTTAACAGCACTCCAGAAACTGTCAGGTTCAGGCATGTTCTTTATTTCACACGGAGTATCACGTATTCCGAGTTTTCTCCGTTTGTCATCAATTTTCTGAACAGTGCCTTCTTCATTGAGATTATCAGACCTGGGCACACTGGCAATAAGAGGATAAAGGGTAGGAGGCTTAGTAGGGTTGGAAACGGTTGCGTTAGAGGGTTGGAGACAGGCCATGAGCGCAAAAGTGGTATCGCTATTTGTAATTAGTTTCATTTCGCTGGTGTGACAAACCAGTGAAAATGCTATTTCGCCGGTATCGAACTATCATAATTCAAATTATCGTACACCCCCACAATTATCGCACGGGTTGGCAACCAACTTATTTGTCGACAGTAAACAAAGTTTTACCAACCTACCAAATGTTAGATGTTGCATTTGGGGTGTATAGACATTAATTTATGCCTGAATAAAGATTACACATTTTTCTCCTTTATTTTATTATTTTGTCACGGATGAATTCTGAAAAACATAGCTGAACAGAGGGTGACATGTGCAAAGCTGTTCACTGCACTTCACCATAGGAGCAGCGTGCATTCTACAACAAAGCTATTTGTAGTCCCTTGTCATCAACAATGTGATAGTGGGGTTCCATTTAACCCTCTGTTAGGCGCGTGCCCTGGTAGAACACCGTTAGTCACAGGAGGAGGGGGGGGGGGCCCTCGCTGTATTTTAGTGCTTATATGCTTGCTTTTATTTTTTTAATTCTATTTTGCCTTCATTCACATGTTTAGCTTCCTTTAGTTTAAATATACATAGTTTTATTAGCATTATGTTACTAGATAGATCAAATATAAATAAATCGTTGTATGACTACTCTATACATTATAATTTGCACTGCACTGCATGGAAACATAATAAATTGCAATGTTCAAGTATATAAGGTGTAATTTAGAATGTTCTGTCAATAATAATAATGATGATGATGATAATATCTTTGAGAAGCATATGATATTACCTACAAACTACATGTTATTATGACAGGTTGCTTTCATCCTCTTCTTTATGATCACTTTCTGAAACTAATGATCTCATTCTCGGTTTGTCTTCAGAATTGGAATCGTCTGATTCATACAAATTGTCATACTCGGATAAGAGATCATGACAACCTAGTAGATGCACTTATTCCAAATTCTTGGAATTTTGTTTATCATGCCTTTTATTCCTGTTTTTGAGAAATAGCAGCATCTACTTGCAATCACAAAGATATATTGCACAACTAACAAAGAAAGCTATGTTATTAATATGTAACGAGAGTAGACGCGCAGAATTTGGTTGACCTCTGTGACACAAGTGCTGATTAATCATTCTTGCAGCTAAAGAATCAGATTGGGTTGTCGCTCCACCAAACAGTCGCATAAGGTGTAATATTAGATCTCCTAATCAGGCGATTCCATAGACACGTTCGTTCGAAAACTAGAACGTTTAAATAAACGTAGTGGCCTCCCAGGCCCTTAGCGACCACTGGAGGATTAAGAAAAATCATGGATAAACTACGTATTACAACAATGCGTGTAATAATTTCTTACCGAACGCACAACGTGAGAAAATTTACAAACTCTCATTTAGAAGGAGGACATTAAAACAGCGTGTTTGAGAACAGCGAATGCTAAGAGTAGATTTAAGTCAACTGGTGTGTATCCATTCAGTGAGAACGTTCTCTCTAAACACAATTTTCTCCCTGGATGCACAAGTTCCATTCTTTGACGACAGAGATATATTCGGAAGACGTTGCTGTTTAGTCCATCTGCTGTGCTGTCAACTTCCAAGACCGGCAGTGACAGTCACCTTCCTGTCTTCCCATTATCTGCTTCCATGTCTAAAAATCAAATTAATCAGATATTACCCAGAGGAAAACGACAAGCACAATGTGAATATATTACCTTAAGGACAATATGCATAACATATACTCGAAAGCTATCCCGATTCACCAAGTGACTGTACCAACTCATCCTTACTTACCTATAAGAGTAAATAGGAAGTTCAGCACTGAAACACTTATTTCAATAGTCTATGATTGTATTTTTCCAAAATCACACTGCGCTGTACTTTTGTGCTAAGGGATTGTGTAAAACTATGAAATGGAGCAAATTTAAGTTGTGCTGAAAATGGACCATTATTTGCAAGTTTTAGTTTTTGGCCCGATTCACCCAGACTTATCCTATGCATTTTATATGCTCACTGCACTCACCAAAAGTTAATTCTTTACTGATATTAAGCAGTGACCCATAATTTCATTTATCTTAAACGCCAGTTAGTCATATTGCTCCCTTTATGCAAAACTGCTTTTTTCATACTTGACAATCCAAATGAGTTTAACATGATCTCTTCATCAAACATTCCATTTTTCTTTCAACTGAGTTGTAAATAAGAAGTTGTATGGAAAAGAAGTAAAGACTTGTAGTATGAAGAATAATGATAGTAGGTGCTCCTTACAAGGAGATGAAATACTTGCAGGAGTAATAAAATATGTTACAAACGAAAAATTGCTTAGAATAAAGTGACTACAGTATTAAAACTACGCATTTTTTGCTAGAGGTCAAATGGGTCCTCATTAGGTGCACTAGTAAGTCAGGTGTCCTAGTCAGGTGTCCTACAATATGTATATCGTGAGTAAAGTGTGGAGGATAAAATAATAGCTTCATGTATGAGTATTAACACATAATGAACTGATGTATGTTGAGTTGTCATTGGTAGACAAAGTCGTCTGAATGCACCACATCAGATGCTTTCACGATTTAGTTTCTACATGGAACATACTGGGGATAGGTTGCAGTTTTTAGTGTGTTCGGAAAGTCGCTATGCAGTTACAACATATGTTGGAAATGTCGCCCACGTACAAGCCTGAACCTACATTATTTTATTGGAAAACACTTTCTGGAGATTTGTTTGTGATATGCTTGTCACGTATGCAGTTCTTTTACTTTCTATTCCAACATTAGAGATTTTTTCTGTTCCCCAAAGATTAAGGTCCGGCGATCAAAATGGCCATAAGTATCTGGAGAAGACACATTTCCCAAAAGCTCTTCGCATGGTGTTGTCAGCTGCGTGCGCAGCATTGTGAGAACAATAAGTAGTTGATTTCGTCTTCCTATAGCTGGCCAACGAATTCTTGGATCATTGAACAATAAATAACGTTCACTGCTCACCATTTCTTCAAAAAATAAAGGGCCAGTAATAGTTCCGTCTGAATATTGCTACCCACCTCCCGATTTTCTGATTATTCAAAGGCATCTCATGCACAGCACAAAGATTCAGCATTGATCATAATCGTGTGTCTTTTTGTCTTAACATAACCGGGGAGGTTGAATCAGACATCTACTGAATAGCTTACATCAAGAATATCAAGGATATTCATTTCAATAAGAGAAGCAAACCATTCGCAGTAATGGATTCAATTTTTATGATCCTCATCTTCCTATTTTTGCACTGCTGTCACTTTATACAGAGAGAATTCCACTGTTTTCCTAAACGCTTTATGGACGGTTGTGAGCCCGCCATCTTTATCTCGTGTCAACTTGGGCAATTATTTTAAAGGGCTCCGCCACTTACAAGTGTCCAACAATTTCTCTTCGTTTAACTTGGGTGGTCTTCCAGTTCGTTCGTCGCCTAACACTGAGTCTGTCTCAAATGTCTCAGCAAGTTGATGAAATGCATTACGATGGACCTGCTTGTGGTACTTTTTCAGCAACCACCTCCTGCACTAAATCAGTGTATGTATCGACTTGGCGAAAGACATGCTCATTAAGAGAAATAGGTTTTTCAATTGAAAGCCCCATAAGTTAAAACTAAATTGAACACGTATACACTACATATATCCCTTTCAATATATTTTATCAACTAATAATTGAATTACATAGTTAAATGTAATGCAACACTGGAACGAATTAAAACAATCAGCATACCTTTATAAAATATCACGTATGCCAATTTGTGCTAAGACTCCATCTACAATCTCACTCACTCACTCACTCACTCACTCACTCACTCACTCACTCACTCACTCACTCACTCACTCACTCACTCACTCACTCACTCACTCACTCACTCACTCACTCACTCACTCACTCACTCACTCACTCACTCACTCACTCACTCACTCACTCACTCACTCACTCACTCACTCACTCACTCACTCACTCACTCACTCACTCACTCACTCACTCACTCACTCACTCACTCACTCACTCACTCACTCACTCACTCACTCACTCACTCACTCACTAACTCACTCGATCTAGAAAAATCTCACTTTCGTTAGACCTTCCAGCATAATCCATTCCCGTAGTCTAACTGCACAGGACTTTCCGCACCTTATTTCCACTAATTATCTTAATACTACGCCAGACTTGCTCGGCTATATCAGCAACTTCAAAAGTGCCGATACACGCTTAGTGTAACTTCCTTAGTCAACAGAGATATAACCACATTTTCTTAACACTTCAACACCTACAACTTCACAGCTGCCTTAACGTTTACAATAAATCGCATTTTCTAAGCTGACGATCGGTGCATGTAAATTTAATGGTCGACTTCAGAGAGCTAAGGCGAGATATCGATATAACACTACTCGCTATGTTACAAAGAAATGGCGTTCTAATTATACCGCTAATGGTAAGCAAACATAGAGGTGTTAATGGAGACTAAAGCCGTCTGGAAACGTGCACTCGATTCTTTACAAACTAAATAATCTCGAGTCGTCCTGTTTTTCAACAAGAGGTGAAGTAGTGGAATCCTTCTTCTGCCTCCGATTTTGTTTAATTATTGTATCCAGCTATAACTCTTTCATGCTCTGAGTGTCTACTAATAAAATATTTGCAATTTCAGTATTTTAATTTTTAAGAAAACATGTCTACGTCACTGGAATAGAGTGTAAACAATCTCTTAAATCAGGGATATTAGATTGCACTTTCTTGAAACTGTTAACGTTTACTTAAGTTGCTATTTATAAGAAAAATAGCAAATTTGAATCAAATAAAATCAATGGCTCTAAAGTTAGCATTTTATGAAAATCTATGTGCAAAATAATTGAAATTTAATTTATCACTAGCACATTAAGTGCAAGGTAGGTGATTTTAATTTTTCAAAACTTACTTCATGACATGATAACACTTTTACTGAGAGACATCAGTAAAATGTTTAGTTTAGTTGGAATATTTTCTTTTAGATCGAGCTCTTAAGTGTATTAGTTTTTATATATTTTTAAAATTACTTAAGTTTTATTCATTTAAACTTGAACACAATTTAAGTTTCTTTCTGTTAGTTTGCATCCCGTTAATTTGTAGCTATGTTTATCAAGTTGCATTGAATTTGGTAAGTATGCAATTGCCCCAGGAGCGTATTATAAATACGTAAAAGTGGGAACTTGTAGTGGCCTTTGGAGGGCCATTATAGCTAGGGAATTTAAAATGGCTTCCAGTGAGTTTTAAGGGCGGCCGAACCCCCAAAAATGCATTTACGCTAGTGGGTGAAGTCCAAGAAATATATTTTTGCAAAAGTAAAAAAAGAAAGAAAGAACAAAGAGAAAAGTAGCCCAATTTTGATTTTTGAGCCTTTTAGGTAAAATTTCAGTCCCAAGGCCCTTAAAACAAGTAACATCAGGCTGTCGAAACCCTTCGCACCATGTCCTACTCTAAATTCAAAGAAACATGGTGGCGTTTTAGGATTGTGAAATGTGCTAACATACAAGGCCCAAAGATTCGTGGAGAGTTACATGTATCATTAAATCTATACCTTAGCTGCAGTTGAGAGTTATTACTATAGGCATAAGCACGAAAGGAGAGGTAGGGATTGAACTTGCCTTACTCACTCCACATTCTCTTGCTGAGTGACGAAGGTTGTTTTGATACAACAAGTGAATTGGTGGCTTCGTCTTACCTGCGTGGTAATAATAATTTCTACGCTATTATTAACTATTTTGTTTATATTAAACATAGTACCTGGACGACCGAGCTTTGCTCGGCTTCTCCCCCCCCCCCCCCTTTATGAAATCTTGTTTTTTTTTGGGGGGGAAAAGATACTTATTTAGACAAACTTGAGAAGCAAAACGTTAACTAAATAAACATTTTAGTCGCAATTGTTAAGGGCCATTTCCGAGATACAAGAGATATAGAGATACATATAAATATTTCATAAGCACCATCATTTCAGCTGCAAAATATCTACAGCTGAACACAGGCCCTTCCCACAGATTTCCACCTAGTTTGAGATTTTCGTCGTGCATTTGTTCCACTATGTATTTCAGTTCTTTGGTGCTGCGGTCGACTCTATCTTCCAGGGCGTTGACACTTTGGCCAAGGTTTACCATCTTCCTTAAGCCTGACTAGTAGCTCGTTAGTGTTTTCTGATAACACATCTCAATATCGGACATTCCCGTTTTCATCTTCTTCGTTCCGAAGTTTACATTTTTCAATTCGGCTTCCACTTTTGTTTCCATTTTGTCCATTTTTATTTCCACATTTTCCATTCCGTAGCTTGCACTTTTGAATTCGGCGTTCATACTTGTTTTCTCTGCCGCATTCCGGAATTCATTTCAATTCCCATTATGTCCATCTTGGCTAACATTTGTTTCATCAACTGTTCCATATAGTGGTTTTCGTCGCGCTCCTGACACCAATTCTGACAACTTTACTTTTGAATTACTTCTTTATTTTGTATTAAAGCACTGGAACGACGCTGAGAAAAAGCACTGCTGAACAAAAACAAATACTACCTACAGGGAGAAAAACTAGTCGATAAAGTCATGTGAATGTAATACGCATTTCTGTTTCAATCATATAGAAAATTGTATGAATTGTTCGTCGAAGAGGGAGTAGTGAAAGAAATGTGATTTTGTTTAGTAAAAGAGGAATGAATGGAAAAACCGTGCGAATGTTATACGTTGCACTTATATTTCAAATGTATGGAAAAATTTATGGATTGTTTGTAGAAGAGGGAGTAGTGTATTATGTAAAAGAAAAGGTAGTAGAGAAAAGCATGTGAACGTAATACGTTGCGTGGTAAAATGGATTACATAAAAACCTTCGACAAGAAAAAACGCTTAGATATTCCAATTTTCATTGCGAACGGTCGACCGGTTTTGGAGTTTACTCACTCTTCAACATACAATAGGTATAGGCGTTAGTATGTATGAAGCTGATAAACGATAGAGAATAACATGCTAATTGTTACGTAAAACAAAAGTGAGTAGAGAAAATACTATGAATGTAATACGTTGTATTTCTGTTTCAAACATATAGCAAATTGTATGAATTATATGTTGAAGAGCGAGTAGTGAAAGAAGAGTGAATGTGTCTCGTAAAGGAAGAATTAATAGAGGAAATCGTGCGAACGTAATACGTTGCATTTATACATATCAAATTGTATTTCAATCATAGCAAATTGTATAATTGTATGTTAAAGGGCAAACAGAGAATATATGAATGTGCTACGTAAAACAAAAGCGAGTAGAAAACAATTTGAAAGTAATATATTGTGTAATAAAATGGTCACTATAAAATATTTCTACATGAAAAATACATACACGTGCCGAATTTAGTGGTGATCGTTAGACGGTTAGAAGAGTGAGTAGTGAGAGATCTGAATGCGTTACCTAAAAGTGAGTTGAGAAAACAGTATGAATTATTTGCAGAAGAGTGAGTAGAGAAAGAGATGTGAATCACTAAATCATCTAAAAGTGAGTATACAAAACAGTGTGAGCGTAATAGCACTTCTATTTTAAACATACAGAACATGATATTACTTATTTTAAAAGCAGGGATGGTTTTTCTTTTGTATAAAACCTCGTTTTTTGTGAAAAATTGTTTATAGAAGAGTGAGTAGAGAAAGAGATGTGAATGCTTTATCTAAACGTGACTAGAGAAGACAGTGTGAATGTAATACGTAGCATTTCCATTTCAAGCAAATAGAAAATAGTATGAGTTATTTTAAGAGGGGATAAAAATGCTTTTTTTAATGTAAAATCAGGGTTTTTATGGAAAATTGCTTATAGAAGAGTGAATAGAGAAAGAAATATGAATGTGTTACCTGAATTTGAGCAGAGAAAACAGTGTGAATGTAATACGTAGGATTTCTATTTCAGACATACAGAAAGTTGTATAATTTGCAGAAGAGGGAATAAAATAATGTTTTATATGTATATGTTTCCGAGAGACACATAATATAGACAAGAATTGCTGTGTATAAGAAGGAATAAAAATGTTATTTTAATGTAAACTCGTGTTTTTTCAGGAATGACACCTATAGATAAACTTGCGCACGCACGCACGCGCACACACACACACACACACACAAACACACACACACACACACGCCGAGGCATTTGCATATTTGAAGTGAATATATATTTTTAATTCGTACAAAATTTTTTTGATTTTTTATATAATGCATGCGAGCTTTCTTAAAATGTATTAAAAATAAAGAAAATATACAATAACGAGGTAAAAGGCTAAAAAAGGCGGTTAACTTTAAAATAGGCCACGGGAGCTAAAGTAGGCAAAAAAGGCAAACTAAAAATTGCGCCTATCGTCCCCAAATGTGTGGAAACGTGTTTAACTCTAATAGATCTTTCATATATACTCTCCAGTCAAGAAAGGCGTTTTGCCTAACATCGGGCTCTGTTTATGATTGACATACAAAATTGCTTTCCTTTCACATAAATAAAGCAGTTCAGTTCCATTGCTATTTTGCCTTAAAAATTTTAAAACTATTTGATCAACAAAATAAATTGTTCGGTTTTAAAGCCAATATTATGTTTCAACTTTGCGACACGAAATACAATAGGTTATATTAAACAAACTAAAAAGAAACTAAACACCTAATAAGAGGAATTATATATTATATGTTTACAAATACTAATATTAAGAAAGTACCTTTTGAAATTGTAAATAAATACCTGGAAGATCAACAAAATTTGCTTTGCTTCTGATCATAGTGGCGTTTGATATTGTAACGCTTTATATTTGTAAATTGAAATCTACATATTGAATAGCAAACTTTCCTGTTTTTGTAACGTACAAACAATTCTCTCTACCGCTCTTCATGAAACATACTTTCCGACGAACTCATACTCGCCAGTGAATGAGATTTTTCGGAAGCTGAACAGCAGTGAAGGGGAGGGATGGCCGGTGGAGTGAGGCAAGAGCGAATTTAATGGGAGTGGCTCTATTGAGCCGATTTTGCCCGTGCCTGCTGTAACTCTAAATATTCATAAGAATTTTAAGGGGAAATAGGTAGCTGAAATAAGCAAAATCTTAGGTTTTTAGTGAAACCGCAATTTCGCTTAAGCTATTACAGATGAAGTCACCAAATTTTTTGTGAGTGTATACCAGTCTCTGCTACATTCGCTATATAAATTGTATGTATATCTGATGCACCGTTCATGGTTTTTATTCTGAGGATATATGTTATTGATAAAAACCCATGTGTTCTTTTTTGCTTAAATTTTCAATAGTAAAGCTTTGAAATTTTGTACATAGGCTCTCAACAATGACTCTTCATGCAAAGTGGAATGAACCGAATAACTTAAATACCGCTTTCACAAAAAATAATAATTCATGAAATATGTCCTTGAGGAAAAACACTACTTTTTTTACTAATAAGGTTCGCTAATGTGTACAGTACTCAAGATACACTCACTGTGATTGCAGGTTGTAATAACCAGGGATTGTGTTCACATGTTCTGCAAAGTGCCACTTTAAGTGATTAAGCGAAGAAGATGTAGATAGTCTTAAGGGAAACAAATTAAAGTGGAGGCGCGGCAGGCATTTAAAGGGGGTACTACTCTATTAAACAGCCATTCAAGGGCGTAAATTATGTCGCAACCATATAAACCCATATATCATTCCGTTCAACAATAACTGCAGTGTTTTCAAAAATAAAAGGATGGACTTATTGAGCATTCAATCGCCTGTCTCACCTTAAGTGAGTAAAACTTTAAGTAATAATGCTGGGAGTGGCAGTTAATTGAATTGAGAATTTTAAACCTGTGAAATACAAGATTTGATTTCTGGAAAATGTTAACTTTCTTCTCAAATCCTGTTATACAATGCACAAAACACTAACCACTTATTATGCGATTCAAAAAATTAGATTTCTCGTGAAATGTAGACGGATTAAGTGTTCAAATTTGTGTGCCTAATCATCTAGTAAATCATACAAATACCTACACACCGTTCTATTAGAAACAACAATTTAAAAATCAAAGAAACTATACCTACATATGCACATATATACACGGCCGCGCCGTAGCCGAGTGGTTAGGCCATTCGCATCTCACCAAAGCGGGCCAATGGGTTCGATCCCAGGCAACTGCATGTGGGATGTGTGATGGACGAAGTGGCGCTGGGACGAGTATCTTCCGGGTTCTTCGGTTTCCCATGTATCATCATTCATTAGTGTCACCACCTGCGGTGCCGTATGTAATAAAAGCGGGCGTTTAACGCTACACCAAAAGAAAAAAAAAACCATATCCAAACATGCATATACACGTATCCTCGTATGCACAGGCACAGAGAGGCACACACATAGACAGACAGAGGTACACACACAGACGCACACACCCAGATGCACACACAGATACAATTTTATGTAGTATATTGATTGCAGACATTAAGTACTAATAATCATTGCTTAGCTAAAGGAGAAGTTTTATAACAGTACTACACTGAAGATTAAAACTTGCAATGTTTGTATTACGATTTAAAATATTAATTTTGGCCTACTATGGTCTATAGCAGCGATGTCCAAAGTTTGCGAAAGAGGGGAGTTTGGAATTACCTCCTTCCACTACACGCGAACTTAGCCTATCTTTAACTCCCAGCCGTGCTTTGTGTTGCAGTGGCGGGTTGGTTACATATACGTTGCGTTTGATTCACGAAAGCACTTTCAAATCCTATGCTTTACGCATATGTTCATTAGCGACCTCTTTGGTATTGCTTACGTTTAATAAGTCGGTCGAGGTGCACAGCCTTAGAAGATACACCAAGTGTTCGTTGCGTAACCTATTATGATACAGACTTTTAATATAATTAAATTTGGAGGAGCTCTGTTCTCAAATATGCGTAGAGCTATACTTACTCTGACACACACTATTCTTGCAAATGCTTATTTCTCTGTCTATTTCCTTTTAATCGACATAAAGATTTTCAGAAAGTATCTTCATTCCAATTTCCTTGCACGTGCCAGTAAGTGCGATGGTGAAATGGTTTAAGAGCTGGCTCCTTTGCGATGCCTTTAAAATCCCATTATCTTTGCAAGGCCAAGACATAAATAAACGAGTAAAATATTCGTATATGAAAGAAGTAAAAGTATTGGCAAATTCAAAGAAATAAGAAAGAATATATCGGAAATGGTTCACTCGAAAGAAAAAACGATGTATTAGACATATTATAAGGCTTCTTGTTGAGGAATTGCGGCAAAAGTAACCATTTCTAGCAGTTCCGGAACATGGTTCACAATATACGCTCTATTAATATTACCGTAAGAAGATGGCAAAATCGAGTCCAGTCCAGTCCAGTTACTTTTCTATCACCTTATTTTCCTTCTAAACCTTTTCAGAAATACACAGTTCTCTTCCACTGACGTTAAGATAGCCCAGTCTTTGGTGATATTACAACTCTCAGCTGTTTTCTTCTCGTAGCCTTCAATCAGTTTTTTCACTAAGCCTCTTCATTCTCTTTGTCTCTAATACACTAACTCCGACGATGCAATCACTCGACGTCTGCTAAAACTTCTTCACTTCGATGCACTGACTTTTCACGACGGCAGTACACACACACACACGCACACGCACACGCACACTCACACACACACTGACCGACTCGTGTTTAACTCTCTCTTCTGCTGCTTTCTTGGCTCCTTGTATAGCGGATATGATGCCTCATGGTCCCTTCTTGAACCTCTTGAACCTTTGCAAACACACCGGCTGCCGTACAGTTCTCGAGGGTTCTGGAAAACCTTTCGTGTTGCCGCTTCATTGTTGCTAGTGAAGTGTTTGCTCGCGTGAATGGTGTGGGAAAACTTGACCCTGAGCGCCTTTGTTTGCTCGCCGGTCTGGTATGTGGTGTGAAGTAGCGTCCTTTGTTGTACGCCGCGCTCGGCGTCACAATATCATCGCGCATCAAATATTGAGAAATTGTGGTAGTGCATATTATCCACTTCCAAGTATAAAACGAATTAATATTGGTGTTCTTCACAAATGATTAATTGAGAAACAGAAGGAAAAGTTTCCACATTTTGATTATGTTTAACAGATGGGCTCATTCTCTGCTCTTAACCAAGCTACGTCCCATCAGATGCTTGTTTGCGCATGAAACAACCTCAAACTGCCAGAAAAGGCGTCCTGAGCAAAATTTGTCGGCCATTTCATGCCCAATACGTTCTGCCTCTACCCTAGATCCAATTAGTAGCCATTGAGTTAATCATTCCTCACTACGGGCTCTGGTGACAGCCAGCAGGTCCTAGAACGCTACTGATTACACAAAACCCCAGTAGAGGTTCCTGTGCTTTATAATTGGAGCAACAGAAACGTTTAACCAATCAGCAAGCAAACATTTTAGAGATTAACCTTGTTAGACTTGTGGTGTGAATAATTTAATGTAAGGGATGCGTGTGAATTTCTACAAGGAGCACAGAAAAGTTACACACGTCATATTACTTTCTCTTAATTAGAGGAAGAATTGGATTCTAGCCAAAATTGTATACCGAGGTTTCACCGGAAATGTAAACATTGGAAATCCCGGAATCGAAAAACAAAAACAATTCTAGGTAATTCGTTGCAACAGGAAACTCAAAATTGTAAAGTCGGTTAAGCACCTAACTATGTGCATAAGTTTAAGGTCGTCCAAGGATGGGAAAAGAACAAACTACCCAGCACAAACTACCCATTATGTGGAAAAAGTTTTGTTATTTCTTATCGCCATGATTTAGCGAACCGCTTTTTAAAAATCTGAACAACGCTCGATATTTCTAAAGCGAAAATATAAATGTGTAATGAAATTTTACCTCTATTAACAAGAAGAGCAACCTTTAATATGGATAATTTGTAGAAGAATGACTAAAGGGGATCATGTGAATGCAACTTACATTTTTCCTGTTACAAATTTTCTTTATTGTTTTTAGTTTGCCTCGACTGTCAAATTATATTTTCCTTTCTGTAGCTACCACTTTGAAAACCAGACAATTGGGTTCAAATGCTAGTGTTCTGCGCTGAGCCTGGCATTTGTTTTTTCGTTTTCGTCATCAGCTCTAGCTCTGAAGCCAACATAGCACAATGGGTTATTTTCGGAAAGTGCCTTATCAATGTACACCCACTTGAAGCCAAAGCAGAAACAAGATTATCAGGGCTTGCCCTGACAGCAATATGTAGCGTTTGTTTGCACGGAGTTTGCGCAGCGTTCGTGCCAGTAATCAAACAGCGCCACAATAAAGACTACTTTAATTAACGAGTGAAAATTATGATGCCGCTTTGCACTTTATGGTTCATTTGGGACTTTAATTGGAAAATCCATGCCCATGAATCTAATTTGTGACGGACCGTTCCTTATGGCACGAGTGGTCAAGTTCAGAATCGATGTTTGTAAGGTAGAGTATGTCAAAGCTTTCAATTCCTATCTGCAGTTGGTATCCCAGTAGAAGAGAAACTTATGGAAACGTCTATAATAGCTTTGTTTATATGCTTACTTGTTAAAACAAATATTACATATTACTAGGGATCGGATTTTTCGTTAAATACATACAGGATGGAAGGGAAGCCATTACATTAATTTAAACCAGTGATAGATCTCGCTATTTGCAACCTATTTTACGTTTTTGTCTCTGACCATTTCCTACGGAGAAATGTAAAAAATAAGCTGGCAGCACTGCAGATTGTGTGGGTGTCACTCTCACTAGCCCAGTACACAACCACCGCAGCTTGATGTCTCGCCAAAGTAAAAAAATAACATGCCGTGTCCTTCCGTGTTTATTATGCGAGTGTAGGCCAATTAGAATCGTTATCTCCCAAAACATCACACTACCGTGCAAGTGGCCGACCTGTTTACATGCAGAAACCGGTTCAATTCCCTGGCAAACCTCAACGCAACGTTGTCGAATTACTTCACGTCTGAAAAAGCTGCTCGGAATATTCTTTCAATTCCTTTAAGTGATTCATTATTTCGAAACCCTGTGCGATGTCCCATAATTACTACCGAAGCTATGTCAGAAATAAGTTACTCTACTCATGTTACAAGTAACAAACTGTTATCTTCCTATATTTTTATGTAATTGCGTATCCAATTTGAAGCAAAAACCATTTATTTTTTTCGAAATCGGCTGATCAAAGAGCAAAATGTCATTGGACTATTTTTTTTTGTAATGCTTCTATGAAGCACATATTATAAGGAATGTAATAACTTCCCTTCCACCCGGTAGTTTGTTTGCGTTCCAATACGAACTTGACACTGAGTTTAATGTTCTAGATATTCACACCGGAGGAAATATTTTGTTTTATTGCATATAAAAACGCATACTTTCTCATTTTTTTGTAAATAACTACCTTCGGATATTCACATAAAGTACCAAAAATCGGATAAAGGAAACCTTTTAAAGATAATTTTCACATATTTACATAAAATCTCATAAAGGCAGCAGCAATCCCCACCCAACTTCTTCGATGCAAAATTACATAGCAATTTATTATTCATTAGAAGAATGCATGTCCTACAACACAAAACATAATAAGAAAATGCAAAGAAGTGTTCGAAAATAAGGCTGGATTTACCATAATGTGTAAAATTTCATGTGTTTTGCATGGTAATATGAAGAAATTATTGATGTTATAGTTATACAAGACTTACTACTAATGACACGGAGCGATAATTTACGAAACTCGTAACACTTCTTGGTCACAGTCGATGCTTTGGGATGAAATATTTGAGAAAGCATGTGGTCGTATACTGTAACTCTGTGATCCCTTCCAGGTATAATGCCTGGTGAGTACAACGTGCATTTATATGTATTAGCTGAACCATTCAGATCGTTAAACATATTTTTTATTTTGGCACATATTTTTTATATTTTAACACATAAGATTTAAATATTTCCCAATTTTAGCAGCCGAAATCCGAGCCCTAGTTATTACCTTCCAATCCAGTTATAGGTTGTTAAAAACGTTATGTACTCTTGTCTTTGAAATCACAATTAAGAGTTATACCACAAAATTATTTGGCAGGGATGCAGAACCATACTTGATGAAAAGTTAATATTACATATTTCAATAACGAATGTAATGCAACCCTCCCATTATTTCAGTGCATCTGGGACCCCATGCTAACTTCATAATTCCCAAACTGCCTGTCTACTCTAATTTTTGGCACATTGTGATTCCTCGTTCCCTATATTCCGCAAAATGTTTAACTTAAAGGACTTTAACCTTTCCACCTGAAAATTATGTCAATGTCTACACTAATCTTATAGAGATACAATTTGTTTGTGAAGAAGGTAGTCTCGAAAACTGCTCAGCAGTTATGGATAATTCTTTCACCACATAAAAGCCCAATTCGTTCTGAAGAACGTGGGGCTATAAAACACTTATATTTCTATTTCACAAATTATTAAAATATTGAAACGTTTTTACAAAGCACTTGAACTTAAATACGAAAGCACTGGAGTTATAAAAGAACATGTTTACGAAGAAGGCCTTGGATTTTTGTTGGGAATGCTACGGGGTAGAAACAATTATTGTTAGACACAGAATATAAATAGCTGCTGCAATCCGTAGAGTGTAAAAAGAAATCCCGTTAGCCCACCTCTGATGCGTGGGGTTTGCATGTCTGCCTCATAATCAAGAAGTCTTGAGTTCGAATCTCGGTTACAGTGTGTTACCTGGACAAGATTTTTCCGGGATTTTCCGTTATTCTGAAATATGAATGACGCCAAAACCTAAGGTCTATGAGTATCATTTGACTCATTTATTCATCGTCCAATATGATCTAACCGGCCAAAGGATCTTAAACCGTAAAAAATCCCGCTGCATTTTATTGCAAGAAACATCCAATAGATGACCACGAGTAACACTACAGCAAGCAGAAGTCAGCGTTTAAAAAGCTGCAATAAATAATCTGTTATATTGGTTTCTTTCTTTGTCATTTATAAAATAATGCAGACGTGTAAGTAACGAAATATGTCCAAATTTATGAATAATCTATCTCTATTCTAATGTTATATATATATATATATATATATATATATATATATATACAAGGTATCCCAGAAAAACACCGACAGCGTTTAAATATGTTTTGCAGGATGGCAAACTGATCGGTTTTTAAGGAGTAACCCCTGTCCGGAAATTCACGGTTGGGCTCTGTAGAGCGTCGAGGTCTGAGAGCGAACGGTTGTGACAGTTGGTTAAGATTCCTTTTGGTATCTTAATTTGGAATGTATACAACCCTTTAGCCATCTGTGTACTGGGATGAACGACCTGAGCATAATAACACTCCTGCGATGCACTATATTCCTCCAGTCAGAACCGATATGTTATATTAATTGAGATTATTTTTCTCAGTGGCCGCAGATAAATACGTGTGTTTTCCAAAGATATTAATTTTGTGGCCTGGAATTACGGAATATAAATGCGTTGTAAAGGTTAAAGAGTGAGCATTTTCTGAAAATGTAATAGATTTTTACGACATTAAATAATTATGGGTCTAAAGAAAGCACAACATTTTAAAATTTAGACAACCATAATTATGTAAAAATTACTGAACTATTCATACTGAGAGTTCTTCCACCGCCAAAGGGTACTTGTTCGCTATGCAACATTTATAGAACTCGGAAGACCATCGGGAGAGTTTAAGGAAGTCAGACGTTCACTTCGAAGTTTCACATATTTTTGTGTGAATATCGGGGAATTTTTCATCCATTATTTGGAATAATCGAGACTGTACAAAATTATAATTATAATGGGTAAAGAGAAGGATTCACTACAAACTACCTCCAGATCAGGAATGTAGTCGACTATTTACCCTCTCCACCTTTACCCCATCACCAAATACAGGCCAACTCCTTTTTCCGGTTTTGTTTGTTTACGTATGCACACGTCTTTACAAACAAGGTAAGTTTCAAAGCGTGCATTGATGGAACCGAATAGAAACACGATGTATAGGTTTTGTAATTACGTGATTGTGATTTCGTTACGTGCATTTTCTTTTGGCATAGCAAACACTGTGCTTCACTTTTACTGGAAACACAAAAGTACTTATGTTCCCATTCGGCCTAGAAGCATCTTTTTTACCTTGTTATGATTATATGATTCCACCACTGACACAATTTGAGGGACTGACCGGTTCTCAGAGATAGACAACTGTGTGTTGCAGAGTGGACGTGGTTAGAAGTACGATGTAGAGGAAATGACACATTGTGTTGCCCCATCTATACTGTAGAGCATTAGACGTTGATTTCATGAAGGACGTGGTGAGCAAAAAAATTAATTAGTCATTGGAGTCTGAAAAAGATAACAGTGTAACGTCGGGTAAGCCAGCTGGTTAGTTAATAATCTAAGTAAAAACTGATTAAAACTGTTAAGATACCTAAGGATGTTTTTGGACTGGTATGGCGTAGTCCACGTTCAATTTCTGAAATGAGTTTCGCTATGGATACCGAACTATATGTGAAAACTTTTGACTTGCTGCGGGTTTGTCATTGCAGACACAGCTTTCTAACAAGAAAACACACACACACACACACACACACACACACACACACACACACACACACACACACACACACACACACACACACACTCGAGTCAACAAACTTAACATGTATTGCAGCGCCTCAAATTTCATAAGATGTTATCACAACCACCATACAGTCAAAATCTCGCACGTGGTACCGGAAGATGAAAGGAAAGGACAACGCAGGTGCAAGCTGTTGAAGTAGAAAGCTTGTGCATTGTTTGCAAGTGTTCTGTGATTTTCCCATTAACATCAATGCTTAGAAATATTGAACAGGTCATTTAATGTCAGATTTCCCTTGAATTACGAGACTGGCAATTCATCGCTCTCGTGGCCATCCTTTCTTTTTAGATATTGCTAATGATACGAAACTGTATTAGCATGTTGCACTTACTTTTCGTTGAAAAAGATATTAAAAACGATGCTTCCTTGTATGTCTATACTATACAAGCCCCACACACTGTTAAATAGGACTAATTTCTGCAGCTGAAGTATTGGGAATTTCACACCATATACTGCTTTCTAATTCGTCAAATAGTGTAGATATTCCTTACATAGACGGTATATTTAAGAATTGTCTATAAATAGAATATTCGACGCAGCTTCGAACGAAACGTTCCCTAGACCACAGCCCATAAGCCCGTATAATTATGTTCTATTTTATGGCACCGGTGGTGAAAGCTTACGCAATTTGCTTAATCGTTAAATGTTATTCCCATGGCATTGCGAGAAAAAATGAACAGCCACAATCCTTCAAATCCTGACAAAGTATTTAAAAATTGAAACCAATATCAACAGATATCTCGTTAATGGCTGAGTTCACCAAAAAAGTAATTTGAAATAAGATGTGTGTTTTAAAGGGTTCTGCATTTCTATATGGTATATTTATTTATATCTGTTAAGCTTTATCAATTGTATAAAATTCATTACAAATGAAGGGCACCCCTCATCCTATTCCCAGAGGATTCACGACATATCTATATTTTATTTGCTTAGGCTTCCACGTCCGGCGTTGATCCAATAAAGCGTGGTTTTCGAACTTGTAGGCCGTAGTCCAATCAAAGTGTTATCATCTAACGTTTCACCCGTAACTCCGTCGGGCATCTTCAGAGAAGTGAAGTGAATTCTGGCAATATTGATGTAACAAGCATCTAGTTGTAAGCCAGCCGGGAGTTATGGGCGAAACATTATAGTAGATGATAACACATTGACTGGACCGTGGCCTACGAGACCGAAAGCTACATTCTATTGCATGCACTTTATTTGTTAACAGTTTCGTATTCGGGGTGTCTCTTGATTTCAGACGCTGAACGGGTGACGTGGATGCTTGCTCAAACGAAAATGTAGTCCTTGTGGACACTAGAAGGCTGCTGTCTGTCGGGTTGTTGATCGCCCTCTCTAGGCAGTTCGAGCAAAGGGACCGGTCTTCCGCGCGCCTCTATGGCCTACCTGCCTGCGGTCTGTAACCTTGTGTGGGTCATTCACTTCATCCCCTCCTCCTGGGGGTGATAGCCAAAACATAGGCCACAGTGAGCGAGCTTTTACCCTCCATTGTATAACCTTTCTTCTTACCTACCATAGTTACGTGGAAAGGAAAGTAAACATTGTTCTACTAAACGCGATAAAATTATGCAAACACACGTGAAAGAGTTGCCATATCAGTTCAGTTTTCAAAAACATAGTAAAAGTAATAAAATTGAACACATGGAAGAAAGTTGGAATACGTTTACTGCAGCGTCCGTTCTGCTTTCGGCGCAATAAAAAGGAGAATGTTATCTATGTTAGTTTACCCTCTCAAATGTTTTAAAACGAACCCTTCATGGAGTCACTATGTGTAAAATAACCCTATCTTCCACCTGAGGTACAGTTACTCGGTCCCTCCCAGGGAAACCGAAATCCAGAGCTTGTATTTTTTGCCCCTGTGTTTGTCGACGAAATTAATTGCATCACCCTTATCCGTCATGCTTTACTGATTGTTACAGTACAGCGGGCTGTTTAATTAATAACATGCATCACCTTGTAGTTCTTCATTGTCCTTTGGTTATTTGTTATTCCTCGGACATGAAGCTCATCTCTGAACTTGACGTGTTTGTCACTCGCTGCCAGATATTACTGATATTCTTTATTTTCCAAAATGAAATGCTGTTTATTTTGTGCGGTGCATACCGACAAACATTTAACCGCTACAGGTTGACACATTTAGTGTTGCATTATAAGCGGTGGCAAAATCCGATGCTTCTTAAACCGATCAACCATACTCCCCTCCAAAAATGAAACTGAGTTATACCTATCCTTCACTTAAAATTTTCATTTTAATATTAAACTATATGCAAACATATATTATAAACCTAGGGGTCCCCGCAACAGGGACAGATAGGCACACATAGGCCATTCGCTCCTTGGTTTTTCTACCGTGATCCCTGGAAGGCCGGGAAGAATGAGGAAAGAGAGCAGAAAGGCGACCAGATTCGGATGACGACATCCGCAAGCACGGACGGGGTTCCTAAGGATTCTAGTTCGAATACATCCGAAAACACCCAAGCCCGTCCATAACCTCCTAACCTCGAGGGTCACCCGAAGGCGCCACCGCACTAGAACACCCGAAGGAGGCTGCTTATTGAGCACTACGACAAACGACAAGAAGCCTCTAGAAAGCTCAGCTCTAGCGTCCAGGTGCAACACGCTGAACACAGACACTTGATCCTAAAACGCTGAAGCACATATCAATAAAGGAAATTTGCAGTAGAGAAAATGAGGAACAGGAACCACCGGAGCATTCGCATAACAGGGAAAACCTATAGGTCCAAGTGGGCGGTTACCGGGAATCAAACCCACAACCTCCCAAAGGCCAGTCTCACACGCTACTGTGGAGCCATATCTCACGATAATCTTATGGAAATTTATATATATTGAAGTTCCTAGAAGAAATTTTGATTAAGTGAAAGCAGATAGTAGACAGTTTTATATTCATATTAAGTTAATTTAGATTTGGCGAATGTTATTAGATCGTCTGTTCTGTAAATAGTAAACATTTTAGGCCTTTTGATTGGAAACACAGTGGAAGAGATGTTGAAGCCTGTTTGTACGATGGAAGTACTGATTAAGTTTTGCGTGAGCCTTTGTATATGCAATTCAACAGTGCAGAGCATTGCATGGGGAACGATTTGGTCCTGCACGACACTAGCTACCCACAATTCAATTCAACTGAAGTGGGTGCTGGGGCATATGGCGATTCTGGGTAACAAAAGAGGTTACGAAATTGTTAAGAGGGAAACTGAGCAACCATTTATTGAACTGAACCAATAGTAGAGTGTCATGCCGTGCTTATTGGCGAGAAGAAACAAATTATCAATTTAGGTAACGATAATAAGAAATAATCCCAATAAATAGTTTCTACAAGTTTGTTAAGTCAATGTAAAACTTATTTAAGAAGCCAGAGGTAACAGATTTACCAGTGAAATAGCTCATAAGCGATTCTTCATGTTGGGAGCAACTCTGCTGCCCCCCCCCCCTCCCTTGCCCCCGAGATGTTCTTTCAGCCTGCTGATCAGATGGAAATCAGATTGAGCAAGATCTGGACAGTATGTTGGATTTTCCGTACCTCCCATCAAAAACATTGAAGCAAAGCCTGTCATGCAGGAGAACAGTGCCTTCGCTTAATTTCATTATGACTAGACGCGACATTCTACTTGGTTCTTATTGCGCAGAATTTACGGTGAATACCTGTGCAATTTCGACGTTTTGTCCACAAGAATCCTACCGTCCCGCGTACTTCAACTTTGGAGTACCTATGTTTCTAGTTCAAAGCGTGACTGCGCTCTCACACTGTGATGCACATGTCATCAGTGCCGTAGAAAAACTGTCTGCAGGAATTCCGGAACATGAACTTCATTCTGACAAAGCGCCATTCTTGTTGCGCGATGGTCTTGGTGTGGCATATGTGTAACTTGCTTTTTGAAGTATCTTTATGCTTGTATGATTGTTGGTAGGAGAGTAATATGTAATTAAATGTCTCTTGAGTCGTTTAGGTGCCATTTAATGAGTTATTTATTTGCTGCAGAATTAGCACCCGGTGAGGAGGTTTAGTTAAAAAGACACGCTAGGGAACTTACCGAGTAAAATTTTTGCAATTAACCGCAATTGAAGCTTCGCATTCTTATCAGAAAGGTGACTTAATAATTTAAAATCAATAGTAGGCCACTCTGTCTTTCTTTTAAACAAATAATCTTTTGACAGATGTTAAACTATATCAGTAAACACCTACGCAAATCCGGAGATCCAAGGTCTTTTGGTTCAGATTCAAGCAGCTAGCCGCAGACAGCATCAACAGCATCAAATTAATGCATGACAAACTACAGATTGATGTACCAAAGCAAGACATCAAAATTGAAGCCGTGGTTATGTCTTCAAGTATCGTCTGGGTCAGTTAATCTGGTTTTCAGGGACTGATGGAACGAGAACCACTGGAACTCCAAAGATCTCTTACGCAGATTGCACAGAAACAGGTTGCTAAAATAAAATTAAAATTTTTCCTACTAAATTGTTCAGCTCTCATGGATAATAGGCCTCTTTACAGGGCACTGTTCCATTAGCAGGCATCTGCACAGAATGGGACAGCAAGTGAATATTGTTTGTAGATGATGTCAACAGGCAGATGAAACAGCTCTCATTTTAGGGAATACATTCAAAATAATAGCAACAATGTTTGTATGTGACGCTATCTGGGTAAATGATGTGAGCTGATAACAATAAGAAACATGAGTATCTGATATGTGTAATCTGTAAGTCTAAGGACAGTAATGCTATGAGATATTTGGAGCGAGTTTAATTTGTCGACTGTTATGTGTAGTGCTCTAAAATGTTTAGTAAATATGAACAACGCTGCTTCATTAAAATTCAGATTGCAAGAGGCAAGGGTTTTCAACAATACCATGAAAACTTTACCATATGATACCGTGGATAGATGGCCGTATGCGTTTCGCAGGGTTAACGACGATGTTCATCAAAACCGTGGCACTAGCAAACTGCAATCAGCAAGTGAGCAACTGTTAGAGTGCTGTTGTAAGGACACCGTATTTGTTTTCTATTGAACTAGCAAGGGAAGTTGGAATTACTCCTGGTTCGATTTTTCAATTACTTAGAAGAAGTAAAATATGAGGAAAATCTGTGCTTGATGAATTCCATAGTTTTAATGAGGAAAACAGTGACATTGCACTTAGAAACCTATGGATGTGAAGCCGAGTGTCATAACTTTAAATGAACCTGGAAACTTCTGGAGCATCCTCTATGCTCCCCAGATATGAGCCCATGTGATTTTGAACTTTTCCTAAAAATAGAATTACCATTTCGAGTTCGTTTTAGAATCAGACAGGCAATTACAGCAGCAGTAGAGTGGTCAGTTCGAAGATCGGTACAAGTCGCTGTGGATCGCATCTGTCTTTTCCCAGAAGTGTGAAGGCGGGTTGAAAGAAGTTACTTCTGAGCACAGTAACAATGTGAACGTTCCAAAGGTTTTTTCTTCCTTGTTAATTTAAATGTTGCCACTAATTATTTAATGACCCATGTATTTGTTAAATTATATTTTCTGTAGCATTCTTGTGACAGTCTCTGGCACAAGGGTAACTGAAGGTGATGCAGAACAAAAAGCAACATTGGGGTTATGTATGCTATGGTTGGCCTAGAGCAGGAAGTGACGTCAAAGGCATGCTTAATGCAAGGAGAACAAGCAGATTCCTGTTTATTGACACAATGTGAAACGTTCGTGTTTCCTTTCTACTTTGCTGACAGACGTTTTAATTCTGTCTCGGTGCGCTCATAAATTGAGGGGTATGAGGGAAAATAAGGAGGGAAGGTAAAGGAAACATTGCATACCAAAGTAAATGTGGGACGCATTAATGCCAGTACTTCATCATAATCTTCCTCTCATTATTATTATTATTATTATTATTATTATTATTATTATTATTATTATTATTATTATTATTATTATTATTATTATTATTATTATTATTATTATTATTATTATTATTATTATTATTATTATTATTATTATTATTATTGTTGTTGTTGTTGTTGTTGTTGTTGTTGTTGTTGTTGTTGTTGTTGTTGTTGTTGTTGTTATTATTATTGTTGTTATTGTTATTATTATTGTTGTTATTGTTATTATTCCTTCATGTATTACACATTTCTTTCTGTAGCGCAATACATATACTGTTCATGCCATTTTAGTTTGCTCTTCGAATATTTTGTCTATTGCTTGATAATTAACATACTTTAGGTAGCATCCTCAACTATAGCTTAAGCTGGAATGACCATTTCAAGATGGAGGTAGCTAAGGTAATCTCTTGTGGGGCTCTGCTAATATTTTATTTATATTTAAGAAATGTGTGAGTGTTTTCAGTAAGGTCAAATGCACTGAACATTGCAAACCTGTATTTCAGTATCTCCAGTATCTTATTTCATCCACCGTCAATATTTATTTTCCAGCGTTTTATGCACGTGAAAAAGAATTTCAGTAACTTTAAACTCAATTCTTACTATCACAACTATGAGGCCAGAAATTCTGATGTTATCAGAAATAATTTTTGGTATTATGCGAAGATACGAAAGAATTTGAACTTCAAGTCTTTAAAATTGTGTGATCGATTTAGCCGTGTTTATTAAATGTAAGTTAGTTATTCTCAGCATTTGTATGTAAATGATAATGGCTGTGGTCGTCTGACAATAGCGCTTTTGGTGTCTACACTTAGCGAGAGCGCTGCTTATCTCTGTTATTTATTCTACTGCCGTAAGTTGGCCATAGCCACTACTTACAATACATCCTTGCGACTATTTTACGATAAATTTTATGTAACATTTATGTAGCTTCTATAAAAATGAACTCCAAGTGGTTATTAGTAATAATTACATGTTATAAATTATATAACTACATTTATTTACTTTCTCTACTACAAACTATCGCGTTGGCCGCCGGCATTGAAGGCTAAAAGTTATTATGCAACTCGCAGCAGAGGGTCCTTAGGAAAACGCCGTGCGATGCAGTTGTTTTGTAGGGTTCGAGAAAAGCTACTGGGAATTGCTGAAGCTAAGCGAACCATCACGAAGACAGTATATGATTGCGTAGTCAAATGTTCGCGGTTTATTAGGGTTAAGAGTTTTGATTTTTTTTTAATGACTGTAAACGCAGCAGCAACAGTAAAGTGAAAATTGTGTTGTTATACTCATTTTATTGAGGCTAGTGTGTACCCCTGTAATTAAAGGAAAAAAGAGTAGTAAAAGATAACTGGACTTGAGATTTTGTTAGAGAGGCTACTGTATTCCAACCAATCATTCATTCAAACCGATATTTCACCGCAGACACATGGTTTGAAGCCTTCTGAATATCCCCCTTCCCACCCCCCTCATTCACACATATGTGAGAGTGTACGTGTCTGTCTGTTAATACGTGAATAGCATACCTTAGAAACGAAAAGTCGGTTTAAAATCAAACTTGGTACTTAATTTCCAACAATGGAACATAAAGATTAAAAAAAAAAAAATCCTCTCCATTGTAATCAATTCTTTACAATATTTTTTGGACGTTTTATTTTATCAAAAGTGGCTTTAAGAATTTTAACATATCGCATATTTTATAAGATACTTTCATGACAAGTGTAACCTAATTCTTGACATTCCTGGGCAAAACCTCTGAAGCCCACTTCATTCTAAATAACTTTCGCAAAAATTGTAAGACAAAATGTTACTCCACAGGAAACGTAGATCTCGTTGAAGCACACAATTTGTTGTGAGTTTCTTTAGTGAACCATTTCCGAGTTATTTGTTGGTTTGAATTTTTCTATACACATAAATTCTTCAAATGGTAAGTCGTTATTCGTGGTTTTCTTTTCCCCCGCCCTCTGTCTGTCTGTCTGTCTGTATGTCTGTCTCTCTCTCTCCTTCTCATGTTCATGCAAAGAGAACGGAACTTCTAAGCCATTACATAGTAACCACGTCTCAAAGGATTTCATCATATTGAAGCACATTCCCCCATTCTCATTTTAACCACGTGGAAATATCCATGTAATAAAGCCATTTCCATAAATTTCTATCTTGATTAACGTGAAGTAGGTAGAAGAAGCATCTGTCACATTAGTTTGTACAGCCATGGAAAGAATGATTGAGTGCATCAGGAGAGCAGGACACACAAATAGGCTGTGCCTTGAAGCACCACTCGCATTTGTATACAACTCCGACAGGTGATAACATATGGAACAGACTGTCAATAAATTCATGCTGCAAGTTGAACATATCGACTTGTGTAAATCATGCTGCAACACGATGTGGGACTTAGCAATATCCTGATCTCCTAGTGCGCTCAATTATTTTTCCATGGTTGTATAAGAGTGAGTGTAACATAAGCGATTTTTATTTATTGTCTATTTAGTTTATTAATTTGTCACAAGTGAGCCCAACAGCTTCAGGTTGATTGTATATGCTTCTGATGTAAATTATCACGAAGGTACTCGAAATCTGCAGCGCGCACAGCTGTGTAACAGAAATTGGCTTTAGTAAGGAAATGTATCAACATTGACTGATGGGCTGAGAATACCTATAAAGCAATCTACTGGCTCTCTCAAGAGGGAAAGATTGGTTCGATACTCTTATCTCTCTCACCCTCCAAGTGACATTTCACCTTGAGCTCCCTTGGAAAGCAGCTTGTTTTTTATCTCCTAATTAGTGATTTCTCAGCAATGAAATTCTCCAAGCAAATGTCACTATATTCTACTTTAGTGCAGATGTTACGTGATCTCCAATACATGTGGCAGGCGGTAAAATGTCAGGAGCGTGTAATAAAGCTATGAGAAGTATTTACTATTCCTAAAATTCTGGATAAATAGTTGTGTTAAATTTAGGATGGGTTTCCCAAAAGGGGATATCTGTGTGTATGTAATTTATGCATCCTAATATCTTAGGCATATCGTATCATTGTTAAGAAACTTGACCTAGAACGTACCGCTTTCTCTCATGGGGTGTGTTTAGGAGTGCGTAGAGAAAGTAATGCAAGTGCAACGCACAAATATTTTTTGTGGTTATTCTACGCGAGGAGGATGTTCCCTTACAAGCAGTTCGTGCAAAAGTTCGCAGTTTGGAAGGCCTCTATAACGTGCATGAAAACTGTTCAAATTCGTATTTGTGGTCGTTCAAAGAGTTCATTGGTATTTCCAAGTGGTAAGTTTAAACCCACGCTGACCAGCACTTCTGTCAAAACAACGTGAAACCAAAACACCGTTCTATTAATCCTGTTTCAGAAATGGGACAGAGGTTTGTAGGTTAACATTAAATTGAGCATTTCATAAAAGCATATTATGTGAAGCAGCTAGACCACCTAGTAAGCACGTAATCATCGCTTAATATCCAGGCCACAACTAAGACCGTCGACTCCCAAACAAATTTGCTGTTCTCGGATGGCCTATGGAACACGTTGCGTGAAATCTTGCACTTGAGAGAATAATGTCTGACGTCATTGAAGTGGGCGTAGCCCCTCACTTGATGTTTGCGTTGAAATGAAACGCCTCACTTTAACTGCCCTGGAGGGAAGCCATCCTTTGTTGTTGCACAAGACGCAGTGAAGAGAAGAAACAAATTCACTTGGGCCATATTAAAGATTGTAGCTCGTAACAGAGTCAACATTGTGGAAGAATGTACGTATTGTATGTTAAATACAAACTGAAAAGGATAGTTTGGAGCATAATACAATAAATAAACCCAAATTCAAAAACATACCCTCAAGAAAAGAAGAACAAATATATCTGTCAAATATGTAAGAGAATGTTGATGTTGGTACGCGTAACTATACGGTTATTAATACTAGGAAAAAATGAAGAGCTGCTTACGCCGTATCACAATGTCCAGTTTGAGTATAATTAATTTCGTCGTTGTTCAAATTTGTAACTTGAATATTTTAAAAGGTGTCACCTGTTACTTTCTATTTTAGTGTATTTATTTGAGGTCGCTTTCAACTCCCAGTCATCAGGAAGAAGGTAGAAGATCGGACAGGTGCGGAGGGGGACTTCGGCACTTAGACCTCAGAGATCTTTTGCGCCTATGACCCGAAGGGGCACCCCCGGGAGGGAGGGGTAAGGCGGCCGGATCACAGGAGAGCAGGCACAGCAGAAGGCAGGGTCCCTACATTTTCCAAGTTAGAAACTCCCTGACGTCAGCCAGTACACCGGTCCCACCCCACCGGCTCGCACAGAGCGCTACCTGCAGGGGCCCCCACCGAGCCTCAAGGGCCTCGGTGTGAACACGATCTGGAGCCCGGTCACCGTGACAGGGGACGGAGTCACTCAGAGCATTTCTTCCCACCATGCTGCACCCGAACGCCCGCTGACACTTTCAACCCTGAAAGAGACCAAACAGATGAAAGGATGAACGAAATGAATATTGAAGTGAAATGGAGGGAGAAGGGAGGGGGATGGAGCCCTTGGTGGAATAATGGAGGGGAAACCAGAGAACCCGGACAGACCTACCCCTGTACCGCTGTGTCCACCACATCGCACATGCGGATGCCTAGGATCGAACCCGCTGGGTCGCTTTGGCGAGTCAAGCGGTCTAACCGCTTAATCATGGCGCGGCCAAGTCATCGGGAACTGCATTTTACACATTTATGTTGAAAAAATATTCAAAAGGCTATTTACACTCATACATTAATATGTATATACAACTTGCAAGTTTGATAAGTAGAGAGATCGGTAGGCAGAGGAGGGGATTCAAAACTGAGCCTGTTCTCAGGCTGTTGAATATCAGAACCTGGGAGGAAGGGAGAAAATAGGAATACTGAGCGGGTGTACCAGGACCCTGACAAGAGGCACGAGCCAGTGTGGGGTCCCTAACGTGTGCTGAAAATTCTTCATGCCAGGTTTCTTCGTAGAGCCTCCGGTCTCTCGAGTTTCGAATCACCCTGCTCCGCGGGTACAGGTGGCCACAGCGGCCTTAACCTTAAATTTGAAACGGGAACTTCTTCCCGGGCCTGCCAAATTGAAGTGTATTTTTATGTAGTGATCTAGCTGAGACATTTTATGTCATTATTTGACGTAACACGTTTATGTACATGTTTAAGGTGATTTTTGCCTTTGTAAAATGTTTAAGTATGTATGATTTGAGGATGTCTGATATTGTAGGTCTGGGCAAAGCTTTGAGTCGTAACATTTTCATTTCACCCTCGCAAACAAACTCCAGATGGAGGTTAAAAAGTTCCTAGGAAGAATGCTAGCGAGTTTTTTGGTATTTCGAAATATTTAATTTCCATTTAGTGTGGGGCGAGCATCAGTTGCCTTCAGTTCTTGTCAGCTTTCCATCAACTTTTAGCAGGGCGTGATTCTACGCACCAAGATATGAGTGGGGCACAATAGCATTTAGTGGTAACATAGCATGACTTCCGTGCGTGCCTGAATCTACTCTGCTGAGAATTGTGAAGGTTGGAGACAGAGGGCCAGTTCCAGGCGCAGATGCGAGAAGTCCCGGGTTCGAGTCCCACCAGGCACGGATAGCACCGAAACGGTGAGCATCGGCATCTACTGCTCCAAATTAGAAGCAACACTAACAGTTATTTTGTTTGAGCGTGGGATTTGGCGAGAGCGAAATCTCGTATTAGGGAGCAAGGAAGCAATTGATCTTTATGTAGAAATATATGAAGCGACAGTTAAGAAGTAAATTAAAAACATCCATTTACCTCCGATTCACATATCATGAAAAGCAACCCCTCAGTTCCAAGAAACCAACCTGAGGAGCTTCCAGTGTTACCTAGACCCGGTGAGAACAAAACCATTTTTTCCACCCAAATACTTTCTATAGAACCAAATCCCAAGATGTCCACCTGTCCGGCCAACAAACCATCAATCCGTACACTCATCTATGTGGATGACGGATGTAAAAGCTTTAAGCAAGGGCAAAACTTCTGGTGAGATTAATATGACATCACAGGGCGATTATATCGTTTCGATCATTTCTTTTATATCGATGGTACGGCTATAATCCACAGCATTAACAATAAGTGTTCCTGATTACTAATATGTTTTAGGTGTGTTAGCCTTTGTCATGACTAATACGTACATGAGAGCCAATATTAAGCCAGTCAGCAGTGATAAAAATATAAATAAGTAAATAAAATGCTCACTAGTGTGATAATACTCTCAACTGTCAACCTATACTCTTTTCTTAATATTAGGTAACTGCGATGCAATACACACAAAAAACCAAGAAAAAAGACAAAAAACAAAGAAAATTATTTTCTTGACTGATGTCTCACTAACGCCGGAAACGTCAAAAGCTGGAACTTGTTGTAATCAGACATAGGAATAATTGTGCAGTTGGCTTCAAGATATCAATACTCAAACCATTGTCACCAGAAAGAACATGGACATGTTCACTGAAAGGCAAGGGAAAGAACGATTTCAGTGGTGTCTGCAAAAGGCAAAAGGCTGTGCCAGCGTTCGGGGTTGGTGAGCTATCTGTGATATCCCCTACCTATGTCTAGTAACAGCTAAAATTCCTTTCCTTCCTTTGTGGTTTTAATGCTTAGGCATTCCTATGCCCTGTATCATAAGCATAGCGAAATAATTGTTAAAATGAGTGTTCCCGGGTGCTTCTTATAAACTGCATTAAGGTACAGTGTATTATCATTACCATCTTCTTCTTCTTCTTCTTCTTCTTCTTCTTCTTCTTCTTCTTCTTCTTCTTCTTCTTCTTCTTCTTCTTCTTCTTCTTCTTCTTCTTCTCCTCCTCCTTCTCCTTTATCTGATTCCCCTCCCTGTATGGAGGACTAACACCCTCTAAGACTTACAAGCCTGTGCCTACGGTCAGATGCCTGACAGAGTGAAGATCTGGAAGCGAGTGTTCAGCCAAGCACCAGTTATAAGAGTGAGAAAAAGGGTGATATGAAATGCAGGCAAAATGGATGATTGGAAAGGTGGTTGAGGAGCAGTTGGTGGAATGTGTGGCGGTGGAAGCCAGAGAAAACCCACTCAGGCGGCGCTTCGTCCACCACGAATACCACATATTAGTCCCTGGGATCGAACCCGAGCCGCCTTGGTGATAGGCAAACGATCTAACTGCTTGGCCACGGTGCCACCCAGTTTATTATGAAGTGTGCAAAAGTTTCGAATAAACCTTTGCTATATTTGATTAATAAAATATTAGTTAAATATTCCTAATTTTAAGACAGCTGTTTCGACCAGATAAGAAGTTCAAGTAGTCGCAGAAGAGTGATACAAACATTATATTATGTAATATGGTACAATTTACTTCCAACGTTCTGCTTCGCTGTGGATTTGGGTATCTGAGTGTTTGGGTGAAATTTCCAAACGTTCCTAAGAGTTCAATCGTGACTCTTCTTTACAAAATTTCTGCGTCGGGGAATCTAAAATCATTTTGGGGCGCTTTCCAGAATAAAAGCACAGTCATCACAGTAAATTCACTCAGGAAATCCAGGTACTCTACTCTCAAGGGGTAACAAAGACTTTGTCTGATAAGCGGGTTTTAAGAAGTACGGAAATAAGGGAGCAGACAAGCCGGATTTACTACTGGGGAAAGCGGGGATCTGCATCCCGTACTACTTGTGTTTTATTTCCGCTCTTTAAACTCGTTCATCATCATAAACTCCAGTGAGGTCCCTATAACGAACATCTTTTAGATGCGTTTCGTACCTTGGCTAGTCAATCTGCCTGTCTATCGCACGGAAAGTCACTTAAAGGTTCACATTTTACGGACACAAAATTCCTTCCTGAAAAATACCTTCAAAATTAAGTGTCTCAAACACGTGAACCGGGGCTTGCAGAGTTCAATTACAGCGTTACATGCACCAGTTGTTTTGAAATGACAAGACCTTGGATTTTAATTATTGTTATACAAGAGTTGGCGCCGTGGTCGAGCGGTTAGACCATTCACCTACCATCTAGGCGGCCCGGGTTCGATCCCAGGGACCCGTATGTGGTTTGCACACTGCATCATCTGTGGAGAAACTGTTTACTATCTAACACAAACGTTTACTTTAGAAATCAACAATAGAAATATTAATACCTGAATTAGGTAACTAAGTATCCATTTCAATTCATACCGACTTAATGACTTCGAAATTGTCACAGCATCCAGTCAAGCACCCCATTTAGTAAGGATGGGCTGAGGGGGCAACTGTAATTCAGGTAGTCTCTCTATGTAAGCAGCTAATGCTCAAGGGATTTTAAAAACATCTTTTTAAATAGAACAGAGTATATGCCACATTGTTCACAGCTTTGGGAACGTTAAAACTTATATATGCCTAAATTTTAGACTGCATACCTCTTTAGTTGAGGATATCAAATTATTAGCATTGTCATAATTAGACTGTATTGTTTCTGGAACACGATGGAGCCCATGAACAAAACACGTAATGTGTTTTACAAGAGTGTAGAATATCTTGACTGCTTTCCCAGCCTTGGCTATATATGGAGCGGCGTCACTTAACAGTAATAGAACTCTGTATTTATTTGAACTATTTGGCCAAAGAATACCTAAAATATCAGAAGCATTTTATGAGAAAAGTTTTCATAAAAACTAACTATTTTAAATGAGAAAAATAAATTCATAATATAATTCCTATTGACTGAAACTTACGCAAACCATCACCAAAGAAAGTTGCAATTGTGACGTTAATTGTTTCTTGCAGAACTTTATAGCATACTAGATGTCGTTGACCAGGTCCTTCCACAGTTAATTTTCCTACAATCAGGTTAGCAACATAACAACCCCAGGATCGGTTGTTTCATGTCCATATATTTGAAGATCCAAAGTCATCGCGAATATTATCCACTACCTGCTTATTAAACAAGTAGTATTTTTATATGTATCAAAACAGATTTATATTTATTTTTTACAGAAAATTAAAAGTATGACGCAAATGCAATTATGTAAGCCTACCTGATTTTAAGATTTTGGAAAACAATATTTCCTCAAAGTCGAGGGGTCAGGGACATCGTTTGAAGTGTGTTTCTCCAGAAACTCCTTAAGACTTGGGTTTCAGAGTTTCTCAAGTGATACATTTGCTCCTACAAAAGCATCGCACAAATCCATGTAATCATTATTTTGTGGTGGTTTTCGTGCAGTAACAAACGACTGGATTTTGTGTGGCAGGTTATTTCCTTTTTTCATTTTTGAAATATGCGACACACATGCGACATACTGATAGATTTGAAATTTTTAGTGCACTTTATCTGAAATTAAAATAGACCTTACTGTTACCCAGAAAATGCTTAAAAACGGGTAGCATAATTTAATTATTTTAAAGTTTTTTTGTATTGTTTCAGAAAGAACTGCTACCAAGAAAATACTCGTAAGCAAAATAATAATGACTAGCTCCTTATTGCCACAATCGCAAAATGCGACATCCCCATCTGATCTAATAAAATGCTTGTTTCTTATCCATTGTGCAAGGAGAACACTTTTAGAAGCTTTAATTGGAGACATATTAAAGTCATATTAACACTTTGAATAAATAACCACTTTAAACACCAACCACATTAACCACTTCAAATTTTCTCACACTCTAAAGGACACTGACCAGCACGAGCTGTGACAATGGTCAACTGGGTGCGCTTCCCTGCATTCGAAGGTCAAATTCTTGGACCCTCCCACATAACTTACTTGCGCTGGACTTGTGAAAGCACATCTCAATTTACATGAGAGCCAGGAAACTGGAAATAAAATTCGGAGAATGGGAAATTATGCAAGAATTTTTTAAAGTGAGGAACACGAGTAAAATAATTGCCACAAAAATCGAAAAGTTGAGGTGTTAACTTAAGCATTAAAACGGGCATTTAAAATGAATATAATGTATATTATATGCACATAAGGCCAAAAATGCCTTAAATATGCAGTATGCATGTTTTATCCCCAAAAATGCCAAAACATGCAAATATGCACGGAAAAAGTACACATATTCGGGACCAGAAAGTAATGAAAGGGGTAACTACTAAGTTTGAGCAATGTCATATGTTTCTATAAAAACATGCATTTGCATGAAGGTCTTATCTTTAATCATCAGTATACAAGAAAGACAGAATTGGTCTCTAGAAGCAACCCTGTCGTATAGGACACTGTATAGGATAAAGCGCTGTAAGGCTTTCTTGTAATTGTACTTGATAGCTTTTCTATATGTATGGTCTTAGTAATTTGTAAAAATGAGATGGCAAAGACTTCAGTTTAAACATAACTTCAGTATGCCAGAGCTTATCAAATGCCTGATTAACATAAGGAAATGTTCATGAGCAGTACTAACGTTGTTCAAAAGCGGATTGAATGACTTCATTTGTGTGATATAGTTCTTCATTTGTGGAGTGTTGTGGTTGGTATCCAAATTGAAAACTGGGAATCAATGAACACAAATGAGGTTGTGGTTTAATCGTAAGTCATTTCTCAATGCTTTTAAAGAACTATGCTAATTGGCCAATAAGATTGTATTTCATTTGGAGTATTTTCTGGCTTTACGATGAATGTTAGTTGTGCTGTTTTCCAAGTTCCGGGGAAGTAACAATTTCTTAGGATAGCATTAAAAATCAAAATAATGAATATTGCTGCCTTTCTTTTCTTACTTGTTTCTTGTTAATGCTAAACTTGTATTCAATTTGCAACTCATTTATATAGAAAAAATCTAAAGGAAATTGATCGTTGGTAAAATTGCCTCAAAAGCTATTCACAAATTTGTTGTCAACTTCCCATAGGGCAAAATGTACAATTTCATCGTGTTGAACTCGTGCCATGTACTTGGAATATACCCAAACACATTTTCAAAATTTATTCATTTAGCTATTTACAGTTAAAATTTTTAAAGTATACTTCAATTTTCAGGAGAAACTATGTTTAGGAATACCAGGTGAGACAAGTGCAATATAATAAAAGAAAATGTTTATGGATATGGCCTCACCTTGCGAAACTTAAATGACGGTGGCTTTGGCGGGCTAGAGAAATCTGCTCCCCTTCGCCCTAAAATGGGTATGTAAAAGGCAAAAGCTTTCATCGAATCCCAGAGCTGCAGTACTGGATAATAGGTTATGCCAAGCGAAATCTTGTAGAAGGTAAATGCAGGAGGTGTCCATTAGGGCCGGTTTCACCAACAGTGGTAATTGTTCCTGTTACTTTAGCTTATGTTAACCCAGATACAGTAGAATCCCGAAATAACGCGGTTGTTGGAGGATATGTTTTAGCCCCGCGTTATAACGAATCCCCGGTATCTCGAAATGTGAGCTTAGAAGTGACAAAAATCGATCCCGTGGAGGTGGTCGTGCAATAATAAATTACAGTACATTGTAAGGTATGTAATATGGGTAAAGTACACCACTTTTAAGTGCAATTACACACCAGTTATGCTAGGGGTGTATCCCAGTCCTGCAACCGATCTTTTTATACAATACAATACAATTGTACAATACAATACAATTGTACATACAATTACACTGTACCCATTTTCCATTAACCTAATTTTGCATTGTCTTAAAGAAATCAGTAAGTTTGCTTTGGTGGCATAATTTACAATGGTTTTGGTTTCCATCGTGTATTGTTTGATTGTAACAAGATAGAGGAATAGTGTTCGATATATTTTGCTTCTACATACACAGAATTCTCTTACTTATGGTACTTCTTACTTCACTAACATGCAGAATATCTTCTTCCATGTGCATGTTTCGTTACTTTGGGAAATTCTTAAGAATGCAGTGGCCAAGGTGAACGCTACGGGTAGCGAAAAGTATATTCAAGCACCGCCGTTTGAATAAAATTTTAAACTGAGCTTCAAAAGTAAAAATTAAATAAGTAAAGAGTAGGATATATTTTCCGGGGGCATACTTCCCCCGCGTTAAATCCGAATCCGCGCTATTTCGGAGTTCTATTGTATATAACTACTGGCACATAAAAACACGTTTCACCAGGACGGTGCAATCCCAGGCAAAGAAGTCGTAGCCATGATTAATGCCTCTTATACGAGCCAACAATTTGTCATACATAACAAGCGAGAAACATTGGCCACTGTTTCCGGTTGGTGCCTATTCCAGTAAGTTTTCGTAGTTTGACCTGAAAACACCTCGTTTACTGTGAGTTATAAACTTGGGTTTTAATAATTTCTTTCTTGGAACACCTTCACATGTATGTTTCCAAAGTTTGTGGAAGATAGGAAGAAATTTTAAAAACACCATATTCGGATTTGAACCTGGGGTATCATGTTATGAAGTGTAAACGCTGACCACTACTCATCAGAAGCGCGCAGAAGAAGCTATCTGCAGATTATTATATGAGCCGGAGCTCCGCAATAAAATCTTTGCTCTTTGATTGCTTTGCTCTTTGATCCATGGTGGCCGCATACTATTTCTCTCGTGCTGCACATATCCATCGTCCCTACCTTAATATCCATGTTGTCCATACCCAAATACATTTTACGTTGCAGCGTCATGTTTCTTTTTGCTTCGCTAACTCCCATTTCGATCCGTAAACGGTAGGAAATGACCGGTAAAGCTTTAACGGGATTTACAGGCCCCGGCAACCAACTCTCTGGTCCCTGAAACAGCTGCCTTACAAAAATTCAGTTTTAATATCTTTAACCCTAGTTTAATATAATTATCGGGGAGAAACTGTGGCAGGTCTTGGGAAGGTGCATCATATGTAATATGTATCCAAAGAGCATTCTTACTTTCTCTGCTATTTACCTGTATTGGGCAAAGAATTTATTGCATTTCACCAAAAATTCTTACCTAGATTTCACTGGAAGTACATGTTTTGAGGCTCTGAACACATACACATAAAACATCTTAGAGAAAAGTATCTATGTGTGTCCATGAATAGCTTAACTCAAAAACGAAAGGTCTGTTAAATATCAAATTTGGTATTCAAGTTCAGCGTCTTTGAAAGACTTCAAAACGATCCATCCACTACAAATTACCCTTCACATGACAAATGTTTCGCTATTTCTGATTTTCTTAAAAATGGCTGTAAAAATTGTGATTAAAATAACACATTTTGAAAATGTTTTCTTGAAAAAAAAACGTGTATCTTGAATTTTCTGGGAATGGGCTGCTAATACACTTCATTATAAATGAAGTACAATGCTAAACCGTAAGAGATACAAAAAAAATCTTAACTTAGGAAAAAGTGTAGATGTTCAAAAGACACAATTTAATCAACATTTAACCATTTCCGAAATATAAATTGTTATTGCTTTGAATTTGAAAATGCTTATACATTTTTCAAGCAGTGATTTGCTATTCGTTTGTTCTCGCGGTCATGCAGTGAGTGTGAGTGTGTAATATTTAAGGGGCCGTCCACAACTAGGTCATTTGGTCCCTTGCGGTCATGCAAGGAACAGAATTTCAAGACCATTATATAACTTAATGTTTTTCAAGTCTGACAATCCCTTTAGCCTATTATATTCTGTTCACATGTACAACTAGATGTGACATTTGTAATACAAATGTATCTCTATTAATAAGAAACAGATACAAGGTTAAGCTTTCGGAAATTTAGTTGGTGGAAAGGTGAGTAAAGAAAATCATGTGAATGTAAAACGTCAGAAATTTTTAATGTGTATAGTGATATCATGCTAATAACAGATATACATTATTAATAATAGCATAAGTCGGTCAAGTAAGGTCCATCTATTACAAAGCGATGCAGATAATAATAATAATAATAATAATAATAATAATAATAATAATAATAATAATAATAATAATAATAATAATAATAATAATAATAATAATAATGGTAATAATGGTAATAATGGTAATAATGGTAATAATGGTAATAATGTTAATAATAGTAATAGCAATAGTAATAGTAATAGTAATAGTAATAGTAATAGTAATAGTAATGATAATAGTAATAGTAATGATAATAATAATGATAATAATAATAATGATAATAATAGTAATGATAATAATAATAATTGGACAGCATTATATTTCTCCAATTTCACTGTAGGAAGAGAGCAATAAGTCTGCTATTTACCAATAGTTCCCTCATTTCCTGTGTATGTGAACGTCAAAACAAAATAACAATTAATGCCATGGGAACAGACCAACTCTTCAACGAAGCCATAAAAGAGCCTCCCAAGATTTTTCACAAACAAGCCCGCTGCAACTGTTTTTGGAATAAGACCAAGACTCATTGTTAGTGGAGTTCATGGTGCAAGATACAACAAACCCTGACGCCTATTGTCAGAAGCTATTCAGACTTTGGAGAGCAATTCGGCACAGAGTGGCATGTTGAATTCTGGTATAAAACCGAACATACTCAGGATCTTTTGCAACAGTGGTAGATCCCAAGTGTTGGTTCTTGATCATCTAGCTTATAGCTCTGGCTTGGCTCCAAGTGACTATTACCTGTCCCAAACTTAAAGAAACGGCTTGGATCAGATCAGTTTCAAACGATTGAGAACCTCAACACAGCTGAGGTCTACGCAGAGTAAGCTTTAATCATTAAGCTTTAAGCATTAAAGTTTAATGCTTGCGAAGCGGACGAAAAATCTGAATGAAAGTTGATATGGTTGAAAAATAATTTGCTTTGCTCTTGCGTGTAATAACATTTTCATAAATAAAGTAGATTTTCATAAATTAGTTTAAGTTACTTTCTGAATTATTCTCGTATTTACCTACTATATACGTACTATACCAAAATACCCGGCGAACCAGACTCGAAAATTGTATGTAAACATTCTAAAATAATATTTCTCTCAATTGTGTCTTAGACGTTAAGCCATTAGTTTAGTCGAATGAGTTATTAAGTTTGTCACTCCGAAAAACAAAAGTGACAATAGTTAATGGTAATTTCAAGATAAAAAACATATACCCGTGGGAACCTGAAGCAAAGGTCGCTGATGTGCACTACAGTTATAGATATAATCACCAAATTGTGTGACTGTCGAATGGAATCGATATTAATAGAGACAGTTCTACGAAATATTCCAATACCGAATCCATTATGCCGTACATATAACATTCTGAATAAGAAAGAAAAACAAAAGAGATATTCATTTTCGTTTTCTTAGCATCAGTTTTCAGTCTGTTGAAAACGCCCGTATATGCTGGTTTAATAATGACGTTACTTTTAAATGCTTGGTAGCATATTCTTTACCTTTATCCTGCACACATATTGAATGAATCACCTGCCCTGTGTATACTAATTTATTAAGCGACAAAAGCGCCATAGATCCGTCTTCGTCGCACTCATAGCGCCTGCTTGCATAGACGGATAACATTTTCAACTCGGTAGAAAGGCAGGCTAAAGAACACAAGAAAATGCACTAGAAAAACATGGGTGGTTCCCCCGGAATAACCCAGTTTCCTGGCCGGTTATATATAGTTTTAATATTCGGTTTACTTACCTGCCACTTACCTCAGCAAACTTATGATGAAATAAATACCTATCACATGATTCCATTACAAAGACCTGTCGAATTTAAACAAGTGGACAAAAATAGGCTGCAACCAACTGTGAAACATGCATATATCCATAGTCATGTAATGCGTCACATACGTATTTAAATTATTATTTCTTTTTGGCTACTAAGTATGCCTTTTTGAAATTATTGATTAATCATACATAATAATTTGCGCTATCGGATTGACGACGTATAAACCTCTAAACCAAACTTAAGAGTCATTTCTAGAAGACCTAGCGTACAAATTTCTGCAGCCAAAACAATTTTTTGCCTGAAATAACCCTAGAGTAAAGGCATTTAAAATTACCTAAAATTGCAAGTGCCGAGTGATATAGGAACCAGACAGTCAGTGTTAGGAAATGATACTACGGAAACAGACATAACTTTACTCCTTGTATTTACTGATACCTGGGCAAGAATACTTATACATAGATTATTCTGAAAGCTACAGATAAGTTACATTCCTTAAAATGTTTAATTATAATAAACAATTTTATTTTAGGGTCTACTAATAGCACTTGAGAAATTATTAAAATTGAACAATGACAAAGTATACCTTTAAACTGAAGAATAAAAGGAAGAAAAATCTCATGTTATATTACCATTACTTACCTAAACCATTTTCGTTTATTGCTTCTACTCTTACGAAACCTTATTTTACTATCTACTTTAGATTTAATTTGTTTAATTATGCATTTCTTGTAGGTACAAAGGTGGTACAGAAGGCTGCAGTAGCTGGTGGCTTTGAAATTCCCTTCTCTTTGTATGTGACAGAGAGATTGCATAACTCATTCAGAGTGCAGAGGACTTCAGGGGATGTTGTCAGAAAATTCAGTATATGCAATTCACTTCACATGACAATATCTGAAACAAGAGAGCCATTTTGAGTAATTCAAAATTAAGTAACTGACCGCTAAGATCAGAAATTAGCTAGGAAACTGCATGGGAAGAAATTATTTGTTAGAATGTGCCCTGGATAGAATGATTAGTGTGGAATATTTCAGGACCGAAAGATGTAGTATGCAACGTAATGTTATAGGAAAAAATTGAAATATGGTGAGAAAGAGAAAAGATGAAAAAAGAAAGAACTAATCTGGGTTTGCTCTGAAGGATTATTGTAGAACAGAAGTCTATGAATAATTAATTAGGAAGTTCGTTAATAGCATGTCTCATTAGTATAAGTACTATTTCACTTGTCTATGAAAGGCAGGCTTGTACGGATTAAAAGTGAACTGCTACAGTTCTTTCAACTAGGTGTGGAGGGTGCAGGCAACCGCTAAAAATAGAAGTGCAGAGGGTTCGGTTATCAAATTGTGCCACCTCCCTTATGGGATTTTAATTCTCGCTGGTGCACTGAACCTAAAAATAGCTGGCCGCAGTTTAATTGCTTTCTGGTTGATTAACCGATGTTTACTCACAGCCAGGCTGTATTGGATTTCCTTAGCCCTGCGTGAAGATTTAATCCAACCAATCCTGTCAAAGTAACGGGGAGAGATAAGAAATTGGAGATTTCGCGGAAATCCATCTAAGCCACCGAATTAGAGGTTTACTGCTGCCTCCGACATTTCGAGCTTTGAGAGCTTTCTACTTGATGTACTCGTGGTTCGTAGCATGTCACGTGAGCTATTCTGATATTGGAGCTATGCTTGGAATCTAGTAGAACAATAATTAATAGTTCTCGGAAATTTCCCTTGACATTTCTGTGTTTGCTTTGATTACATCGCTAAAATATCTGCGAGATTCTAGTAACCTTAATACTTCCACGAATTAATTAACGGAAAAATTATGAAGCGCTGTTTTTAAACACACTTGTCTAACTCAGGGACATTGGCAATGAAAATAAATCACTTCCATAAGGACGTAAAAATTATGCACAAACCTGGCGCGATATGTTGTCATTCACAACGGCAAAGTAAGAGGGTTTTTTTTTCTTACCGTGGAGGGAAAACTCATTACAGGCGAAGGCCTGCATGCTATGGCCAACAGTGTGAGGGTTCCTACGCCCTGAGTGGGGAGGGTTACTCACTAGAAAACCCCTCCACGTGTTAGTTCGTGTAATGCTGTTTTATCGTGCATCATCGTGGGTTTGTTGAGTCCCGCATAGCACCACGGTTAGTAATTGAATGCTTTGAAGCTGGCATGCAGTGCATGTGAGCGCGTCAGAAGTTACTTTTTGGTAATGCCCATGAAACCTGGACAGGACCAAGCGAAATACAAGCGTTTGATGTGTAGGTTTGGCACAGTAACAGTTTTCACGCCCTCACTTTCTTTATTAATTTAGGATATCGCACGCCCCATAGTACTGCTTAACTGAGTTTGCACTCTTAACAGACTTTCTTCGTTCTCTTGGACTATTCCTAAGAGTGGTTGTTCCCTTTCCTTGTTGGCCCTCTCACAACTCATCCATTCCATTTCACCAATCACGTTGTCTATGCCTTGTTGCAATTATTCCCTGTTGCTATTTACCAATAGTTTCCCTTTTTTCCTGTGTTTGCGTGGAACGATTTTTTATTTTTTATTTTTTTTTTTTTCTTTCTTTCAAGTTCCCCGTTACGGTGGATAATTTCAATTCAAGTGAGTCATTCACTTTAGTTTGGGAACATTTACTTCGTTCCTCCAATTTTCTGTCCAAATTTCTCGCTCAATTTACTTTCAAAATTTTGGCTTTGTTCCTCAAGTTTTCTATCCAATTCCACCCCCCACCCCCGTTTAATTTCTAAATTTTGACTTTGTTTCTCGAGTTTTCTATCCAGTTTACTTTCTAAAGTTTTACTGTTTTCGTCTAGTAAACAACGAAATCTTTCCAGCAGAAAGTTATAATCAAAAGTTTCTGCTGGAGCAACTGGTCTGCGGGCTGTGAACAAATTCGGTTTTCTTGAACGCGAAACTTGTAGATTTCCCTGCGTAGCTGTCGCTGTTTTTATTTGCCAATTTTTAAATGAAAATTTAAAAATACATACAATTTTTCAGGGGCCTTTGCCTGATATAATTTTCAGTGCAGTCCTGTAAAAAATGGATAGTTAATAAATTGGGCATTGATTAATTACCCATATTTCCTTAATTATGATAGATTAAGGTTCCAGTTTTGGACAACCATTATCAGGCGGAAATACCGCTACAAAGCAGATAGATTGAATTGCACTCTAATGTAGTCTACCCTTTAGAGACTTGGAGGTAGAGTTGCCCTGCGCTGTTCGCTCGTGACGAAGCAAGATGGTATGGTACAGGGATGAGACCTAGAAGGCTAACTCTGCACCACACACGCATCTACGAGCTCTCTACTAACAGTTCCGTTGCGATATGACCACGGGGTTAAAGCGACTAAAATAAACAGAGGAAAAGAAACGTTCCGTTTTTACCTTTTCTGCAACATACCTATGATATTGAATACCAGGCAAAATATCAATGTTAGGATTTCACCGTAAGTACGGAGTACATTTTCAGAAATCTTGAACCTCTGAATCTCAAAAAGAGCAATTTTAGGAAAAGCTCCGCGCGCTTCTGTGTGTGTGTGTGTGTGTGTGTGTGTGTGTGTGTGTGTGTGTGTGTGTCGGTGTGTGGGTGTGTGGGTGGGTGTGTGTGTGTCGGTGTGTGGGTGTGTGGGTGGGAGGGTGTGTGTGTGTGTCGGTGTGTGTGTGTCGGTGTGTGGGTGTGTGTGTGTCTGTGTCTGTGTGTCTGTGTGTGTGTGTGTGTGTGTCGGTGTGTGGGTGTGTGGGTGGGTGGGTGGGTGGGTGGGTGTGTGCGTGTGTGTGTGTGTGTGTGTGTGTGTGTGTGTGTGTGTGTGTGTGTGTGTGTGTGTGTGTGTGTAAGCAGCTTAACTCTAAAACAAGGTATCCTACAAATGCCAAAATTCATATTTAAGTTTCGTATCTTCCAAAGATGCGATACGAAGTTCACAAAGAATCTCTCTCACTCAAACTGTCCCTTACATGGAACATTTTTCAATATGTTTTTCAAATATCACATTTTAGGGCCGGTCGGTTATGCGGTTTTCACAATCAGGTACTACTATTTCTGAATCAAGTACCTCCTCAATTGGTATCTCAGGCACCTAACGAGGCTGAGTTCACTCCGGGCCAGGTCTCCCAGCCGGGCCACCACATTTGCGCCACAATGTCTTGCTGTGCATGGATAATGCGCTTGCGCCAATAATTTTGTTCTTGTGTATTTTTCTTCTTAGGTTGGCACCGTGGTAACATGGTGAGACATATTTTACGATTGAAAGAATTAACCTGTTAAAATGATACAATTGTCCGTCCCACTTGTAGACTGCGAAATGCCGCGATAATCCCCAAGTCGGTACCGGGAATCACACCTAGATCCCCTGTTTGGTAAGCAGCAGCGCTAAGAAGATATCCTGAGAAACCTAAGGTATATACATAATATCTTAAGTTTTACAGTTCCTCTCCTTTTTATATATGATATATCTGTATAATATACCAGGTGGCCTACACCAGCCGGCTCTCAGGTAAATAGATAACCCTTCGTGCGTTAAAAGAGTTGCATAAATCATAGGGGCAAATCCAGTCAGTGGCGTGGGTGAACTTTGTTCGGCTTGTAAGAGAGCCAGCGACAGAGGAAATGCTCTGGTTTCAACTGGCGTGTACAGTGCGTGATAATAATAGGTAGGAACAGTCTTGCAATATTTGCCACCTCACTTACAAGGCTTTATTTTCCAGGGAATAAACTCATTCCTGTATATGCTGCTATTGTCTAACGTTACGGATTACAGAGTGTAAATTGCCGTAACAAAATCCATGCAAACATGAGGGCCCGTGTATGTATACAGGGTGTCCCAAAAACACCGACAACTTATAGTACGCTGTGTGGCATGGCAAAGTGATTGGTTTTCATACCGCTGTCCGGAAATGCATGGTTTGGACGCTGGAGAGCGTCGAAGTTTGAGATGGGTTTGCATTCACATTTGGTCAATAAACCCAACATACAGCAGTCTGCATTACAAACTGTGCACCTCCTACGTCATTGTAGCGCTCGTATGGACGATGGCGACCCTCATGCACATGACCCAATACCTGAGATTGCCTTTGAAGGTTTTCATCGCTCCGTAGACTCGAGCCATAAGGTACTCCGCTGACGTTATTGGAGTGCCATAAACCATACTCGTCATACATATCCACAGAAAATAGTTGAGAGGTGTCAGATCTGCCAACCGTGCTGGCCATGGAACTGGTTCACCTTTACCAATTGATCAATTTGAGTATACGACGTTGAGGTGATTCCGCACATTTACTTCAAAGTGTGCTGGAACTAATGTTGGCCATTTCCACAGCTGTGTCCTGTTACGTGTTACACTGTCGTTAAAAAGGTCACTGCACTTGTACGTGTCACACTGCTGTTAAAATGTTACTGTACTGGATACTACACAAGTAACGCAGTAGGATACGCACCAAGGAATCTATAGAGGAATTTAACGAATGCGCAGGAATGTTATTATGTTCAGATCGTTCATCCCAGTACACAGATGGCTAAAGGGTAGCATGCCTTCCTTATTAAGATACAAAAACGAATCCTAAGAAATTGTCACAACCGTTCGTTCTCAAACCTCGATGTTCTACAGCGTTCAAACCGAACATTTTCCGGACAGGGATTCCTATCTGAAAATCAATCAGTTTGCCATTCCGCACAATACACTAAGCATTGTTGGTGACCTTTTTTGGGGGGGTGGGGGGAGAGGGGGACACTGAGAATATACCGGGCGGAAGGGAAGTCATTACATTAATTTAAACCAGTGGTAGATCACTGTATTTGGAACACATTTTGTATCTTACGTTTTTGTCTCTGACCATTTCGTGTGGAGATATTTTAGTTTTGTCAAAAACAAGCTGACAATGCAGCAGATTGTGTGGGTGGCACTTTCCCTAGCTCAGTACATAAACAAACTTCCTAACGGCGTGGCTTGAGAACATAAACAGATACCGTGCCTTGCCCTGTGTTTATTGCGCATGTGTAAGCCAATCACAAGCGTTAGCTCCCAAAACATAAGGCGAAAGCGAATGTGTTTACATCCACAAACCAGGTCAATTCCCTGACCAACCTCAACGCAACGTTGTCGACATGTTGCACGTCTGAAGCAGCTAAATGTAGTATTCCTGTGTAATGTCTCATAATTATTACTACCGAAGGTGTTTCAGACGCAAGTTACTCTACGCATTTTACAAGTAACTAACTGTTATCTTCGTGTAGTCTTGTGGAATCGCGCATCCAACTTGGATCAATCGCCATTTATTCTTTCAAAATCGGCTGACCAAGGAACAAAATGCCATTCGACCTTTTTGTTTGTAACGCTTCTATGAAGCACGTATTAGAAGGAATATGACTTCTCTTCCCCTCTGTATAGCCGTAATACAAGAATACATGTATAATCATTCTTGAAATGAGTTCCCCACTGTGCCAAAATATATACTCGTACTTTCATACAGGTTTCTTGTCGACTTTATCAGCTGTCATAGCGATGACTTCGCAATCCGCAAAGTTTATTGTAATCAAGTTTATGATGTATTTGATACTACACACAGAATATTGTAAGGGACACTAACTTTACGAATATTCAGCCATGTTTGTTAAACGTAATTGAACGTTTATTAAATTTCTAACAAAATAACATTGTTGCTTTCTTTACCACGAGCATAATTGATAGATAAGCTATTGCATTCCAACCATAATTCAAAGCCGTATCACGGAAAAGCAAGTTTTAATACTTCCTGATTTTTTAGAAGAAAATTTGTATAAAAAGACCTGTGTATGTGTCTGTGTGTCACTGTGTGTGTTTGTGTGATTGAGCATTATAAAGAAATACCAAACATGGCAGGTATATACATCCTCCACCTCCCAAGGGTGCAACGCGAAATTTTCCAAGAAAAGACCCCCCCCGCGTAGCAAACTACTGTTTACATGGATAATTTTTCGAAAAAAAAAATGGTTTCTTCAAAATGGATCACATGTTTAAGACATTTTCATGAAAAATGAAATGTGTATCTTGAGTTCTTTAGGAACAGCCTCGGTCTTCTTCATTCTAATGATTTATACATAAATAGGAAACCGTAAGAGATAGACAAATTCTTACCACACAGTAAAACGTGTGTCTCGTTTAAGCAGACAATTCATGTAAAATACATAGTTTTCGAGTTAACTGCTTCCAAGATGTTCCCTGAGGTTTAAAATACATTTGAGTTTCTGAAATAGAGAGAAAACCGAATTCCAAAGCTATAACATAGCGACGAGCTCTTAAAAGATTTGACTATTGCTTAAGCCTACTGTACATACCTATTCGATTTTGTATCTACAAGGAAGTATGTAGTAAAATTATTGCTATGGATGTTTATCTTGATTATTTCGAAGTAGATAGAAGAATACGACAGTGCGGAATAGCTTGTTGAGGAATACGTAGACAAACTCAAGGATAGCTTCTTTTTCTAAATCTTCAGAATGAAAACATTCGCTTTTCACTACTTTTTTGTGTGTATACAAAATTTGTAACAAATTTTGCAGAGTGCCGTTTCTGGAAGTTTATTAATTCCTGAGCTATGTGTACCTATTTAGGTACATATTTCAAAATTATTACACAATGTTCATATACGCACAGAAAGCTCAGTTGATCGCAAAGGGGTATTTTCTATATATAGTTTCTGCCTGGCATGGCATAGTTTTTCTACCTTAGGTACTTATGTGGCAGAGAGCGTTAAAAAAGCAGAGAATGTTTGTAACAAGCAGTGCATAATAAAACATTAAAATACTCCCAGGATTCCAGAACATTTCCTGCTGTCTTATATCTCTAGAGAACCTGAAACAAAATGTTGGAAGAGCATTTGCGTGTTTTCGAGGCTGCATTTGCTGTTTTCGCTGAGGGAAGCGCATGAGACGGCGGGTTCGGCATATGCAAGAGAAACAATGAACCCCTTTCTGCGTAATGGAATTTTAAAGGTCAGGCGGACCGTGTGCTAATGGTATTTCTTGCTACTTCAGTCAGTTATTCAATTATTACTTTCTCTATTAGGTATAGTAGGTAGAAGTATTGTATTCGACCCTAAATTTCGATGTCGAGATTGCATCGGATGTACGTGTTTTGAGGCCCCCTGAATAAAAACAGACATTTTTAGAAAAATGTCTGCATGTGTCTGCGTGTGAACAGCATAACTCAAAAAGTCGGTTAAAAACCAAAGAGAGTATTTAAGTTTATATCTTTCAAGGATGCAAGACGAGAATTTTAAATACATTTTCTCTACCCTAAACTATCTTTTACCTGGAAGATTTTGATTTTTTTAATCTTCTGGCTATAGCCTATGCAGTCCTGTTTGCTCTCGATGACTTTTGCACAACTGGTAAACTGTAAGAGATAGACCAAATCTTGCTATATAAAAATGTGGATCTCGTTAATGCACACAAGTTGTGTCTAAATGCCTGTTTTGTGGAGTGAACCATTTCTGAGATATTCCTTGCTATTGGTGTGAGTTTTGCAATATTAAAACTTTTCTGAAATTGAAGGTCCTTATTCACTTTTTTATCTCTTGGCCGTGCAAAGAGAACGGAATTTCAAAGCTTTAAAAGTTTTGACTATCGCTCAAAGTCTACTGTATTTCCATATTCCCCTTGCACCTACAAGAAAATCAGCATTAAGATAATTTCCGCAAATGTTTATCTCGACTAACATAAAGAAAATAGAGGAATAAGGGCTTGGAAGAATAGTACAAGAGTAGAGAAAGTCATGTGAGTGCAACACATTAAATTTTTTATGTACCAGGTTTAAGACGTTTATACAAGAGTGACCCAGCAACTTTCTTTATAAACTTCGAATTTTGTTACAAAATAAGGTTACATAGGATAATGTAGGGTTACACAGCGAAGCGGGACACCTGGTTTACTTACTGGAATTAAGTGGATTTATTGTTACTACCGCCCTCCAGAAGAAGGGATGAGGTGAAGGAACCACAGGATGCTATTGATCGCATTCATACAGGCTAGAGAGAAGCCCATGCTCCAAGACCCGTCTCATTGCTGGAGGGTGATAAAGCACCCGCCGAATCCTCTATGTTCATGGGGAGTACATGAGTATATAAATGAATGAACGAATGAAGAAATAAATAATAAATAAATAAATGAGTGAATGAATGAATTTATTTATTTATTAATATATCAATGAATGAATGAATAAATAATTAAATAAATAGGTAAATAAATCAATAAATATGTATAAAGTATGTTAAGAACTGAATCAAAGTCTTGAAAGACTTTAATGAATATTCTGGAAGACTGAAGTTACCTTGACTGTATTCCTAACATACTACTTTAATTTCTTAAGGTCTCTGAAGATGAGTGTCGCAAAACACTATAATTTCGTTCCTTCTTGTTTAATTAAATTCTTGTGCATGTAATGTCCACCCTATTCTTTTTATTTACACTATATGTTTTCTTCCACATGGCATGGGCTTTTTCTTAATGACAGTCACTGATAGCCAGTACAATGGTTTAATTTCTGGTGAAGGTAGACGACAAAGGATTGAAATCAGAACGCAATATTGTCAGTCAATATTATCCGAGAGTGATCAAAGGCAGGGACAAAGGTGTAAACATTGCAGAGAATTTACTGGTGATCGGTTGTATGTAGCGTTTGGTTAGATTTAACTATCGTAGGAAAGCATGCACAACTAGGTGGTATGGGATGGAAGGAAAAAAAGCAACTCACATTAATAAAGGGGAAAAAGGAATGTTCCACATAATGCTTGGCAAATATCGTGCCTTTCCAAATATCGCCTTCTTGGAAGTTTGAAGAAGCACCTACAAGAAGTTAATTTCGCTGAATTTGAAAACCTGGATACGCTGTTCGTAGGTGGTTACGATATATAGTGAATATATAAGTAATCCTAAGGGGTGTGGAAATGCTGCACATACCTACATCGTGCAATCCATAAAGCTCAAGGGAGGACAATATTAAAAATGGAGTTTTCTGGTAGTGTGCAGATGTTGCAGGTATTTGGGGATAAAAGAAAATGTAGATCAATATGCCCGTCGTACCTAAAGGAGATTGGATTTCATCCAGGAGGTCCAAGTGCGAATCTTGTTATGCGGATGATTTGTTTCCTTTTATTTCTTACCTTCCGTTTCTTGTCTGTCTTTTTCTTTTACCCCGTCTCAATACCTAAAGTTCGGGACTTTTTGCGTTGTCTTCACTTGTCGACTTCACATTAATCGCCTGTTCTAAATTGAAGAAATGTATAGCAATACCTCATGTACTTAACCAATCTATAACAACTGCCGGTAACTGGTTTTCTGTTTGTAATACACCTTGCCTTTAAAGTGGACGAGGTTTAACTTGGCATCTACTTTTTAGAAAGAGAAAGAAATAGGTATTCTCCATCTCTTTCTAAGCCGCCCCTGTTTAATGACGAGCCAGGCAGGGTAGACACACCAGTGGCTGGTGATACTTCTCCATTGTCACATTGACAACCGATAGTTCACTTGCAAATGTTGCAACACCACTGATGCCTGGTTACTCTCATACCACCGCAGGTATTAGGTACTGCATGCCCACGACAAGAAGGCTAGAGGGGAATGAAGGGCAGAGGGGGCTTGAACTGCGTATCTACTCCGGTAGCGGACCTGTTTACCAGGAAATGAGTGTATGAGAGTGCATATTTCTAGCTATGGGTGAGTAATGTGACAACATTGTGTATTTTAAACGAGCCTAGCATTCTTGTCATACTCGGAAACTAGGCATAAACACCGCGCGGGAAGCACAAAATGATTACGCTACACATTCCTAAGACTTGCCTTCTTGTCCTGGGCGTACAGTAGGTAGGCCATTTCAAGGAAAGAAAGGCACAGTCCGTGCTAGACAAGGACAGTGCAGGAAGTGCCAAGTTAAAACCTCGTGCATTGTAGTAGCTGTTTCCTCACCAGTGGTTCAGGTATTGCCGTGTATGACCCGCATTTGGGAGGTCGTGGGTTCGATTTCGTTGACTGTCCTTCCTGACATGTGGGTTTCTTTTCATAGGATTCCCCGGGTTGGTAGGTGAATGCTGGGTGGCTTACGACATCCCCGGGTTATCCAACTTTCACTTTTGTCTATCTTTCGTTATTCCAGGCCACAAGTTTCTTAGACTAAACTTATACGAATCATTCGGAGCACGTGCCCCCCCCCCCCCACCCAATCTCCCTTATGAACAAATTACTGATGTTGCTGCGTCTTTCAGAGCCGTTGTCTTGCGGATGTCCTTGTTCTTCATAGGTCTCTTCTTGTGATGTTAAGTAGCATTGCACTTAAAAGAAAAGATAAACCACTTCTACAAAGGTATATTTCGAGTAACATGATGCAGAGAGAAGGGTACGCGTCTGTAAGAGTAGTTGGCACTAGGGTGAGAAGTGAAAGCTACCTTTGTTAGTGCATCATATGGCATTCTTTAAAGCGAGTGTCGATAAATTATTTACGCGACTTTAAGCTGAAGTGGGATATTTGTATACAGTAATTCCTTAAATATTTAGATTTACAAACCATAAAAAATACGAAAACCCATTTTGTGAAATCAGAATGAAAATACATTGCAACATACAAGTTTATGGCCCGTATTAAGCATAAATAATTGAATAGAATAGTAAGCGTGTATAAAAAACGCACCCCTGGTTTAAGACGCTGAATTTGAAGTCGGTACTTCTCGTCCTGGAAAATGTTTATTTACGCTCTGATTTCCGTTACGGTTGTTCTCTTGAGAACTGAAGAGTTCGTGTTTGGTAATAATCATATATTACTTAAGAAAATCTAATGATCGACACGTAAGCAATAGTGAAGCCTTTTAACATCCGGTCGCTATGTGATGGCTTTGAAATTCCATTCTGCTTGTATGACCAGGACAACAAAGAAGCAAAAACAGAAAGCTAATGATGACTTCTAATTTGAGCGAAGTATAAGTATTGAAACATTTAAAGCAATAGCAATGGATATCTCAGAAACGGTTTTCCTGACGAGCTTACACTTTGTATGTAGTAAGATTTTGTCCATCTCTCACGCTTTACCAGTTATGCAAAAGTCATTCAGAATGAAGAAGACTAAAGAAGCTATTTTCAGATAATTCAAGATGTACATTTCAGTAGTCATGAAAATATCTCAAAGTATCCTATACTTTAGTCAACCTCTTTGAACCATTTTTGAGAAAATAAAAATGTTTGAAAATTTTCCATGTTTGGTTGTAGTTTGGTTTGTGGGATTTTCTTGAAAATGTTTGTGTCTCATCCTTGGAAGATGCTGAATTTATGTATCAAGTTTGGTAATTAACCGACCTTTCGTTTTAGAGTTTTATACTGTTCACGGAGACACATACACAAACATTTTCCAAAAGTCATTTTTCTGATTCAGGGGACCTCAAAACATATATTTCCAGAACTTCGACATCAAATATTTGGGTAGAATACAAATTGCCCCTTTCTTAATATAAGTACAGCCCGTCCAGATCGTCGTGGCACTCCCCCGCTTCTAAAGCGTAAATGAGCAACAGGAGAGATCTGCCCACTTGCATAATAGGAGAGGTGGCGATCACAAGATTTACAATACGTAAACATACACTGCTTGTGTATGTAATTGCCTGAGTTCTGACATCACTCACTTGCTCCCCACCACTCCAGTCACTTCTCCTAATTTCTCCTCTCTTGCGCATATGGAGTGTCCGGGCGATGTCAACAAATTATAGTAGGGAAAGTGAAAACATGGTCACTGCAAATAGTATGAACTAAACGAAACTGATTACGGCGCCATTTTTGCCATTCTTCAAAATGCTTCATTGTTTAATTTCCGCATCTTCTTTTCGTTTTATTTATTTCTTACCGATTTAAAGCCATAATCACATTTTAACTAATATGGGTTGTTTATCGTTTATTAAAATTACACAAGCTGTAATCTTGGTGGAGTCTGGACTGCAGGGAGCGTTCTGTCTGTCCATGAAGGACGATCCGTCTGGAGTACCAATAAAGAACTGCTATCTCGTTAAGAGCTTAATAAAGTACCTTGCCTAGTAACAGGTTATTCAATATTAGCTTTGGACAAACGGATTCTGAATGATGGATTGCACCCGCCTTTTTCATCGCCACCATAGATAAGAGCTAATCTAAAAGTCTGATATTCCCCAAGAAGTGTCTAATACTTTAGTTGCCTGCAATTGCTTTATAATTTTAAATATTGCAAGTATTTTCGTAACCTTCACTAGTCTGACATTTATTACGCGGTTTTTCAATAAATGCGCTAACGCACGTTGGAGATCTCACTGTTAAGGAAACATAGGCCATCTGTTCATAAATGCTGCCAACAAAATATTTAAAGAGTCACTCCAACACAACGCGTTCTTGCCTCACTCCACCAGCCATCTCCCCCTTCATTGCTATTCAGCTTTAGCTTTGCTATCGACACACTTTATTCAGTGACGAATATGAGTTTGTTGGGAGGCCTATTTCATGAGGAGTAGCAAAGAGAAGCTTTTATAAGTTACAAAAACAAGAAAGTTAGCAGTTTAATATGCGGATTTCGATTTTCAATTTTCAATTTGGCCCGAATAGGTATATCCGTTTTGGTTATTAAGAAATTTGGAGGGGTATGAACAACAGAAACATTGTTGCATTTCGTATTTCAAAGTTTGAATACAATATTGAGTTTAAAACCAAACGATTTATTATGTGGATCAAGCAGCTTTCAAATATTTTAAGGCTAAATAGGAATGAAACTTCAGTGCTTTATTTATTATGAAAGAGAAACAGTTTGGTATGCTAATCATAAGGTAGCGTAAGAATATTAGGTGCATAAGATGAACGATGGTTATAAACGATTATGTAATTTGCCTAACTATAGTAGCTGTAATATTTATTGTATGCAAAATATGTTTCATATAAACAAAATAGTTAATACCAGCGTAGGAATTACTACTACGAATCCTCCACTGCGCTTGCATCAAAACAACCTTCGTTTCACTGCAAAAGAATGTGGAGTGGGTAAGACACGTTCAATCGCTACTTCTCCTCTCGTGCCCATGCCCGAGTTGTTGTTGTAGTGTTTAACGCCCGCTTTTACTACTACGGCACCGCAGGCGGTGACACTGATGATACATGGAATGAAGATGGAGCACCGGTGGAATGAGATGGCGGGGGAAACCGGAGAACCCGGAGAAAACCCGCCCTGACGCCGCTTCGTCCACCACGAATACCACTTGTAGGTCTCTGGGATCGAACCCGGGCCGCCTAGGTGGTAGGCGAGCGCGCTAACCGCTCGGTCACGGCGCCGCCGCCCATGCCCGAGTTATAGACACTGAAACTATCCAGTAAGTTTTAAAGGGTTCCAATTTTAACTTTCTGAAAAACATTATTTAACAAAAAGCATTTACACTAGAGGAAAACATAACAGTATTAATCAATTTCTGATTCATAACATCATTTTTTTTTTAATTTTTTAATTTTGTGCTGTCAACAGTTTTCGTTTACACGTCTTCAAACTTTTTTAACACTGAGTGGTATAATCAGTAATAGGTACTTTCTTTTCACCTTAATAGCTCCGGTAATAGGAAAAAGCTTACTTTACGTTAGCATGAAGCACCATCACTGTAATAGATGGATATTATGAATTAATAAATAAAGCAAAACACAGTTAAAACAAAATAAATAAAGTGCTATTATAAATATGAAAAGAAAACAAATGTTAAATACTTCAGATTCGCTGTTTTACGCTGCGTGGATAGCGTGGCGTATCCGTAAGCACTAACCGGTACACGACTGCCTGGAAGTACGAGCAGCGAGAACTCCTGTGTTTAGCATTCTAGTGAGGGCATGGCAGAGAGAGTTTTCGAAGTCTAAGTGATTGAACCGGAACGAAACAGAGACTGCTTCTGGTGTGTTTTGTTACAATATTATGCTCAAGAAAAGTGAAGCAACCGTGAACATTGAATGTAATTAATAGTAGTTGTTAACCATCTGCGTTTCCAATTACAATGTTTTTCCCCGATTTTTTTCTGTATTGCTTAAGTATGTAAATATGCAGATTTATACGTTTTGAGGTCCTCCGAATACAAAATAAAGCATCCTTGTAGAAAAGGTTGCGCTGGCGCAAACATTTCAAAGGCTTTACTACTTAAAACGCATAGTTAGATTAATAAAGTAGTAATGAATATGTCCACAAACCGTTGTTGGTAGATACCAAATATAATCTGGCATATTCGAGAGTCTTGTAGTTATTGTGTTTTCAAGTTATTTTGTTATATTTATATAGTAAACCAACTAGATTTATATTATAAACATGAACGGCCAATTCCACCCCGGAAACATCTAGTTAACTTTCAGTTGAAGAAAACAATTTCTGTTATTAACTTTTTAGTAAAAAATGTTATCCCATACCCATGGCAATCTTCTAAGGATTGTGTTTCTCTGTACCCAAGATAATCACCTTCCTTTGATCTAGTTTTATCTCAAAAGGCTGGTAACTTATGCCAGTATTTTTCTCCTCCGTTTCATTTTCTTTACCTCTATTTTCTACCCTTTCCCTGAACACATTTCCTCACAGAGGTGCTTCAAATCCGGAAGAAGAGAACCCAATTTACCGCTTTGCTGCTGCAAGCTACTTAGTATTTGCATTAGTGATGCGTTAGGCAAATGGCAGTTACAGATCTGACGGAAACACAAAGTGCGCCTGAACGAAACTATGTGAGTGCTTTCATGCTTGCATGCTTAGTGCTTAATGCAGAATTTTTGTATCACATCGCATTGCCACTGCAATCACAGATCTGCATCACTAACAGAAAGGTTAAATTCGAAACAATATGCCTATAAAGATCTGATATTGCATTGCTTTACCAGGAATCGGAACTTAAAAGAAACACGTCTGAGGGCTCAGAATAGTATTACAGTAAAATTGTTTCATACCTTTACAATGCTAATATTCGAAAGTTAGAATTACAATGAAGAATTCAACCCAATAGCTTGGAGAGGTTTACGGTCCGCGATTTGCCGCTGATCTAATCAAACTGAGATACCCTAGCAACATTACGGTACAAAGAACGCCAGGGATAATCTTCGGCAGATTTTGTATCGCCTCCTGGGGTCTTTAGAGGCGTGTTCTTCACCTTATCTATCACAGGGCGTCCTGGCTTGATAACACAACAATAAGGGGGAAAAGAAAGGAGGTTGATGTCTTTGTGATCCAGTGATACGGATTTTGAATCTCTCTCTCTCTTACACACACACACACACACACACACACACACACACACACACACACACACACACACACACACACACACACACACACACACACACACACACACACACACAAACTTGGCATATATGTATGCTGGCGAGGAAAGCTTGTATTATATAGTTGTTTAAAACCCCTATTTGAAATCAAATGGAAGTAGTAATATTAAGTAGTACTAGAGGAATATAATATATTGTATATGATTTTATATGGTGATTTAGGATTTATCTGATACATGTATAAGAATAAAGATCTCTAGGATTAAATAAATTACTCTTTCGTTATAATTGACTAATTGGGGTTAGAAACTAGAAATAAATATATTTACTAAACGGTTTACATAAATATGACAATATATATTATGGCGATAAAATTGTGTTATATTTTTGTGTATATTCCTGTTGTACTCCTGTTATCAGCAATAGGCTGGTAAAGAGAAATTAAGTAATTATAGTTTGAGCTGGAAGAAAAAATATACTCCTCTATGTATTCATTTTCTTGCTTATTAATATATCATTTATTTATTTTTGTTTGTATACACCAACAAACATTGATGTCACTGAGAATACTGTTCTACTCACCTTTTTCTTAAAAGCTCTATCTTGCTATGTATTTAATAAATACCATTTAAGCATTAACTTGCATCCCCTGAAAATCGTCTTACATATACACATTATACATTTTCCTAACCTGGACGCTCGTCAAGTTTCCCCCTTAGGTTGTAACCCCTTCAAAGACTTACACTAAATCTTACACTAAGCTATAACGTATGGCGTAAACATGTATTTCATTTCTACTCCATCTTGTATTCCTTATTTTGGTTGTTGTTTAAATTTACTTAGAAGGAGTTTACTTAGAAGGAGTAGCACATCATTGCACCGTAGCCTAAAGCAAACAATGAAATGAGCAAGACTTCGTATAATGATAAATAATGAGATGTAGACACGAGGTGCAGTGAGATTTTCTTAGGCATTCTGTGTACAATATTGACTACCCCAGCTAATTCATATTTTTCACAGAAAAAACATAAGGGCGTTACAAAATATTTTTGAGACAGCACACCCCAGCGCTGACTTACAATGTCGTAGACAGGCAGATAACAGCTTCGCCTAATGTCCACCGAGACCTTAGTACCAGGTAATCTTATCTCTCTCCTCCGCACGTACACGTTACCGATAGATGGCATTAGGGTGCGTTCAGTCTACCTGCTTTCATTATATGTGGATAGAAAGCAGCGTTCTCATCATTACTATTGTTTTAAATTTCAGAAGAAACTTTGGGCCATGGTATGCAACATCCAATCCGATACTTACCTTGGCAACTGAGGGAAACTATAAAACAAATCTGATGTTTTGCATTCGCATGACTTTCTCTACTCTTGTACTAACTTTTCTTACAAACTTATTCCTCTATATTCTTCATGTTACTCGAGATAAACATTAACAGAAATTGTCTTATTACTAATTTTCTTATAGGTGTAAGGGAATATGAGAATACAGTAGGATTTGAGTGATATCCAATCCTTTAAAGCTGGCCGCTATATGAAGGATTTGAAGTTCCGTTCTCTTTATACGGCCAAGAGATACAGTGAATAACAATCTTGCATTTGAGGAAAGTTTAAGTATTGCAAAACTCCGACAAATAGCAAGGAATATTTCCGACAAAATGCTTTTAGATGGAAACGACTTCAACATTTTGTATAGTAAGATTTGGCCTGTAATGCAAAAGTCATCAAGAGTAAACAGAACTGCAGAATTTTCCATGTAAACGACAGCGTAAGGTGGAGGCATTTTTTTCAAAATGTTCGTGTCGCGTCCTTGAAAGATGTTAAACTTAAATATAAAATTTGGTTTTCAAACCAATTTTAGTTTTTGAGTTATGCTGTTCAGACAGACACACACACACACACACACACACACACACACACACACACACACACACACACACACACACACATACATACACACACATGGAGCTTTCTCTAAAAATGCTTTTGTGGATTCGGGTCTGAATATGTATTTCCGGTGAAATATCTATATTAAATTTTTGGGTCGAATACAATACTTTCTCTACTTACTATACGTAGTAGAGAAAGTAAAAATATGTAGGATTGATTGGCTCATGGGATTTGAATCCGCGTTCTCCCGAATGCGGACCTCAGATGTTACCGCCTGAGCCGTCCCGCTCTGTGCGGTATTTGTTCTTTCTTCCTGGAGCTAATTCTGGTTCACACGTTTATTTTAAGTGTTACCCGTATTGCTTCCTGGATAAAATGAGGCAGAACAGGTTCATTCTTGACACGCTCCTTCTAAAAGCATTCACGTAATCTGAAATCAAATTTACGGTCTTAGCTTCTATAAACATTTATTTTGTACTGTTTTGATTCTGATGCACAACTACGCCTATTTTTATTAAATATAAATTATTATAAGACTAAGTATGACAGTAATTATACATTAATCGCTCAAGTCCTAAAGAAACCACTTTTAAGGGTTAACAACGAACAAACGAGACCCATGCTTCACATGGATGAGATTTGGCAACATAATGCAGGAAGCAGAAGACACGCAATTATGGAAAGAAGTGCAGATTGATGCAACGCACCATGAATAAATTCTTCTGTGTCTGGCACCGTTCGATTCTTCTTCTTGCTTGATATCGAATAAGATTGCGTAGTTTAGCAATTATTGGTTTAAAAGAAAATGAATACTTTCATTTATTGTTGGTAATGTTGGTATTTAACCTCTGTCGCTTACTTAAAAGAAACGCCAAGGCTGCAGACAGAATAAGTGATGTATTCAGGGTATTTAAGTTGAATCAACTTAACCCCCCGCTAGGCGCGTGCTCTGGTAGAACTCCGTCAGTCGCGCGAGGCCTAGTAGGCCTTCATTATATTTTTGTGCTTATATACTTGACTTTATTTTTTAATTTTTTCCTTCATTCCCATGTTTAACTTCATTTAACTTAAATATTCATGGTTTTTACTATCAGTATCTGACTAGATTAATCAAAGATAAATGAAACGCAGTACGAGCACATAGAAAGACAACAAATGATGATGATAATAATAATAATAATAATAATAATAATAATAATAATAATAATAATAATAATAATAATAAGAAGAAGAAGAAGAAGAAGAAGAAGAAGAAGAAGAAGAAGAAGAAGAAGAAGAAGAAGAAGAAGAAGAAGAAGAAGAAGAAGAAGAAGAAGAAGAAGAAGAAGAAGAAGAAGAAGAAGAAGAAGAAGAAGAAGAAGAAGAAGAAGGAACAAGAAGGAACAAGAAGGAACAAGAAGGAACAAGAAGGAACAAGAAGGAACAAGAAGGAACAAGAAGGAACAAGAAGGAACAAGAAGGAATAAGAAGGAATAAGAATAGTGATACTGATGATACTGATGATACTGATGATGACGACGACGATGATGATGATGATGAATCTTTGACAAGTATGTGATGTTACCTACAAAACACATGCACGCTATTATCACATAGGTTATTCTCATCTTGTTCTTTATGATCAGCTTCTGAATCTGAAGATCTTATTTTCAGTTCATCTTCACAATTGAAATCATCTAATTCGTAAAAGTTGTCATACATGTGTAAGCCATCATCATCACAAGGTAGATGATGCACTTCTTCCAAATCCGTAGATTTAGTAGATCGTACTCCTGTTTGTGAGAAGTGACAACATATACTTGCAATAACAAAGCAATATAACAAACTAACGAAGAAAAACAAACGTCAGTGATATGTAGCGAGAGTAGGCGCACAGAATTTGGTTGATCTCTGCGACACGTAACTGCTGATTAGCTTGGACCTTGCGTTGGTTCAAAAACTAGAACGTTTAAATAAATGTAGGGGTCTCCCAAGCCCTCAGTGGAGGATTAAAAAACTGAATGCCACTGCCAGAATTCCTCCTAACGCCCAGTGATCTTCTCTCGTATGATTCATATAATGATCCTGGCGAACTTCCAAGGCGATCTTAATTACTCCGGGACACCGTGCCGAGAAGAGACCTTGGAGTTCTATGAATGCTCAAAGTTCTAGACTTCTACCGGCTTTATCTTGAATGACGCGGCAGGCGGCCACGGGTCTGATTAGCCGCAGGTATTGGTTTGAATGGATTATCTTTATTTTTATTAGACTAGTTCACATACTTGGAAAAATGTAATCATCCAAGGCATATAAAGAAAACATCTACGTTATGGCAGATGCTCTACATTTTTTTTTCAGTAATAAGCTTTGTACACAACTTATAACTGATACATAGGAAATTATGGCCTAATCTCGAATATTTCAAGATACACACTTTATTTGTCATGTTAGAACCTTATGATATCTTAATCACAATAATTAGATATATTTTTGAGAGAGTAAAACAGTAGTAAAACATTTCCATTTAGACTTAAAGTGTTGGACTATACTATTTAATACATTTTCAGCAACTTTAAAACAGTCAATGCGTTTCAAAAGAGATTATTTTGCAAGGCCGTAGCTTTGGGGGACGCTAGTATGCTGAGCTTTCCCTTATTTTTCTGTGTTTTTTTTCATATTTATTTTGTGTTGTAATGGTTTTAACACAGGACAATTATTTTATACAGTCATTTAGCACTGATTTTTTGGCAGATCATACTTATTGAGCAGCTATATTTAGCTAAAATAGCAAACACAAAATATACAAGCCAATCCGTTCCGTTCTAAAACAGCGGTGTACGCTAAGACCAGTCAGCGTTTGACTGCCTGTATGTGGTATGACTAGGACGGCCTCCCCGCAAACCCCTCACCAACCTCTTGCTTGCCCTTCTCACCTCCGCAAGCCCCTCACATACCTCATTGTATACGCTGGGAGTTTAGCCACATGTTAAAGCGCGGTTCTTACTCCGGAGTAATGCTGAGGTACTGTTAATTGTGTTTCTTTGCGAATAAAATTGTTGTACATAATCTCAAAATGCGTGTGATGTTTACATGATAAGAATGATGTGACACGTCCCACCAGCTAAGATATATTCTCTCATTCTTTCTCTCATTCGAATTTTGGGAATGGGTTTATTTTCGTTTTATCACACTACATGGCTTGTATTATTTATATAAAACCTGTTTTTTTCTATCGTTGTATATTTTTATTAAATGTATTTCATATAACGTATTACAGTTTAGAATGAAACATATTGGGTAGTATGGAAACGACAATAACTACAAATCAGTAATGTTACTTTAATTTCATTAATTATTGGTACTATACTACACTTAAGAAGTAATATTTAAAGGGAACAATGAAAAGTCTAAGCGCTAAGTGTTTAGTTTTCCGAGAATTCCATGCCCTGTTCTATTTCTCAACCCAGGGCCATCTGTTCACGCTCAATATGTTCAGGTAAAAAAGGGTCAATTGCCAAGAATGGTAACTATCCAGGCCATCACTTCACTAATGACAGAATGGCCAACTTCCAAGTATGTTAAACCGTTTTTAATTCTCAGTCATTACCTAAATATATTTGTAATTGAGAGTTTTACTTTATTCATTTTCATAATGTAACAATTCGCAGGAATGAACTTTAAAGAAAATGAAAACTATTTTTTATATTCAAAATCGCTGGAATTTCGCGCTTTTTTTCGCAAAATAAGACAATTTCGCTTTGATCTGCACTCATCACTTAAATTCGCTAAAACAATAATATTGCTTTATTGACCAACATCACATAATTTGGAAAGACAATGGGAAATTGCTGTAGAGTCTGTGCGGATTAAGTTGGCAGAAAGAGACAGCGATATTGGTTGGAAATGACCTGAGTCCGCTCCCTTGAGTACAGTGAAGAACCCTCATTAAGGGAATAGCTTTTCTGGTCAAAATCGTTCTTGCTGTCAAATCTCTTTCACTGTGACACCTCTCATTCAGTATTTCCTGGTTAGCTGGAGAGGATCGTCACAACACTGCGTGCGAGCGAGAGGGTGAGTAGTGCTTTCTCTTTCTACATGCTGGTTGCCAACTTATTCCGCACAGAATATAATATAATGACTGTTGCCTTTACGTTAATGCGAAAAAAGTCCTTAGTTATAGCTTTCCCATTTTTACTTTCTCTACTGATAAGTAGGGGAAGTATTGTATTCCACCCAAAAATTCGATGTCGAGATTTCACCGGAAATATATGTTTTGAGATCCCATGAATCCAAAAAAGGCATTTTTAGAAAAAGGTCCGTATGTATGTCTGTGTGTCTGCCTGTGTGTCAGTCAGTCTGTGGATAGCATAACTCAAAAACGAAAAGTCGGTTAAAAAACAAAGTTGGTATTTAAGTTTAATGTCTTTCAAGGATGCGACACGAAGATTTTTAAGAAAATAGCCTCACCCTAAACTACCCTTTACATGGAAGATTTTTTGAAAATTTTTATTTTCTTGAAAATGGCTCTAACGATTTTGATTAAAATGCCATATGTTTGAGATATTTTTATGACAAATGAAATGTATATCTTGAATTTTCTGGCTATAGCCCCTGTAGTCGTATTTACTCTGGACGACTTTTGCATAAACTATAAACCGTTAGAGATAGACCAAATCATACTCCACAAAAAATGCAGATCTTGCTAAAATACACAATTTATGTCGGAATAAATTTTCTTGTAGGGTGAACCATTTCGGAGATATTCCTTGTTATGTGTGCCAGTTTCGGTAAACTTAAAATTTTCTCCGAAATGGAACATCGTTGTTCATTTTTTATATGTTAAGTGTGCAAAGAGAACGGAATCTCAAAGCTTTAAAAGATTTGACTATCGCACAAAGCCTACTGCATTCCAATATTCCCCTTGCACCTACAAGGAAATAAGCAGTAAGATAATTTGTACAAATGTTTATCTTAACTAACACGAAGAAGATATAGGAATAAGGGTTTGAAAGAATGGTTAGTACAAGACTAGAGAGAGTCATGTGAGTACAACACAAGATTTTTTTTTATTTCCCGCTACGCCACTGTTATTTTTGAAGAGCTTGCTATAGGAAGAGACTTATTGCATCAACGGTGAGTTTCTAGATTCAATTTAAAATATAACTAAATATACGATGTATTTAAATTGATAAATATTGCAAATAAATTGATATAAAACTAATTTTGTATTATATGATTTGGAGCTTTCCTGGCGACGAACATTGAAGCCCGAGAACATCTTGAATAGTTTTGTATTAATTAATTTAATCTGACGAAACCTTGTATACTTCGTTATATTAACGGTAAATACTGAATAAGAGAAACAGATGTTTGGGATGAAGGGTATTTCATGAAAATCTTCGTGTTGCATAGTCAGGATGAGCTAAACAAAGATGCGAAGTGTAAAATTATTCCCAACTTTCGCTTTTGGATTCAGAACTCCTAAGCGCCTATGTCCGGTATAATCTCCATGTGGAATTTTGCGTGGCATATAGAGGGACTTTGCCTCTGGCGCGGAGGACCCGGGTTTGATTCCCGGTACCAGCATGGGGATTTCTCCCCCACTAGGAGGTCTGGCACGGAGTGCACTCAACCCCGTTAGGTCCCGGGAGAACCAATTGAGGACCTACTTGATGGAAAAGTAGCGGCCCCAGGTCGCGAAGGCAGCAAAACAGGCTGGGAGGGCTCGGGGCGCTGACCACGTCGCACCCTCCAGTACTGCACCGCACCAATGACGCCCGTAGTGGGTAGAGGTGGGGGACGCAGCAGCTGGGCGGCAAGCCCTGACCCTTCATGGGCTGTTGCGCTAGGGGTTTAGTTTATATAGTGGGACTAACCTACTCTATCAAAGGTGATGTTTGAAGCGCGGTATTTCCTCACTCGTGTTTCGTTTAATGCCTCGCCGTTTAAATGCAATTCTGTTTTGCAATTTATTTCCAGTTATGAAGGTTTTCGTCTCGGAAACATAAATCTGAATTGGATTACAACAGTGAGCTTTCATGAAAAGCTAATCAGAAGAGTTCTATTCTTTACTGTATTTTGTTTAATAGTCATGTACACCCTTATGACTAAATGACAGCTGGCGGAGGGAGATTTAGCACCTCGGCCGAAAGGCGATCTTTTGTGCCTATGCCCCTGACGGAGCACCCCCTGGAGAATGGATGAGCTGAAAAGGATTCGAAGGGTGGCCTAAACGTTGCCACGACAGAAGAGGCGGCAGGATCTCCACAGTTTCCAAGTTAGAAGCACCCCGGCGGAGGCCAGCTTAGCTCCCCTCGCCTCTCAGGCTTGTAGCACCCAATGAAATACTTTCTCTAGTTACTGTACGCAATAGAGAAAGCAAAAATGAATAAGAATTACTGTTTGAAAAAGTATAACAATAACAATAATAGTCCAATGTGTCCCTTGAAGGTCAAAGACCTCCTGCTAGAGGCTAGCTCTGTTTCACTACTCTGCGTTAGGTTGTGTCTGGTGTTTCTATGTCTGGTTTAGGTTGATTTCACTATCACTTTGAGTCAACTGGGATGTTATTTGTAGGTTGGCACTGTCTTCATTTTGTAGTCGACTTCCTACTATTCTCCATGCTTCTCTGCTTCGTGCTATGCTGGACCATTGTTGACCTGCTTGTGTTGTGTAGAAGTCTGCCCACCTCTTTCTTGGTCTGCCTCTGTGTCTCCTGTGCGCGGATTCCACATGGTGGCTTTGTATGTCCATCTTTCGTCTTTCATCCGCGTGATGTGAAATTCAGACAAATAATAGGGAATACCTCGGAAACGGTTAACTGCACCAAAAAAAAAAAAAAAAAAAAAAAAAAAAAAAAAAAAAAAAAAAAAAAAACCCTAGGAAATAACATTTGACATAAATTTAGTGTTTTAAAGACGTCTATGTTTTTCTGCAGTAAAGATTTTTCAATGTGTTACGGTTTATCAGTTATACAAGGTAATACAAAATGACCAACACTTCTGTAGATATTCCCAGAAAATTTAAGATACACATTTCATTTTTCATGAAAATATCTTAACTTTAATGAACATAATTAGAGACATTTTTTATAAAAACAAAGTATTCAAAACATTTTTCCACGTAGAGGGGAGTCTGGGGTGGGGAGATTTTCTTGAAAATCTTTTCACATGCTTGGATAATACTGAACTTAAATACCAAAAATGGTATTTAACCGATCTTTCCTTTTTGTGTAATGCTGTTCACAGATACACAGACACACTCTCTCTCTCTCTCTCTCTCTCTCTCTCGCACACACTCCTACACACACGGACCTTTTGGCAAAATGATTTTTTTTGGATATAGAGTCTCAAAGCTACTTCTACTACAATCTCGGTATTGAATGTTTGTGTGGAATGCGATACCTCTATACCCATTATGCACATGGTAGAGAAAGTGAAATTCCGAAGAGGTTAAATCTGGTGATCACGCTAGTCATGGTTTTGATGCTCCTCTTTCAATCCAGCGATCAGGATACGTTACTCTTTGGAAACCCCTTATTTCAGTGGAAGAACACAAAGGTGCCCCATTATCTTAAAAACACATTAGCTGGTATGTTGATTAAGAAACTTTTTACAGAAATTCTGCAAACTGCTATTTGTAATTTGTAGCTCTAATAGCTCTGGTAGTTTCCTGTGCCCAAATATGACTTAAATGTGTTAAACATGTCCGCTCGTGTAAGGAATATCTTCCTTCGTCCATAATATGGTTACAGAAAATCTTGGTGGTTGTTATTCAGTGTCATGTCTTGGCAATGAAACCATTTGCGCTCTATGCAATATCGTTCTTTGGTTGGTCCAGCAGAGAGTACTTCACATGCTTTGATATGTTCTTCAGTTATTTCATCTTTGTTGCAAGAACAAAAACTTGCATACAACTAAAAGCATGCATTCTAGTCCATAGATGTGTATTGCCAGGCAACCGTGGCCTGCAGGTAGTATATAGTTTGCTTCTGCCGCTTTGGGAGGAACTTCTGGGATTAATTCTGGTTTTTCTATTATATTCTAATTTTTATTAGTCGCTCTGTGATCTAGTTGTTGAATTTTTGATCATAAATTTAGTTTTAATTAGTGCTTTTATGGATGTGGATGGTAACTGTTTCGTTGTGTTTTGGATTAAGCGTATTTTCTGTAGTTGCTGTGGTTGCTGAATCATTTGGTGCCATAGTTTAACTTGAGTAGACATCATTTTATATGAATTCATCACATAAATAGCGGCTGTAGAACACTAGAATATGACAGACTTTTGACACTTATCTATCTATGCAATAATAAGAAATCATGCCTGATCCATGCATTTATGAAGAAACTGCTGGATTGTAGTCAGAGTGGAACGGCATCTGGTCCCATCATGAACTCGGGTAAGACGATACACCTGTAATTACTGTTCATATCGAGTTCCAGTAACTGAGGACTGGCTTGTATGCTATTGCTCTTGTGTTGTGGATGGACAATAAAATTATAAACACGGTCAAGAACCCACTCTTCAAGAGTCACTGCTCTTGCATTATTTGGACACCCGAATGATGTGTTTATTTTCGGAAAGTTTCTGTTTCTCCCAGTGGTTGATGTATGGCAGCAAATTTGCTGTGATGAGGCAAATGTCTCCTTCGATAAAATTAGGCATAAAATCTCTTACCCTTTTCGCATTTTCCCAAGCAGCACCATAAACGTAATGCATTCTGCTAGTTCTGTGTGCGTAAAGTGAAACATTGTTTGAAAAGCCTATAAAACTGAAAGCCCTCCCAGTAAACGGAACCCTTTAGTATTTTAGTATACCCTGATAGATGAAGGTGTCTACTTACACCTCTTTGCAGTTACCATAGTCACAAAGTGGTGTATTATATGCCATAAAGTAAAATAAGTATTTCGTTTGTTAACGAGGCCTTCAATTGCCAAGATCGTATCAGCGTCTCTGGTGTACCGGAACTTCATTTCGCAGGAGCTCTTTTGTATACCTGTAAATCTGATGACATGGGCCTATCACATTTAAGCACACCTAAGAAACGTCGGTCTGGACCAAGTTTGAACCCTTGACCTTGAGATCAGTAGGCCACTGCCTAACCAGCTGAGCCATTCAGACTGCAGGCATCTCTTACCACTTAAAACCGAAGATTCACGTTGATGGTGATATAAAATGAGTTAAAACCAGAACACAAGCGATATGCCAAAACACATAGAAAACAAATATGAGTGATATTTCAATACCGGGGGGGGGGGGGGATGTGTTTCACAGAATTTCATCTAACCCGACGCTATGTTTGAAAAATAAGGAGAACGTTAGTGTCCTCTAGCTCAATAACAAGAGTTTACGGGCATACATCCCCTATAAGAAAATATTCAACTAGAAACCTGAGAACACCTCACAATTAATTGGTGTTGTTGTGATTCATCTTTATAGCTGTTTTTAAAGAATAAACATAGAATAAACGGATTTCAAAAACGTATGATGACATTCAACCCGTTTTGTCTTTGTGGTGTATTTAGCCCCTTAGCTCCATTCTACTTAATTTATAAATATCGGCGTTGCTCAACCTTGACCCAGTACGTGAAGATTTTCAATCGCGGCGTGGGCTCGAGCAATGAGGTCCTCTGCTTAGGTTACAGGTGTTCCATACACCATATTCTTCACACAACTCCACAGGAAATAGCCGAGAGGTGTCAGATCTGGCATACGTTCCATATTGTGGCCGAGCGGTTAGCGCGCTCGCCTACCACCTAGGCGGCCCGGATTCGATCCCAGGGACCCGCATGTGGTATTCGTGGTGGACGAAGCGGCGTCAGGGCGGGTTTTCTCCGGGTGCTCCGGTTTCCCCCCGCCATCTCATTCCACCGGTGCTCCATCTTCATTCCATATGTCATCAGTGTCACCGCCTGCGGTGCCGTAGTAGTAAAAGCGGGCGTTAAACACAACAACAACAATGTTCCGTATTAAGACAGTTAAGACAACAAAACAAATCGGAACAAATTGTCACAACCGTTCGTTCTAGAATTCAACGGCCCACAGCGGCTAAACCGTGCATTTTAGGACAGGTGTCCCTACTTGAACACATATCAGTTTGCCATCCCGCACAACATACTGAGTGTTTTCTGTGACACCTTGTATTGAGTGAAGTATCCACCGCATTTGTCTTATTTTCTATGTATATAACGACTAATTTCTACTGTTCAGCATTCACAAAGATATAGCAAAGTCTTATTCACGAGCTGTTCTTCTGTATATCCAGTGTGTTGGCTCTCTAAGACATAGGCTTTATGAGTATGGTTTAGTGTTTTAGTAATTTATGAATCAAAATTACCAGAAATTTCTTAGCTTTCTTCAGAAAGTATACGACCTTCCAATGGTGAAATTAACCATACCAGGTGAGTCAGCCGCGCCTTATTTTTTTGGAAGGTAGGCCACCCATCTAACGGCATGTGCACCTTAGTCCAGTTTTGCGCTTACTAAAATGTATTGCTTGACGTTCTTAAAGAGAAGAATGCGCAAAATTGAGAGCAACAGTGGTTTAAGGGACAGAACGTACTCCTCGCTAAAGTACACCTCAAAAACATACGACTCATTTACTGAGAGCGAATTCCGGTTTCCAGCCGATTTTACAAACTTTTTATTAGAGTATACATAGCAACGTAATTCAGTAAACGCCTCGGAAAAAATGGACCTATCATATGAGTACACTAACAACGTCCGCTAAAAAGAAAATGGTCGATTCTTGTACTTAGAGCAGGGATTGGCTGCTAAAAATGAGAAAAAATTTAGACACGCCTCATCCATCATGGACCCGTACAGTCAAAACGGACATATTATTAAATAACAGTTTATTTACATTTTTGCGTGAACTACGCCTCGTGCATCTCAATTAATATGCATAACAGCTTTTGCCATTGAAGTAATAATATTAAAACGCCCAGTAAATGATTAAAACTGTTTTAAAAGGCTAAATCAACCACACAAACCTGCGAGGTGGCAATGGCATAGCGCCAGGCATACAAGTCCTACTATTGGACGTCGTACGTGCTTTTAGGCAAGTCTCGAAATAGCTGAATAGGAATGTGACGGGTCCTCTGCGCTTAACCCCCAATGACACAGATTCGAGTCTCAGCATTGTAAATATATTTTTAATGTTCATCAAAACTTGGAAACCGAATTCACAATAATCTAATTATGAAGTCCCTGAGGGTTTAGGACATAATTTAAATAGTTTTTGGTTGTCTGCATTTTTAATAGCACAATAATTCATTTCGTGCAAAATTGAGTTTAACTTCCATGTTAAACTCTGACAATGTAATTCCCTTGCTTTCTGTGTTTAAATGTGTATGAATGATCCTTATTTCAATTGCACCTGCCTATTATTGTGTTTAAACAACTACATAATTGTAGTTCACCAATAAAGAAACATCAAACAATGTAATAAAACATAAATAAAACAATAAAAATGAATATAACAGTTTTCAGAATAATAGTTTGTAAATTGTGAGGATTGCACGGTATTTAAATAAAAAAAAATTAGTACATGCAGGTGATTCGAACCACCTTCACAGGAGACAGATTACTTCGGAGTCTTGCGCCCGTTCCAACTGAGCTACCTAGTAACGTGCGAGCTAAACATTCCGTTTAAGATGTAATATTGGACGGTTCCAGTGAACATTTGCAGAAGTGCAAACGTCAGCTGTCTAATTACGAATATATTAAAAAGCGATGTGATAACATCTATATTAGTACTAATTTCATCGAGTGTTTAACATCCATGTTAAATACGGGGGTAGAACCTGGTAATGGGGTCGATGTTTTCATGTTGGCGTACAAAATGCGGATTGCATAAAACTCGAGAATAAGGGCAGCTGACTCATCTGGTATAACTTCCTTGAGTGGTTTCAGAGATTTAGCTAGCTACCTACCTACCTGCCTGCCTGCCCGTCTGCCCGTCCGCCCGCCCACCTGCCTACCTACCTACCTACCCATCTAGTCACCTACTATTTTCTCTCTTCATAACATTAATATAGATTATGTAAGGGAGAAAATTTCATAGCGTTCGTGTCAGTGCGAATAGCTTTCAAGAGTTACCCTCAAATAAAGCTAATAATATTTTCCTTTCTTAAAGCTGCTACTAGATTTGCGGGACATAAAGAGCGTTGACAACCTTTTAATCACAATTCTCGTGACAACATCGTAGGCACCATCAAAGGTTCTTCTTGTGAAAGGTTAGGAAGCTACTACAGTAAAGTGATGTATACAAGGTTTGACAGACGCGAGAAACTTTCACTTGCCTCATCCTGGAGCAGTTCCATACACTTGCCTTCTCCTTCAGCTCAATACGTAATTGCCTCGAGCACTTTATGTAAAAACGTTTTACTCTTTTTCATGTGACACGTAATCTTCTTATACGTGTGGCTTAAAGGTGATGCAGGCTGCATGTAATCAGCGCTTCATTAATACTACTGCCCGCATTTGATCCCTAATCTTCAGCTAATCTATTATACATGCTGTATAATTGGCATCGACAAACGTTAGTCTTGGTTAACTGCCGGAGTTACAGTGCGATAATGCTTATACGTAATGTTTACCAGCAATGATTAATCCAAGCAATGCTAAACCTTATTCCAGAACTTAGATTACCAAAGGGTGGCTGCCTTGTGACCACCACTGGCAAAACAAAATCTCTGAGCAATTTTTAAAACAAAGTTATTTTAAAATTGGGTGCTACATCCTGTCATGCTTATAAAGGTGATATTTAACACTTTAATTATTCATTTTTAACTTTTTTCACAATCCTTATTACAGAACTTATACTACAATGGACGTGAGCACCAATGGTAACAAAATCTCTTAGCAATGTTTAAAGCAAATTTATTTTAAAACTGGGCATTGTATCTTGTTATGTTTATAGAGGTAATGTTTAACATAGTGCAACTATTCCTCTTTTACTGTTTTACATGAATCACATTATACGGATGGGGCAGTAATTAATGCCACCTTGACATTTCATTGTTTCTGAAAAAGACCAACGATGAAAACTTTGAAACAATTATGCAGTTCGGTAGTACAAATAGTGATTGACATTAAGTAATAACTGCAGTATTAACTGATCAAAAAATTAAAAGACAGAATTTAAAAAATTATAGAAGGTGGGCGTAAAGCACCTCCCCCCCCCCCCCCGCGTGGTAATGCTAAGGTTAAATTATAAGTTTTCATAATTATAAAGTTTGCAGTTATATTATCGTAATGATTACCAGTAACATTAGCTGTAACTACTTTTCAATATGAACGATGTCGATATAAGCTTACCTTGTTATTTGTCTCAATCTAAGCAGACGTTTCGTTGGACTGTCAATACTGTGATTACCTTCACGAAGAACAATTTTATGAAACTTAATTATTAACAAGTCTCACGAAGAATTTAAATCACTCATAGGAAAAAAGAAGATTAACACAGGATCCACTTTCATTTTAAATTTAAACTTTTCAGTTATTTTATTTAACAATTCTATAGGGTTGTTCCCTACGTGCTTTAGAATAATAATTGCAAAATGTATCCCCACTTCCTTATGTATTTCCGCAAAGATATCCATTTTCTACACGGAAGCTAATCTGTATCGAAACCTAAATGTAAACATCGCGTGATGCAGATGTATAAACGGAAATGCATTATTATTGCCAACTTAAATATTACTGAAGTTCATATTAAACGAAGTTTGAAACAAATCCGTCAAAGGGTGAAAAAGTAATTGATCACCTACCCTAATTCTGAGTGTAGTATTATAAAGGGGAAATTTTCTATTATAATGTAAAATAGTATGTTTTCCAGACAAATTTGTACCAGAGGTTTCGAGTTTAATTTCAACACAAATAATAAGTTTATGCTTTTCTTAGATAAGCATTCCACATTAATAACGTCGTCCCTCTTGATCTAAGAGTAAGCTCTGGTTCCCGAGGTCACAGGTTCAAATGCGATGGAGGGCGATGGATTTTATGGGAGCGGAAAAATGCTTAGCATGAAGGGGCAGTAAAGCGGTTAGTCCGGTGTCGTAGATTTACTGCACGTAAAAGAACCTCAAGCCCTATAAAGAGGCCTCTGAGCAAAATTAAGCGATCTTTCACACCTAATATAGAATGGAATGCTTAGAACCACAACAGTTAAAAGCGTCCATAAATAAACAGAATTTCAATTTCAGGTCTTAGTAACATTGGAGGAAAGGACGTTGTGTACCTTTCATGCGACTTTCTCTACCCTTCTACAGACTACTCTTATAACATCTTATTATGTCAGCGTCTTGGTAATAAGAATAAACTTTCATTACACATTCGCTATAGACGCATATAACAAGAGTACAGTAGGCCAAAGTTAAATTTTTAGAATATCTTGTGTGTTGCACTCACACGACTTTCTCTACCCTTGTACTAACCATTCTTACAAACTCTTATTCCTATGTCTTCGTCGTGTTAGTTGAGATAAACATTTGTACACATTATCTTATTCACAAATAATACAAAGAAATTAGAGACTCACACTTCACTATAATAAATTGAGTTACACTCATTGTTATAGTGAAGCGTGAGTCTCTAATTACTTTGTGTTATTTGTGGATCAATTTGCTTCACTATTAATAGCCTCAGGTGTGTACATTTAAATTATATAATTGTTTAGTTTTCGTAGGTATTTGAAGACCTGTGAAGCATTAAGATCAGAAGAAACTACAGTTCAAAAGTATTGGAAAGCACGAATGCTAATGGCTTCATTGCCAGATGCAAGGCACTAGAAAACAACAACTTTTCGTAGGTATAAGAGGAATATGGGAATACATTAGGCTTTGAGTGGTTGTCAAAACTTTTAAAGCTTTGCACGGCTAACATATAAAAAACCGATGTTACATTTGACAAAAGTTTAAGTCTTCCAAAACTGACACAAATAACAAGGAATGTCTCCAACTACGCTTACTCAAAAAAAAAAAAAAAAAAATGTTTCGGCATAGATTGTGTATTTTAGCAAGGTCTACATTTTTGTACAGTAAGATTTTGTATATCTCTTATGGTTTAGGAGTTATTCAAGATCATCCAGAGTAAACAGAACTACATGGGCTATAGTCAGAAAATTCAAAATATACATTTGATTTGTTATAAAAATATCTCAAACATTGTAATTGAAATCGTTACAGCCATTTTCAATAAAATCAAAATTTTCGAAAAATGTTCCAAGTAAAAGGTAATTTAGGTTGGGCTATTTTCTTCAAAATCTTCTTGGAGCATCCTTCAGAGACATTAAACTGAAATACCAACTTTGGTTTTTAACCGACTTTTCATTTTTGAGTTATACTGTCCACAGACCGACAGATAAACATACACACAACACACACATACACACACATACACCCACAGATACACACACACACACAAACATTTTCAGTTTTTATTTTCAGGAGGCCCCAAAATTATATTTCCGGTGAAATCTCAGCATCGAATTTTTGGGTGGAATACAATATCTACTTCCTCTACTTCCACTAGTAGAGAAAGTAAAAATGATACGTTACGTGATGTTTTTGAAATTCCGTGTTTCTTATATGATCACGAGAAAAGCGTATAGCGACTTACCACTTAAGTTAAGTAATACGTTGAAAATGCAATCCAATAACAAGGAGTATCCTCAAAATGGTTAATGCCTCAAAATTGTAGATGACAAATTGTGCACCTTAACATATCTATAACTATTTTTGCTTAATAAGATTTTGTGTATCTCTTATAGTTTACCATTTACCTATACAAAAGCTCTTCAGTATGGAGAGGCCTTCAAGAAGTTCCTATATTCACTATGAGTACCTGATGCGATATGGAGGAGGACACCTCATACACTAAGGCCCGGAACGGATCTGTTATGTGCTATCGCCTCCCAAGGGGGAGATGAGGGGAAGGAAACCACAGGTCCGCAGAAAGAGGGGAAAAGGCAGAGCCGCGCGGAAGCCTTTAACATTTGGAGAGATGGCCACCTGCCATACAAATGAAGCACCTCACCACCCAGAGAGAGCGAAGAAGTGACCCTAGCGACTTGGGCAGCGGCAAGCAGTGTTTTCAAGCACGACGAGGGAATAAATATTCAGAGCGCAGGCAACCGCACCATCTGCCGGCATTCGCCCGAACCACCGCGCTGACCACCAGGACCTGAAAGATGACAAGGGAAGTGAAATGAGTAAGGAAAGGAGAGGGAATCCTGGATTAGAAGTCACCCCAGCTTTCGTCTAGCGACAAGAGTAAACCACAGAAAAAACTCAAGTCAGAGTGGTTGGCTACGGGGATCGAACCGTTGATCTCCCGAATGCGAGTCTCACATGTTACCGCGGCGTCGGTTCTGTAAGCATTTAGTAGAGAAAGTAAAAACTGTATTGTGTTTTGAATTTGATTGTTGCTGTTTATGAGTGTAGGTATTTTTCTTAAGACCACAACCTAGTTCTGAAACAGTTCTACGGCTGTATAAATGGGAACAACCAGATGTATGCTAAATCTTACATAGACCTTGCATTTACTCCGAGAATTCTAAAGGTACTGCTTTAGAATCACTATACATAGAAAACAGACCGTAAAGTTTCAAATGAATTATTCATAACGTTCCTTCCAATTTTACTGTTTCCAGGATCCACAGATACTTACTGGAACACGTGAGTTTCGGAGCGAGAAATTATTCCACTGGAAAAATTACCCCAACATTTTCTGTTCTGTTTGCTGGGAGGCAATTGTGCGAAAATAATCTGTAGCTTTATTTTTGCTAATGGGAAACTGGGGCTATTTGCATGCCCTGAAGGGTGAGCAGAGTTTCTAGAAACTTAGTTCTCAAGTTCGCCCGCAGAGTACATCTGGTTTGGAGTGTTGGGAAATATGAAGTCTCCAGGGCAGCGGGGTCCCTCATTTTCTTGTTCTCGGTTCACTTGGCTTTCAGTCGAGGATCAGCGGCGCGTCCTTCTTTGATCTGTTGTTCAAATTAACTCGTGATAGACGCACTACCTCAATGCGATATAGAGCAAGGTAAGAAGACTTTTAATAAAATATTGGGAGAAATACGGTGCTACCAGCGGTCTTGACAGTTTTACTAACATCTACGTTATCAAAACATTTATTTGCAAATTTGCTCTAAGGTACGACATGACTTATGGCTAGGTTTGGAAGCTCCTAGCCCTTTTGCACCTCAGCATAAAAATACTTCTTTTGTGCTTCCTTTTTTCTAATCTAGAGATGTGTATCCACATACATGCATAGCTAGTTGTATTTGTCTCACTACATTAGAATCTTTCTCTAATTTCGTGGTGGCTTCAAGAATCTGGTACCTGGTATCTCTGTTCTGTGGCTTCACATTTTAATAAGAGATGTTTCGCCGTTTCGTTGACTTTTAAACACAAGCGACAAATGGGTTCCATTTGATATAGTCCCATTATCCTTAGATGTTTTCTGAATGTTCCATGTCCAGTTATATAACTTATAATTATTATTCTAAGCTGCGGCTTGGTTAGCCTAGTGAGTGAGTTAATTAGTTTGTCCTCAGGATTATTAATTATCTGCCTGTGAAGTTTGTTCATAGGTATTATTTCCCATTTATTTTGAGTTTCATTTCAAACCCAATTTCGTACTGTGTTTTTGGCTTCTAAGATGCTTATTCCACAGAACGGTTCTGGTCCTGTGAAGGGAAGAGATGCTCCTTTCTTTGCTAGGACATCAGCCGTTTCATTTCCTGCAATACCCATATAACCAGGTAGCCACCGTAACTCTACATTGTTAAGGGAGGGAAGATTTAATAACATTCTCACACTAGTTTAAACTTAAAGTGATGGGAACTAATAGCTTCAAATGCAGTCTGGCTGCCGGATGCTTTTTCCAACAAGTCCCTTTTTCTAGCAATGGTTGCTCCACAGTAACATGTGAGGCTCGCATGTGGGAGGTTCAGAGTTTGATTCCCGGTGACCGCTCTCTGACCAAAACTTTTTCTTGGTTTTCGCGGGTAGTTAGGCGAATGCCGGGGTGGTATATCTTCTACCACAACTTTCCTATTTCCTGTTCCCATTATTTCCTAAATTATTATCTGTTTCAGGCCTGAAGGACTAGGCGACGGAAGCAAGCTTTGTAGACGTTTCTTTCTGAAGTCGGTCGGGCTCCTCAGCTATATCCCGCCTCCGGGTGCTCTTGGGCAGGCTTCCCTTCAGAGTATCCACGTGTGGCCAGCAGCTGGATGCTTTCGAACTGAAACGTTAGAGGCACCGTCCACGCTAGTCATCCGATGGCTCTGCATGTAGAATTTTTTTTCACTGACATGCAAGTATAGAGTTGGGAACCTCGGCTCGATACCTAGGACGAGTTCATTTATGACTGCAATATAGGATTTATTAACACGCTAATTTTATTTCATTTTAAATCTTCCTTTGTTAAAAGGTTACCTCTTAGACAAAGTATAAAAATACAAAATTACCAGTAAGAACAAACAAATGGTCGAACAGGACAATTAAAACAGAACAAAGTCATTCAACGAAATGACATTAAAATAAATTGATAATGTCATGTTTAGATAAACAATTAAAATCAATGAAATATTTCAAGCTTTCAAAACGTCCATAGCAAGAGTATTGAGTGTCACTCTGTAAGACATTCTCTACATTATCTACAATGTAAATTAGTCTTCTGATCCTTTCATCCGTCCGTCCGTACTGCTGGCAGGCTGAGGTTTGGCCTGATGGTTTTTGCTGCATACCCACCCTCACTGGGTTTCAACCGCAGATAGGAATTTACAGGATAGATTATTTCAAGGTGGTTTGTTCTACTTTAGGTTGGTCTAAGGTTAAGAAGGAAGCTGTTGTTCCTGGACCACTGTCTTTTAGGATGCAGCAGTTATATGCACTCTGGCGGATGTGAAAAATTTTAAATGTTGAATTTAATTAATGGGGATGACTTTTAGAGCCAAATAACTCTTGGACGGGATTGATTTGGAGTTCAGCTTTAGCTGCTGATGGGATTGCTCCAGTGTTATCAAACGTCGACTACACTTTTGGAGACCGATCCAGTTGGCTCCACCGCAACGTGTGAGGCTCATATTTGGGACGTCCCAGGTTCGGTTCTCGTTAACTGCCCACTCTGTTGTTGGGTTCCTCTTGAGTTTCTCTGACCAGTAAGCGAATTCTGAACTGGTTTCTCATCTGCCTTGATTTCCTCCCCCTCATTTTTTTTTTATTCCGTTTCTTTCTCATCTTTCACGTGTACTTCTAGAGTTTCTTGGTGTGACGGTGCCGGACAGATGACGCGGATGCCTGCTCCAAGGAACATTAGAGTGAAATCCATGCACATTAGATAGTTGCTTGGTTGGAGGAGTCATTCATCGCCCGCTCTGGGCAGGTCTAGTAATGGGGTGGATCTTCGAGACAGGAGTTAATTGGCACTTCCGGTGTCTGAGTGGCCTGCTTATCCTCAGCCCTTCCTCCTGGGATGATAGCCGTAATCGATTTCCCATAGATGCAATGCGCGAGGTGTCCTCCTCTGAGGGTAACCTGACCCTCTTGGGTCCAGATCAAAGTTCCATCTGAGTGTATTATAGTTTCATAAATGTAGTAACTTTAATGTTGTAGATAAGATATTTTTAACTCTTCGACTGTTATGTTGAAACACCTCCTTTTTTAGCTTATATATCTTGTTTTGAAAATGTAAAAACGTTAAATATACAAAAAATAACTACAGTTCTAGAGATTGAACTGCTGGCATTTTAGGCTAGAATTGTATGAATAAATTTTAAACTGGAAATCCATAGCAGCATTTATTAACATCCATATTTGGGGATAAATAGAACTTCTGTAATGGTCAGAATTGTAAGCTTATATTATTGTAACCTTTTGAGTTAGCACTATTAATACTTTAGCAAATTATTATTGTTAATGTACTATTTCCGAAAAGATCACAATCTACAAATTTAAAAACTGTTCACTTGTTTCAATGTGTTAACATGTATTACAAACTTGAACGTTTATCACGATTTTCTTAAAAACCATACAGCTATATCAAAGTTATATGCATTTAGAACCTTTACTGATAATTTTTCAAGTTAAAAAAATTATGCTATTATTATAGTTTCATCGGCATATAGGAGCACCTGTTTGGTCGATACCGGAAAGATTTCCAGTGGCGTATTTCCATACTTAGATGGGATGTCTAAATATAAATTATTTAAAGTGGGTGATGCGCAATGCCCTTTCTCCATTCCCGTAATAGTATTTTTTCTAATATTGGAGTACATTTTTGTACTTACGTTTGCATCTTTATTGACCTCTTGAAACATCCAGAAATATACACTACCGCTCAAAGGTTTTTGAACACACCTCACTTTTAGGATTTATTGAAACAATGGAATAAAAGAGGCACAATATGTAGTCACAACAGTATATTTAATGAAAATCAGCAATACGTGTTAGATTTTTCTTTCTTCGAAGTAACCTTTCCTTGCTTTAATTACGGCTTAGCAAACTCTGGGCATCCTTTCTATTAAGTGTGCCACTGTATCTTCAGAAATATCCTTTCAAATGTTTTGCACATGACTCCACAATACATTTACATTAGTGCGTTGTTTCTTTCTGACCTTTCTGTCCACATGATCCCAAAGTGATTCAATAGGATTGCAGTCAGGACTTTGAGGGGGCCAAACCATGATCCTCAAGTCTTGTCTCTCTTCCAATCGTTCAATGTGTCCTCTACAGAGTAAAGATGTATGCTTGGAGTCATTGTCCTACTGCAGAGTGAAACCCTTGCCAATTAACCGCATGGCTTCGCATGGCATTGGAGAATGTTGTGATAATACTCCTTCTTCATAATTCCTTCTATTTTCACAATATCGCCTGTCTTATTGTCACCAAAACAACCCCATACCAGCACTGTACCACTCCCATGCTGGACTGTAGGGGATATGCACTGGGTGCCATGCGTTCACTTTTTACACGTCGGACAAACTGGCGACATTTTGAGCCAAATAGCTCAAACTTAGATTCATTAGTAAACAACACCTTTTTCCATGGTCCATTGTAATCTTTTCCGTTTGACAGCTCTCAATAGGGTTTTCTTTGCCGCAATGCAACCTTTCAGATGTGCATCCTAAAGTCGTCCCTTCACTGTAGAAACCCTCACAGATTCATCCCTCAACTGGTTCAGTTCCGCGCTGAGCATGGGTGCTGTTTTGAAACGATCATGTTTGCTGGTTACTATTAAACGTTTATCCTCACTTTTCGAGGTCACCCTAGGCCTCCCCTTTCGATAACAATCCTTATTGCTGTTTGTAGTTACATACCTCTTTACAGTGTGATGGACACTTCCCACGGATACTTGACCTTGTTTGGCAATTTGACACATGGTGTGGCCTGCTTTATGTAAGCTGACTATTGCAACACGTTTTTCTGCTGAAAGTTCCCTTCTTATACCCATTTCAGACTTTTCAACTGCACAACAACGTGTACCATTCACCTGCTTATGAAGCACCAAAATGCTGTATACAGCCAATACCTATTTACGGAATCCCTCTGAACGACATCTACAGAATCATCGCTATAATATGATATCCAAAACAATATTAGGGTAGGTAAGTGTTCCTATAAGGGTCAACATATGCTACATTTTCAAAGTAGACATAATTGGCAAAGAAAAGCTTATACACTTGTTAATTACAGAAAAACAGGCTGTTCAAAAGCTTTTGAGCGGTAGTGTAAATACTTATCCGCCGTCATTATTTTTGGTAATTTACTTTGTCATATGCTTTGTAGTAAAAAATCCCCTTCTCTATTCGTGAATTTCAGATCAATACATGAATTTTTTTTATAATATTGACAGATCCCCAAGTAGTACTTGACCGCTTCGACTAATTTTCACACTTTTTGGCTCTTTTTAAAAAGATTGTTATAATTCACTAGTGTAGGATTTTTAAAACTAATAACTACTTTAACATTTAGGAAAAGGAGCGGATTACCTGAACAGTACCTATAACGCGGTCAAGCAATTAATTCATGTTTACTTACCTTAAGTTAGACAAAAACAAATTGTGTTCAAATTAAAAAGCGTGATCTTAAAATACAAGTTATTGAATAAGTCGTGAATAGGTTCAAAAAGCAATTGTTTTAATTCATCACCTCCTTTATTATCTATCTCAAAATCTTTCCAAAAAGTGGATTTAACATTCTATAGTCTGCAGTTTATCAAATATTACTATACTCGTATTTGAGAAATAAATTCTGTAATTGTTAAACAGCAGGCTTTGGTAAAAGGTAGTGGAGGAAGGTTTTGAATTATAGGTTTAATTTTAATGTTTTGGGGACTGGGTGACTGAAGTATTCACTCCCAATCAGGAACTGCTTCATTTTGCTTGGGGTCAAGCGTTTCTCTGTCCTTCCGAGATTCTTGGTTTGCTGCTGTTTCTGCAGCCTCCGTACCGGATCCTGAAGGTTGATCAGAAGGAACGCCACTTCCGGGAGTGCCATCATTGTCCTTCCAACCAAATAACCATTTTACGAACTTCACAACTGAATCCCAGATTGTTTGACAAGGATCATCTGTAAAAACAAAACCGTTGAAAGTGTGATTGTTAACAATTTTGGAGACAAAATTACTAGTTATGATTATATTTTAGTTACAAAAGCTAACGAATGTTTCAAAGTAAAATTAAAGAACTATCTGAAATTTGAAATCCCTGGAATAGCAATGCAGTTATTGGTCTACTTTTGATACACACCTATGCTATTGATACCTAGAGGTTGAAGATGCATTTTGACTGAGCTGTTCACAGCCTACTTAAATTATGGGGACCGTCAAATTAAAGAGGTTCCGAATCTTAAGGATATTTCTGAATATAATTATCTCAAAGCAATATCCTTACTCCACTTACAAATAAGACTGTAAAGCGCATTTTTGCTACAGATTTTAGGCTCTTTATAAATTGAGATATGAAATGAACTCCTTCGATCCATAAAACGTTGTCTCATTTCAAGTCACCACAAACGTGAATACTTACATATAAAACCATATATGTACTGAATAAGTTATTACCCGGAGGAAGAACTAAAACCCTAAAAGCGTTTTCCGGTAACATTAAGATGTCTGTGATGTTCCAAACGTCTTCCAGAGCTTCAGTATTTTGAATTAGTGTGAAGTAGTTACGGGCCCCGCTTCTGACGTAGAAGGCACCGACCGACTGGCCGGTTGAAGAGATAAGCATAAATATGGACAGGAGCGCCCTCTCCCCGATGTAAATCCCAGAAGTGCTATTGAAAGATAAAGCTATTCTTCTGAAAGCCTCTTCTCCACCCTCCAGAAACTCTTGCAATATAAGTGAGCGTCCTCGCGGGTACGAGTCAATGAGTGTGTTCTTCGTGTGACATAAAATGTGTCCTACGACTGAGGTTGTGACGACAATTGTGATGTAGAATGATTGCTACTATTACGAGAGATCAGAGACGTATTGGGTTCGACGCCCCACCGAGTGAGGCGGAAGGAAGAAGTGTGTCATTCCAGTGTTCATTGCACCACTAGGTGTGTGGAAAAACGAAGTGACAACGAAAATTAAAATAAACCACATTATTGATATGACAGTGAAATTTTAAACAGTCATCATCGAAACATAATTTGGAATTTGGTCGCAAAACAAAAGCATGTTCTTCCTGAATTCTTCTTGTAATCTTTTCTCAAAGAAAGAATTTGTATAAATAAATAGCTTGACTTGAACGACGAAGTCGGAGCCTTTCGCAAAGAACTGTCAGAATAGGAAAAGGTAGAGTGAGACTGAAAAATGCAATGCTCTGACCGAGATTTGAACCACGGACCTACTGGTTACCGTCCGGTTGCTCTAACCACTAAACTATCATGGCCAAATCACTCGAAAAAAATAATTTGCGAGTGTGTTGGAGAATTTGTTGTAGTTTCGGCAAGTTGGTAATGATGGCTTAGTGGTTAGAGCCGCGAGATGGTAACCGGCAGATCCGTGGTTCAAATCCCGATCATGGCATTGAAGTTTTCAGTGTCACTCTACGCTTTCCAATCCTGTCCTACATACGACTATTGTGTGGAAGAACATTAATTACAAGTCAGAATAGTCTAGTAATATTTTTAAATAACCAAACTATGTGAAATTTTAAACCTTGGTACTCTCTCTTTGATTCCATAGATATTTAACAGGCAACACAACAGGTGCAGTTTTCACATAATACAGGAATCCTTAACATGTACACAGCAGAGGAAGCCAAGCTGCTGAATATGAAGAATCCGCATATCTAGGCCACCAAGTTAACTGAAAGCTTTACATCCATATTCTGTGGAGTAACAACTATTTCCTACTCCATGACATTCTCAAATAAAAGTGGCTTTCTTTGCAAGCATATTGCATTATAACTCCAATATATTGCATCAAATACACGACTTTTTTAATTCTTTTTAACGTTTTAGTAATTTATGCAATGGAATTCGAGTCCCATGTTGGTCAGAAAGACCTGTTCGTATGGTAAAAGAATTATCAAAATAGGTCGAGTCCTTTGAGATTAAACTACATATACAACCACATACAATAATTTTTCCCTCTTTATACTGTTAATGTTAATTAGACAATGAGGCACGATTTTATAACAAAAATTGCATAATGACGAAGCTTGTTTATAACCTTCTGTTGAAGACAATGTTAATGTATGAACACATCCAATAAGGCATCTGCATAGTAAATAGACGTAATAAGAAAAGAAAGCTTTTTATGAGTAATTCCTACTTCAGATATTCATAGAAGCATTTTAAAGTAAACAGGTACAGATTGACAGCGAGGGTAAGTAATTAAGCTCTTTTAAAATTACTTGAACTAAAACTCGCAAGGAGTACTATACCTATATTAAATAAACTTTAAAGACCCTTTTCTAAACGTTATCTAGAACGTTGCATGATGAAAATGATAGAAGCTGATAACCGCTTTTTATATTGTCGGAATAAAAATGTTCAGGCCAGAACCAAATTACCTTTAATTTGACAGTAAAACTACCCTCCTTCTTAAACTGCTATGAATATTTAGCTATAGTTTCTGAGATGTCAGACTGTAAAACTGTTAACGTTTGTGAACTGCAGTGAGTTCTTGTCAGCTATAAGTTACAAAATAGAGGTTTAAGAATGATTTATTTCTAAGCAAGATACGCATAGATGCTGTAAGATAAGTGCTTTATCCAATGATAAAAAATCGACAATTCAAAGAAAAATTTCTTTAAAACTTCATTTGACATTGTATTATAACGTTCAGTTTATACGTTATTTATCTGAAAACTAAACTATTATTGAAATGTTATTAATAATGATTAATATGCAGCTAACGCGAAAATAGGGGTTTCAGTGCTGTAGATTCTTGGTACGCAATATTTTTTAACTTACTCTGGAAACAGTGGATACCAAGTAATACAGCAATAACTTTGAAGATCATGAAGTTAAACGAAATCTTTAGTACAGGCGCAGGCTTGCAGGTCTTTCCTTGAGTATAAATGCTTTTCAGTATACGCACATCTGGCTCGTAGATTTGAGGATTAAACTAGGCGTTCCGCTCTTGCAAGCTTGTGCCACTATGATCGGGAAATGAGTGAGTGAGTGAGTGAGTGAGTGATTGATTGAGGACCCATCGACCATTAGGTCACTGGGGCCATGAGTAAGCTTATACAACAAAGCCGATAAAACAGATAAGTAATAGAGCTAGATATATTATAGGTTCCACAGGATTTTTATTTTCCACTTTCATGAGAAAGGTACTGTACAACAGGGATTTTTTTTTTGGTTTGCTTTTTTGTTTTTGTTCTGAACCTGCTTAGCTGTATGCGCAGAAACTGGACTAGTCCACTATCTTTTGGGAGGGGTTTTGGGTCGGTAGTAGCCGAGTAGGGAGTGTGTGCACAATGCGGGTAACAAACGCAGGTAAGAAGAACACTGCCAACCTTTCTCCCCTCGTCCTAGACTATCTTGTCCTCCTCTGCGTTTCTGTAGGGTCAGGTCTAAATAATCAGCTGCATTTAATTCCTACATAATTCTTCAAAATGAAATAAATCCTTAAATTATTCAACTATTTTCACTTACTGATCACCCAACAGTGGAGAAGTTGGTTAAAGAGGATAGGAAAGCACAATTCTTGTATACCACTTTGGATTTGCCTCAGAATTTAGTATTAACGTGCAGGGTTGCAGGGTTGCACTTAGAGACAGGGACGTACACAGGAAGTGCATTTCAGTAGGCTAAGACATGAATAGGTGAAACACACAATGTGAGTCGCGCCTTTATTCTGTGATCACTTTTAGAGATTTATCTATGTGAGGTGGATATCAAGTGCATCAGGGAATAGAGTATTGATTACATAAAGGACTTTGAGGCAGCATGGCGAATAAATAACTGAAACACACGATGTCGCTCAAACCTTCACTTCGTGGTCACTTAATGGAGATTTATCTGAGCGGATATCAAGTGCATCACTGTTAAGAAAAAAGATTTAAAGACTAGCATGGCGAGCATACAACTTTTTAAGTATTTATAGGACAAAACTGGACACAGGAGTACATAAAGACCAAACTGCGTCTGAGTGAGTGAATGAGTACAGTTTAAGGGCCCGTCGACAGCTAGGTCATTAGGGCCCGTACCAGTCAAATGTGTTAACCGTTAGACCCAATCAGAAATCCCCCTTTCACTTCACTGCAACAGAAGGTGCCTCTTAGAACCATCTAGTACACAAAACGAATTTAGTAATATGCACTGTTTGGGATATCTCTCATTTTGTTGTCGTCTAGCAAGGGGTGAGTGACCAATGACAGTTGCAATACAAGGCAAGAGGCGTGGCAGTGTAATAAGGACAAGCAGAGGTGGTGTTGGGAGTGGGGAAGGGTAGCATACACCTGGCCTCGTAAAAAAGTCACGTTTTAATTTCCTTTAGATTTATCTCCAAATTATTAATGCCTATTATGATGGAAAAGGTTGCAAAAGTTGCTTGAAATAAGCAGAATTTATTGAGTTAAACTTTTGTGTTATAAGAAAAGCTTTAGCTTTGTCCCTAGAATCACAAAAACGTGTAAAAATTTACAGCAAACATAATGCAATATTATATTGAAAAGTATAAAGCTGTTTAATCCTTCTACAAATTCCCTATATTAATACTAAAATTAAAATTGGTATCGAAATAGCTTTAAACATGCTTCTCATTACGTTATATTATAATACAGTTTTTTCTTTCAAATGAAAGGTTTTCTTCTAATACGTATGCAATAAACCGCCTTTCTTGTGTGGCATTAACATTTAATTACATTCCTGTGAATTTGCATGGTGTCTGAAGTATGTCGAGCTTGCCATCGACCAACAATCTGGCCACGTGTAGCTTCTGACCTATACGGTATACTGTGAATCAAACAACAGTTGTAGCTTAATGAGTAACGGTTTAGTGAAAGACCAGAAAAAATCACTACTTTCCTTTCATGTCAACATGTCATTGGTTATACCTATGCCCAGCCAGTACTATGAATACTGCTGTCATTGGAGGGAGTTAAAGAAGGGGAAGCTAGGAAGTCCTCGTTAAACAATAATAATACCCTTGCATTCTACTGAATTTGTTTTCTGTACCTGTACTAAACGTTAGCAGGTAGGAAAGTGAGCGGAGGTGACGTTTAATCAACCAACGAATAAATAATAATACAAAAGAACGGACTAGTCCATGTGATCTTCAATACAATACCACTGTTTTAATTTATAGACTACTATTTAATAGTTGATTGACAGGTACAATATGACAATAGTGAGCCAGGAGATATGAAAGAGGTGGTACAGAAAACAAAAATGTGCTTCGATATTACGATATTGGATATCTGGGAGGATGGTATGCCTTCAGTCCCATGAGCCCTTTTCTGCGTAAGTCCCTGTTTATAGATACTTTTTTCAAAACACGCTATACATACATATATTATTACGATTAAGGAAGATTTGATACTGAATTGAAAACCTAATAAATTTACTCACCTCCCTTTACCTGAGGATTGTCATTCTGCTGCTTGGAACTGTCAGTGAAGAAGAAGTTTTTTAATTTCGTCCACCAATCACCTTCCGGACTACGCCGCACTCTGTTGCGCTGAAAGGAATATGTTCCAGCAGAAGGATCTTTCTTGACGTGACGTGCTACTTCTCGCCCGTCCTGGACCTGGTACCGCTTCCCGACACTCGGTACGGAGTTGCAGTAGTGGCTCCAGATTCTGTCCTTGTCTGTATGATACAGAATTTTATTTTACAGTTAGTAATTGACATTCCCATTGCACTGATAGTACGCCATATTCTAGAGCCTTGGGAGTAAATTTACAAACCTAGAAAAAGGTGAAGGGAGAAGTAATGGTGGGTCCTAGTTAATTACTGCTTTCTATTTATGTTCGCTTCGCCTTGATCGTCAACGGCTGCTTATGAGCTGATGTGAAATCGTCCGCTCCTCCTTTCCTCTCTCCTACGCAGAATGCTGCTTTCTGGTGTCTTCTGCTCCGGCTGCTCTGGCATGTGATCTTAACATCAGGGTATGTGTGAGTGTTTGCGAATAAAACCAGAACTTCGTTGAAACACTTTTATTCTCACCAAAATAATAAAGCGTGAAATTTGCCGATCGTTATTAAATTAGTTGAGTCGTTACCGTGTCTTTACTAAGACAGAAGATTGTTAATATTAACTATAATGTGTCCTCACACTTGAGGATCCGGAATACAAGTCCCGTAGCTGAGATGCTCGCTCGGCGGTTTGGGCGGCACGTGTACTGCCCCGTCGGATTCTGGAGGGCAACCCTAAACGACCCTTTCTCTCCGGGTTCTCGCAGGCAAGTCTCTGTGCGTTATGACGCTCTCTGTACCTTTCACTTCCTAATTAGCGACAGGGTTTCGAAGAAACGATCATCCCTTGTTTTCCGGCTCACACCGGCACTGAGCGATTTCCAGGAAAAATGGTCTTACCAGGTTTCGCTCGACTACCTGAAGCTCGCCCCTAATAACTTGTCTGTACCTTTTCGTGCCTTTTGACTATTTTAGTCACAACTAATATTCCCAGATCTCGTACATTTATACACGTAACAATGTTAACATTTTCTGATTATTTAATTCCGCCATGTGATGCAGTATTATATCCATAATTATGGCGTTCACAATTTCGGCTTCAGCACATGAAGACGTTCCTCTACTTCAGCTGTTAAGACTTCAAAGATGAAATAAAATATCAGTGGACTTTTGTTGCAGTTTAGTCGACCTAAAGCTTACTGTTCAACTCCGCAGCAAAGGATGCTTTCCTTGTTTCCCAAAATCTCTTCCTGAACAAGTTGCAATATGAACCCTTCCCTAAAGCTTCTCGGGTTATAGAAAAAGTAAACCTCTTTACTGCTAGTGACGGATAGTCAAAAGAGGAGATGTGAGACAGTTTCCTCATCCTCGTCGCATATTCTACTGATGGATTCATTTCTGTAGAGTTCTAGTTTACGTAGATGTGTCGTCAAGAGACTATACTCGGAACTCAATGCAACTACTTTCCTTATTCCTGTTCTATCTAATCTCAGAATAGATGAAAGACTTCTGAACTATAATCTACTTACAGTTAAAGAAGCAGTACGGGCAAAATAGAAGTAATGTTGCCACACGAACATGGTTTTAGTAATCTTCATGGCGAAATGTATACTATCGAGTGTTTGGAGTCATGACGACATAATGCATAATGGTTTATGTTGGTAAGCAAATACTAAACCACCTGTGCCACGCCCGGCCCTGCCTTACCTATTTCTGCCACTTCCCTGTGGTGGATTGTGGCTGAATTTTATAGATAGTGTACCTGCTTTTTTTTTTTTTGTTTTTTTTTTTTTTCCATTTACATTCTTTATTTTCAGCATGTTCCATTACAAGAAACGTAATACTACAGGCCATTATAGTACATACTCAATAAATATACTAACACATAGTTTTACATATGGGATATCGTTAGTTGCGCTCTAGAGTTTATCCAGGTCTATTATGTTTAGGTATTCAATAAATTCGATTGTATATCCCGTTACTAATTTATGTTCTTGAAATGTCCATTTTCCATATTTGTTTATCATTGTTTTCTTGAATTTGGTTCTTTCCCTGTCAAGCTTTGGACATTCAAATAAAAGGTGTACTACGGTCTGTTCCACTGTTCCACAGGAGCACATAGGAGAGTCCTTTATCTTAAATCTGTAGAAGTAAGAATTAAGTCTGCCATGTCCGGTTAGGAAGGTTGTGACTTTACCATTAAGTGGAAACTTAAGACGTAATCTATCTGCCACTGTAGGGAAATAAGATTTAGTCACTGCTCCATTTTTGGTGTTTTACCACTCACTTTCCCACTGATTCATACTTTCTTCATGTAGCTTTCGCATGATGTTACTCACGGGTATCCTGTCAAAATTAACTGGTAGGTCCTTGTTGTTCGCTGCCTGTTTCGCCAATTGGTCAGCCAGCTCGTTCCCTTCAATTCCGACGTGAGCCTTGACCCATGTGAAGTAGATAATCCAGCTGTGTGCTTCTAGTTGTCTTATTTGTTTTCTTATTTGTTCAATAAGGTGAAGATGGTTGTTAGAGTTCCGTAATGAATCAAGGGTGATTCTACTGTCAGTGTGGACGGCAGCTGTTTTTTGAACATGCTGTAGTTGGAGATGTTCAAACTGTTCTAGGGCTTTGAGAATTGCGAACTGCTCTGCTTGATTGTTAGAACATCTACTGTGTAATTTATATTGTATTTGGTGGACTAGTACTTGGTCTATGAATATAGCAATTCCGGATCCAACGGCCGAATCTTCCTTACTTCCACCAGTGAAAATGTCTACTAAATGGGTTTGATGATTGGGTTTCTCTTTGATCTTGATTATTTCTGCTGGATGAGGCCACGTTGCGTAATGCTCTGCTGTATCAATCGTAATTCCTTCCTGGTTCCGTTTCTTGATTTCATATAATCTCGCAATCTCCTGAATATGTATCCCTATGGGAGTGTAGTGTACCTGCTTTGTTGGTAATTAACGATGGCACCTTGTATATTATGAGTACCTATATTAGGTATACGTTGTGGGTTGGATTTGCCTCGGCTATGGAATTGCTCAGCAGTTGAACATGTATCTCTAGTCAGGTGTGGAGGGAAAGGAGCTAGGAATTTTGGAAGTGTTCAGGCGCTAAAATATGCATATTGTGGGTAGGTATAATTAGGCATACGCATTTGGACACTCCATAATCTATATAACACATAAACCTAAACATTACAAGTCTTGTTACACAATTACATACAATGAGTTCTCCATACTATTGTTAGTTCCTAATTGCGGTGAAGGCATCCGCTCTAATTAAAGACTATGTTACAACTCCCCCAGTTGACGTCTCGCTACACTAAAAATCTTCCCAAAAATGACACTCGATACTACAGCAGCTGGCTTAAGGATATGTTTTATTTCAAAGGGCAGTTCCAAGGGATGGACCCTCATTGTGTTTTGCCTTCCCACACACACTGTAATTGACTTTTCATGTTGTGAGAAAGTATGTTAACTATTATTCAATTATTATATCCATATATATGAACTAACAAAACTATGTTCAATTAGTACAGTCACAAACTTATCCTAATTAATTAATATATGTTCAATTAGCACTGTCACAAAATTACCCTAATCAATTAACAGCGTCACATTAATGCTTGTTTTATTCCCTTCCTCTTATTTCCCTCCTGAGCCTGAGATCCACATGTACTGATAGTTCTGAGTGCCAGACATTTCACATAAAACCAATGGGAGACGCACTTACACTGCTGTGGACCGTCGTTACGAGCATGTCTTTCAACCACTGGAACTCAGGTGAAATTTTCCGTGCTCCTCCAGTTTCATTGCTCACCTAGATCTGATCTGCTTATATATCCGCAGTTGTTAGCCCTATTTTACGTATGTTTATATATTATGATTATAGTTTAAAATATAGCAAATATCAAATGACGACAATGACAGTACAATGTAGCATGAATGTTTCGGCACAAAATAAACTGCTATAACGATATTGTGTTTTTTAAACACATGATACGAAAATTTCAAAATTTATTTTTAAGTAAAATAAGAGAATAATACACAAATTTACTTTAATTTCAAAGACTGAGCAATCAAACAAATTCTGTACAGCCTTTTGACTGCCACGAAGACAATGATAAGTTCTTCCAATACTGATGTAAAGCTACTAAAATAGTTTTGTATTTTCCATTGTCCAACATAAGCCGTGTGCATACAAAGCTTCGATGAAAGTGTTTGCATTTATGGCGACTATTTAAATGAGAATGTACTCTGACCCTGTCTACCAGTAGGCTGATGCGTGTGTGCCAGACTGGCTCGGCCAGGATAATGTAGAATGCAGATAGCAGATACCGACAACATTAAAGAAAAATAGCATCAGAAACCTATAGCTTAGACACATTTCTATGCACTTGATATACAAGTTCAAAAATTTAAGCCGCAAAGATACATGGCTTTTAAACAGTTAATTATGCAACTCTTGTATGGTGCTGAAAATTATGGTGTGGAAAATCATTAAATGTACAAATAAACGTAGCCTATAACATCCATTCTGTTTTCTTAACCATGTACTCACTATGTTCATGTTTAAAAAAGTGGAAAAGGAGGAAGATGCAATCCAAATACTATCTAGCAAACAAAATCTACTGCCTCCAAGATCCTCGTAAACTTCAGAAACATGAAGGCAGCGACACAATAGTTGGTGACCCACACAAGCCAGATTTATATAAAAAGATACAACATGAAAACGATGAGTTGACAATTCTGTGTTTTTTTTAAATAAATACCGAAAATGTAATGATTTGCGAGAATCGTCCAACTGTGCCTGTTAAATGTGAGGGCTAGTGAACTCGATTGGTATGTTTTGGCAACGCTCACATCGTCGTATGCTGAAAGGCTCAAAATCTCACCAGTGCGCTGCCGTTCAGCATGGAGTTACCACCACAAGCTGTATGTGCTAATGAGCTGCACTCTGTCATATTTTTATGGGACAAAACACCAGAGTATGGTATGGTAAAAACCTGGCGAAAGTTCCTCCAAAAAGTCAAAAGTTGCGCATTCGTCAGGGAAAGTTATGGTAGTAGTGTTCTCGGACTGTCACTACCTGCCTCGTAACACTACAATAAAGGCAGATAGATACTATGCTTTGTTGAGGAATCTCCAAGCTGTCATCAAAAGAAAACGTCCTAGGGTTTTTTCTCGAAAAGTTCTCTTCCTTGTATGACAATATCCGACCTCATTCAACTCGAATGACCCCGATGGAGCTCGGAAAATTCAACTGGGAAATGTTTTTCACTCTCCATATTAGCTAGATCTCACCCCAAGTGATTTTCACATGTTCTTCCAACTCATCTTTCATCTTGGAGATCGAGACCTTCGCCCGGTTATGAAGTCAAATAAAAAATGAATCACTGCCTACGACCACAAGACCCAACCTGGTACAACAATGCTTTGGAAAAAATTGTCAGATTACCAAATATTTGGCAAAAAATGGCGACTGTAAAAGGTAATAGGATGCTGTAAAACGTAATTAAACTTATGTTAGCATGCTAATTGTGTTTAATACATTTAAATAGCAAACATTTTATAGAACGCCACTTGTATATGTTGCGAATGTACATTGTTAAAAGAAAATTGTGCATTCATTGGCTACTGTAAATATGTTTTACTAGATGTATATAGTCCTAATAGGAATTTAGGCAAGCCTCTGACTTAGGATAAGAAATAAGCACGATAGAAGTAAAAGGCCAGAAGTCGTATTGTGTTTTCTTAAGTGTAAATGTACTCCATAGCACTTAGGTGCGTAGTAACAAATTATGCGGGAGATTAGAGACATCCTGTATTCGATTTCCCAGCGATTGATGTGGATAGAAGGAGAGCGTGGATTGCGCGTAATACATTCCACGACTACGTCACGAGGAAAAGTGAAGTGATAGGAAAAATAGAACTAGATCGCATTAGTGAAGTGACAGTGAACCAGGTGATGTCACAGTGAAAGTTAAACTAGGTCGTATTAGTGAAGTGACAGAACTTGTTGAGTTGAGAGTGAAAACTGGGAAAAGTGGCAATATTGAAATAAGTGCTAGGCTACCTGTTGCCACCGTCTGAGAAAGTTTGTCTTTTCATAATTTTTTTTTATTTTTACTTCACAACTAATGCTTTAGGGTTATCTTAGTTGTGGCATCAAACTTCATGTTTAACATAGCAGGGATCAGAACACATACCCCTTCAGTGCTGTAGTTAAAATTGGAGGGCAGTTTTCAGTGAGCCTCATACTGAATAAATATGACCACCTTGCCATGAAAAATAAAAACCAAATCATATTGCACAACTTGAGGAAACCAGAAAGTGTAAAGTATTCAAAACCTATATTTTTTGTTACTAATATGTCTACAACTCTTCTTTGTAGTTCTGTATACGATATATTGTTTAAAATAAAACTTAAGATATTATAATGCCAGGATAAAATGGGCAGAATAATCATGAATGTATTAAAATTACAATGATCAAAGCTTGTGCATATATCCGTGAACTTATATCTGTAATAGAAGTGTTCATTTTTTTCAGCTTTGTGTTGAACAAAACATATGCAGCAGAGAAGATTTGAAATACAATAAAATAAAGTAATTTTCTTTCTTTGATTATTTCGTATATAATTACTATTAAACACATTGAATATTCTGCACAAAATCAAAGACATACCTATTAGATTAAAAGATAAACATTAAAAATCTTCAAAGCATTTACACGTCACATATAAACTTCATTTCCGTAGCTGTTAATAATTCACAGTGAAGTTCATAGAATATGTGGAGAAAAATCGATCCTAGTGTTCTATTGTTTGTAGAAAAGAAGGATACTTATTTGTGCAAGTTTTAGAATTTTTCCAGTGTTATTAATGTTTACTTTCGCTACCATGTATAGTAAGGTAGAGGAAGTATTGTATATCACCGAAAAAATCGACGTCGAGATTTCACCGGAAATATGTTTTAAGGCCCCCTGAATAATAAAAAAAAAAGTATTTTTAGAAAAAGGTCCGTGTGTGCCTGTGTGTCTGTCATTCTGTGGACAGCATAACTCAAAAACGAAAAGTCGGTTAAAAGCTAAAGTTGGTATTTAAGGATGCGACAGGAAGATTTTGAAGAAAATTGCTTCACCCTAAACTAGCCTTTACATTTAACATTTTTCGAAAATTTTGGTTTTCTTGAAAATGGCTCTAGCGATTTTTATTAAAATGGTATATATTTGAGATACTTTTGTGACAAATTAAATGTTTATCTTGAATTCTTTGGCTATAGCCCATAAAGTCCTATTTACTCTGGATGAATTTTGCATAACTGGTAAGCCGTAAGAGATAGACCAAATAGTCCTATACAAAAAATCTAAGTCTTGCTAAAATACACCGTTTCTGTCGAAATAAACTTTTTTGTAGAGTGAAACATTTCGAGACGTGCCTTTTTATTTTTGTGAGTTTTGGAGAACTTATACTTCTGTCAAATATAACATCGTTATTCTTTTTTTTATAAGTTAGCCGTGCAAAGAGAACGGAATTTCAAAGCTTTAAAAGATTTCACTATCGCTCAAAGCCTACTGTATTCCCATATTCGAAGAAGATATAGGAATAAGAGTTTGTAAGAAAGGTTAGTTCAAGAGTAGAGAAAGTCATATAAGTGCAACACATCAGATTTTCTATTGAAATCTGCAACGCTAAATCAATAAAACTTGCAGCACAACTTAATTGAATCCTGTTACTTAAACAAATAACAATAAAATTCAAGGAGGACGAAGAGGAATATAGCCTAAGGCACCATAGGAGGTATAACAAGCCAAAAGAGTTATTTGTGTGCTTTTACTCATTGAACACAGCTGTTTGAGCAACATTACCAGGACGCCAAGAAAAAGCTAGAGGACATTTATTTCAATACCATAGAGTGGGGGAATAGAAAAAACGCCATCGACTTTCGGTACGTATCCTAAATGGTGCATGTATACCACTCCTCGCCCAATTGCACACATAATACAGTTTGCTGTAAACAAGAAGAGACTTGTAACAGTTACGGGAGAGACGTGATTCCAAATGAGTTACATAGTAATCTCCCGTTTGCTATTGCTTTAGCCCAGTGGTGCTAATGGAGGGGACGCCAGGTTTAATCCATTCCCCTGCTTTGTTCTTCAGGTTGTCCACCGTCCAAGAACCTTATATTCTCTCAGCACTGTATCACCGGATAGTCCGATCACTCGTAACGCACGGTGGTGAAGGGACAAAGAAAGAGAATGACACCGCGGGTCACAAATTGGCATCCCTGATCTAGCCAATTAGATATCGCTATCTTCCTTGCCCTTCGCCAATAAGCTGGGCTTTGAGGGGTAGTATGTTACCATATATAAATATACTACATTCGTAGCACGTGCTTTCATACTGCTTAGTGGTTTTTTTATACAACACGTCAACGCTGTCCTCCCACTATCTGAACTGTCACAATTTCTTCTTGTTTAAGAACCATAGTCAAAACAGTAACAGCCTACTTCTACGCTACTTTCTCACCACTGTTTTACCTGTCATGAAGCCCCATCTGCTGCCATTGGTCAAGAAACCTATCAGGGCACCTTTGATGCTCAGATGCCAAGACATCCATGGTAATGGTTCTACTAGATCTCCTGCTCGAAAACAGTTCCATATAATGGGGCCGTTATCTCGTTCCCTTATCCAAGTCGCTCCTGCACGTCCATCGCCGTTTTCCGTCGACACATCGTACACAAACCCCGCTCCAGTCAACCCTGAATAACAAAAACAGGCTCGTGGAAAAATGGTCACAATACAACATTTGTTGCAAATGAAATACAATGAGATCTCTTAGTCTCTCCATAGCACCGTCAAAAATTAATAAGCAATCTTATTGTTTAGTGTCTTTCAAGGACGCACCGGTTGCATTCCGTGCCCCAAAACACTATTCCTATTGTAACAAGGATTGTGAATGATGGGAAATATCAGACTGTCTTTAACAGCGTAAAAGCGTGGTTTCATTTAAGTACAAAGTGTTTGCAATTGGTCACAATCTGTTTTAGTGGGTAAATACGCAGAACAAGTGAAACAAAGCTTTCCAATTCCACATTACCATTTGGGAATATTCTTTACAATTTAAGAATGAATCCCGTGAGAAAAGTTCTGTCAATGACCCTAATATTAGTTGTAAACCCCCATTATTTCTTTTTCTGAAGTCAGTAGTGTATAAATATAATGCAAAAGCAATGTTCCTCATCTCAAAATGTTTAGTTGGGTGCTATCCTTCCTCCTTCTGTTCTACAACTTTCTGCGCCTTTTTTGCAGGGGGAGCTTGGTATGTTATCTAAAAGAAACAGCTTAAAATTTCAAAGTGAAATTTAGATATGCAACAATTTTAAAATAAATTGCCATAATCATTGTTTTTACGGATTGCTTGTCTTCTTCAGTTATATGTGTGTGTATATATCTATGGTTAATCATTTATTTTCGGATCAATGCACTTATTTTTTGAGTGTAGTACTCTAGTCTTTGTTGGTGTCCATACTTCCCAACAAAGACAGGATAATGTTGTGTCTATTCCGGATAGTTAGATTGACCACGGATAGAAACACACATTTGACGATGCAGTGATACTCAGAAGTCAAATGCAAGATATCATATTCATTGCTGAATATTATTAATAATTATAATTGAATTAGGCGCTGGTAGTAATGTTATTAAAGATTATTTGTATCCCAACAAATTAAACCCGTTTTTGTTCCCTATCCACTACAGTGACTATATTTAAGCAAAGAGGTACAATGGCAGACATCACTGTTGGTCCTGCTATTGCAATTAGAGTAATCAGTCGAAACCTTAACTTCTTTTTTTAAAACTTGAATAGAATAAAGAGGAAATCTATAATACCATATCCAGAGGTAACGGGGAAAAGCACTCCTGAGATATGACTCCGAAGTCACCCTCCTCAATGATTACAGTAAAACAGGGCATAGCAATTTCTAAGAATTAAAGCTGGAATGAAGGAAATGTACGTTAACTATTAATGCATCATAGGCAGGAATATCGCAGATAATCCACCTCCCCCCCCCCCCCCCTTCGCATCCCTCGTATAGTCTTTTGACATGTTCACACAGCATCTAAACTGGTTTCTATCTGCCTATCAGTCACCCCTGGCCACTTCTTTCCGCGTTCTAATCTGCCAGCGTATATCGAATAAGAATGAAAGAGACTTTGTTTCTCTCTCTCTCTCTCTTTCTCTCTCTATGTGCAGTGGCTTTCCCCGACCTGTCTTTGTCTGTGTCTTCCACACTCTAGTTGGTAAGGTATGAAGTTTGGTTTACCTGGAAGCACGGTGGAATTCCAAATCCATGCTGTCCATCTGCCTTCACCATCCGTCCAGGACATGGACATTCCTTCCGCCCAATCGAAGTTCCAGAACCAGAGTCTGCTTTTCGAATCATTGAAAGTAATATCTTGCTCTTCAGGTGCAGTGATAGCTTCAGAAATGTAGCCGTTATCCTCGGTTATGTCCCACCAGAAGGATGGCACGTGTATCTGTGTAGGACAAGGCTTCTTTTAGATAGTTGGATTTACATGAGCCTATTTTATCTTGAACAGTTAATGGGACATCAAAATGTTGAAAGTGGTTTTCTAAAGTATTAGATCTATTTTGAACAGGCATTAGCGGAAGCTCAAGGAGTGTATATAGGTATAAATTTTAATTTAATGATTAATAGAATTCTTGAAATATTACTTAATTTACATGAATTTTATTAGATATACTCAAAATCTCCTCAGACAGATATTGAACTAGAGATAACAGTTTTTAGAATTGTGATTACCTTTGTAACTACCTCTCAGATGCAAATTTGCATACAGTGTATAGATTTTCTTTAAAAAAAATGTGAATTCATGTGCTGTATTGTCATAAAGTTAGTTTTATGTGCTCTCTTATAAATGTAATGTACTCTTTAATATGTATTTTCATTGCTCGCACTACACCTGTATTTTAAATATTTGTAAGAATTGTTTTATGTCTGCTAGTTATGCTATGACCTCTGCAGTCTTCACCACAGACACACACACACACACGCACACACGCACACACGCACACACACACACACACACACACACACACACACACACACGAAACAACTCCTGAACACTTTGGAATAAGAGATAAACTTTGATCCACTTTTAGGACAACTTTTGCTCTAAAAATGTATGCTACTGTTAAGTATTATTACCCTTTCGTTAACTAGTGTTTATTGTCTGTTCGTGCTAAGATTTTTCATAAAAATTAGGCTTGAAATTAGGAAAACCCTTCTTCATAACAGCATATATTATGTAATGATGTAATGAACAACAAACATGCATAGCTCTTATAGTTCTAGAGCATGAATTCGTTTAATTTGCTTTGACGAGATAACGTTTCCCGAAATATTTTGATAACAATAAAGGTTTTCCTTTCTTCACCTTCTAGGTGCTGAGAGAGGCTTTGTAGCAAGTTGAAACTTTACAAGTGACTTTATATAACACTTAAGCCCTATCTGTAGAGTGACTTGAACACAATGTCATATTACTTGGGCAGAATAACAAACAAGATATTACTCTGCACAACGCATAACATGGTTGTTAAAGGAACTCGAGAATTCTATAGCATTTATCGCAATGAGACAAAGTTGTGTACCTTTGTTTAATGAAGATTTAATGTGAAGTTTCGTTTCTTAGGCTCACTCCTTCCTTCTCTGCAGATTGAGTGATGCTCCTTAACTAACTTGGTGAGGGAGTTGTTCTAAAGCAAGGCGGATATAAAGCACTCACTTTTTAGATATTTATACATGCGTGTTGTAGCTGACGGGTAGTAAGGATTCTACGTAAGGTATACGCCTTAGGTTGTACGAGGCGTGGTTTTAAAGTAAGTACCGCTTAAATATTTTGCCGCTGTAGCGCTGTAGTCACGATTTTGAACATACCCGATCACTTGCTCCATTCATTAGGAAGCCAGACTCAGTTGTGAGTAGTCGTTACTTTTGTTTTCTCATTGTTAGAGCGATTAGGAATGTTAAAAAAAAGCGAGCTACCCACCGACTGTGAAGTCAGACCAGTGATGCGTGTTTTGAAGACGAGAAACTTAAGTCAACAAACGTTCAATCGGCTATTGTGTGAGGTTTATTGGGGAACAATAATGAGCGCCAATGCCCGGCCACACACAGCCAAATAAATCAAGATCTGATCACATCATGTGGTTGAGAACAGTTTCATCACCTTCCAGTCCATGCGATTTGGATTTGGCACCAATTGGTTTTCATGTGATTCTTCATTTGAAGAAACTCTTTGGTGGAAAGCATTTCATCGATGCTGCTGCTGTTGCTGATAATGATCATGATGTGAAACAAGCGGTGCAGACTTCACTTTGATCACAGGCATCATTCTTTAACGCAGGCATACAGAAACCGGTTTCCAGTTACGACAGGTGCCTGAATAACGGCAGTGACTATATGGAGAACTAGTATAAGGTGTAAGGTAATAAATGATAACGAAGTATTTGGAAACTAAGGTTCTACTATTTTTTAAAATAGTGATAATGATAACGAAGTATTTGGAAACTAATGTTCCACTATTTTTTAAAAAAATATCGGTTCTTAACTTCAAAACACGCCTCGTATTCGAGTAACGCCACTGGTGGCCGCTGAGCTTGACTCGTCCTAAGTATGCGATTGAATGACTCCACTCTACGGTATGCGACAGTTTCGATGTCATCCAATACCTCCCTCTTCGTTGAATTTTCTGCCGGCTGTTACAGTGGTGAACCATGGGATATTTTTCCCAGGATATGCGTAGTTGGAGTGAAAATAGTTACGTTTAGTGAAAACTTCAGTGGAGGCTAATAAATGAACCTTTTGAAACGAGTTTCCTAGTATTTAACCCTCCGTTGGTCACCAAGGGCCTGGGAGACCCTACGTTTATTTAAACGTTCTAGTTCTCGAACGAAGACACCTATGCAATCGTCTGACTACAACATCTAATATAACGCCTTACTTGACTATTTGGTGGAGCGACAACCTTATCTGTTTATTTCTTTAGCTCCAAGAATGACTAATCGACAGTTACGTGTCACAGAGGTAACCAAATCTACTCTCATTACATGTTACTGACATGTTTTTCCTCGTCAGTTGAGCAATATTACCTTGCTATTGCAAGTAGCACGTTACTACTTCTCACAAACAGGAGTAAAATCTACAACATACCAAGGATTTGGAAGAAGTGCATCATCTAACTTGTGATGATGATACCTTACACGTGCATGGCAACTTGTATGAATTGGATGATTTCAGTTCTGAAGATAAACTGGAAACGAGACCTTTAGAATCAGGAAATGATCATAAAGAAGAGGATGAAAGCAACATATGTCATAATAACATGTATTTTGTACTCAACACCACATACTTGTCAAATATATTACTGTTATTACCATGATGATGATTATTATTATTATTATCATTATTATCATCATCATTATATGTCATAAATATGTAAGTACTAAGCAAAATTGTTGGTTAAAAATCTACTGTTTTCTCCTGCTTTTTTTAAATCAAATCTTCTGCTTTTACTTCGGCAGACATGGCAACACTGGTTGGCCGTAACCTTTATCGGATATAACTCCTTCAATCCAGGCTTGAGAGTAACCTTAAACGGAGGGGAAGAACAACATTGACTATTTATTAGGTCAGACTCAATTCTGAAACACACAGGAAATTTGGGATAGAGGTGTGTCTAGTTGTTGAACAGCTATCTCTTCAGTCTGCTGTCTGCACTATGCGATAGGTAATAACCCTAACATCTGCCTGTAAATGAATACCCAAGGGAAGGATCCCAGCAGTATTTCCAAAGCGATGGTTGGAGTACTTCTTAAGTCTCCTGTAGTGCAAAGGTAAATTTACCTGCTATAGTAGTTTCTAGTGTTAGAACAATGTAATTAAGGGCCTCGAAGAACCCCCATTTGGAATGCACAGAGACAGATTAAGCGTTTTAAATATGCATGATATATACGCCCAATATGTAATTTAATGTTATTGCTTTAAACGTAGTGTTCATAAAGGCAATAAACGCCGTCGTGGTGCGCTTATTAGACATTTTATTACCTGGGATATTTACGTATGGAGATCGTATATTCACAGCCTGTGTGTGCAAATAACATGTTTTCAGATTACATTCATTTATGCAGTAATTTATAAAACTTATGTGCAATTTACTGTCCCCTCTTCCGTAAGCATATATATAAAAATTCTGGTGAAGTGGTAGTGCGATTTGAAGTGAAGATGCATACTGAAGAGCTAAACAGCTCAACGTTGTTACTGTTGTCAGTGAAAATCCATTATGATCATCATTATCACCCTTATCTTCAGAAGCACTTTCTACACTATAAATTAATTTTCTCTTAAAAGTGACCACAACATTATAGCTTCTGAACGGCAATGGAAAACAAAGCTGTGAAACACGTATTGTGAAGTTATGAAAATAACTTGAATAATATTACTAAATCTAGATTTAAACACGCCAATTTTCACATGTGTTTTATGAGATGCAATAAAATTAAACTGGGACAGCCGCTATGAGCATCATTGAATATTTATAATTTAAACGAGAATAATACTCTCCAGAAAACTGGATTCAGACGGACTGCCTTTGGAAGAGAGAGAGAGAGAGGCAGAGAGAGAGAGAGAGAGAGAGAGAGAGAGAGAGGAGGGGGTAACGGAATAGCATTCTTGAGTTTATATGTTTATTTACTTATTTTGTGTACCTTCTCCTGTAACTCTTATGGTCATACCAGGGGCATAGATTGGAGAAGTAGCTCAATGACTTACGTTGGGTTTTACTCATATTTAACTTGAAATATACTTGCATTCAAACCATATTTGTACTTTCAGACTCGGCAAAGGCTAGAGAAAGGTTTTAATTGAAGACAAATTCCCACAACCCAGCTCATAGTTGAATCTGGGACATCTGTGTTGAATCCAGAATCTTCATCAATCGACCGCAGACAGAAGAGTTTGCCATCTAGGGTCTTGCTGGGGATTTGCCTTTGGAAATCGCTCAGTTCTGCAAGGCTGTTTACTCGTACTATTATTGAGATAATCTGTGTATTTCTTTACGCTAGGTTTTATATATAAACATTAAATTTACACGCGCGCGCGCACACACACACACACACACACACACACACACACACACACACACACACAAACACACAGTTTACACTCTCGCTGATACAAAATCTAGGGAGTGAGGGAATTATCTTGATTAAAGAAAAATCCCCCATCCTCCACAGAACAGTTTTTGTCAGCATAGCTTATTTTCAGCACAAGAGGAATAAGAATGATATATTTAAGATAAAACGTTTGGGTAGAAACTAAAATAGGAATAAAATATTTACTCCTTAAAAGTTACCATGCACTTTTTACACAGTACAAGGGAGTGGGCAAGATTAGATTTACAGTTATACATATAACATTATGGTTGGATAACACAATGTTCCCATTTTAGGAGGATAAGGTCCTGCGCAATAAGACCGGTTTGTGCGAGGCTTTCTACCCTAGGAATTTACAAATATACGAATAGGACGAAGGAACTGATCCAAATGGGTGCCAAGATCTCCGGATCTTAATTCAAGGATTTCTTTCTTGCGTATGCTCTAAAATATATAATTCTGCACAAAGACCACTTACTGGTTATACTCATTAATATAGAGGCATGTGAAGAAATTAATACAAATAGAAATACTGAGCAGTAAAATAGTGTGACTCTCCAGTTTTCACTGTCATTTCACTAAGTCTCCGGAGTCACTTCTAAACTGATCTAATTCAACGTTCACTGTGACTTTGCTTAGTTTAGAATACCACCACTTCGCTAATGTGGGCTAGTTCAGTTTTCCCTGTCACTTCACTTTTCTTCGCAAGAAGAAATGAAATACCCGCAACGCAGTCTCTTCTTCGGATGGTGCGCTCATTGAAGAGTAGAACTCAACACATCTGTAATCCCTCGCAGTAGAGCACTAATTGCATGTCACAGCAGTCGTCATAAACTCGCTCGGAGAAAAGCACTTTTTGTTGTCCCAGAAACGCACTCACCAACTCATCTACTAACTGTCTGACTCCAAGAAAGTTCGTTTATAGAAACGTTGAAACTGTCTACAGAACATTCCATGAGGTTCTGGAGGCTGAAGAAAGTGAAACTTCCAGAAGATTCAGTTTATCTGTCAATAGTGCTTCTAGTGCTTGCGCTAGGAGAGAGCGCTTCCGCATCTACTTATCCTTGTTTATCTCTCCAACTGCCCGGCGCCGACCTCCAAATAAGCACGGGCCACAGCCACTACGCCACAACATGTTTGGGTATCAAATCTAAACCATAGCAGTGTGTAAGTGTTTAAGACCAACAATTTGAATATTCACAACATAATGTTCTTATGTTATGTGTTACTTCATACATGTATCATGTTACATTAATATTTCTTTGCATACTACATATTTCATTGCCGTATATACAGGTGTTAGGCTTATAGTGTAAACGTTTTTATTGGTAATCGAGGACAGTGTAATCAAGAATATTATATCATATATGTTTCAGAGGTTCCTATTTGAAAACAGATCAGTCTATCCCGCACAGCATACTAAGCATTGTCAGTGTTCCTTTGGGACACCCAGTATGTGTGTGTGTGTGTGTGTGTGTGTGTGTGTGTGTGTGTGTGTGTGTGTGTGTGTGTTTGTGTGATTTTTCCATCCACGCTCTGTTACTCAAGATAGACTTTTGCTTACCTAGTACATGGGGAAATTGCATTCAAATTCTATTAGAGGCAGGGAGAAATAAATTCAAAATTCGTAGTACGAGCTTGGAAGGAAATTTCCAATATTTTAATAAATACAGTTCAGAAATAATATCCGTTCCTTCGCTTTTCTTGAGTTTATTCAAAGAGAATGCAATCTATCCTGGCCTGCTTTTTAGTCGGTTTAACTGCCGATCTAGTATCCTGCACGGTCCTACATAGTTCGTTAAAAGCAAAACCATTGCTAACACCTGTTTTAAATAATACAAGATCTTAAAGGTAATTGTAGAGCTGTTTTGCGAATAAATTATATGTACAAATATTCATCTATAGTAAATCACTTTAGTATGGCACCTCAAATCGTGCACTTTTGGATAAACACAGTAACACAAACACTACAGAAATAATAAAACGAATATATTTAAAGAACTGGTATATTTGGAGTTAGTTAGCTCCACTTTTATAAACGAAAATGTAGGCAGTCAAACAGAAAATTTTATCTTGGAGCTCCAGTTATGAAAATTAGTTATGTGAGTGAATATTGGGCAGAGATCATACAGAGATATACGGTTTCCACACTTTCATGAAAAGAAAGGAAACCTCTGCTAACAAGGTACAGGATAACAGAAAGACTCTCTAGAAAATAATATGCTTTAGTGATATTCAAAGCTGAAGTGGTGAACATTTTGCAACAATGTGCCTTAAAAATTCGTGCAGGTTTACGAAACACGAGTGGACATAAAATGTACAGTTGCTAGGAATAATGGACATTTGTGGTCTTTTTTGTGCACCGCCCTGTTGCACTGCGTAACGAAGCTATTGCGTTTCAGTCCATAAATAAGTAAACAACTTGTTTACAGCTCGTTTTTCAAAGAAACGGTTTGTGGGCGCTAGGAATCCCTAATAATTCATATCCACGTAACCCTGAAACCATTTTGAAAAACAGACACTCTTCTAAACATAAGACTATTGTAATGTATTTATTAATTTATTTACTCTTTCTTTCTCACATTCTTTTCTCACTCTTGTACACACTATTCTTCTACATGCTAATGGAGATAAAAATTGTAGAAATATTTTATTACATATTTCCTTATAAATATAATGGGACTACGGGAATATAGTGGCTTAAGCCTTAAGCAATAGTTGGCTTTCAACAGTTGGTCCTTTCTCTTTGCTTGACCAGGGGGGGGGGGGGGAGAAGGAAAAGGATTTACGACTTCGCATTTGAGGACAGTATATGTACTGGAAAATGCAAAGCAACAAAAGGAATACCTCGAAAATGATTAACTCCAGAAAAATGTATTTGATATAGCTTGTGTGCTTTAACGAATCTATAGCTTTATGTGATAAGACTTCATCTATCCATTACGGTTTACCAGATATGCAAAACTTATTAAAATAAAGATTATTTGAGAAGCTGTTACCAGAAAATTCAAGATGTATCTTAAACATATGGTAATTTAATCAACAGTGAGCCAGTTTTTATAAAATCAAAGTGTTTGGAAAACTTTCCATGTAAAGGATAACCTGCAATGGAGATTTTCTTGGAAATCTTCGTCTCGCATCCTTGGAAGGAGCAGAACTTCTCCGTTTTTGAGTCAAATGTTCATAGACAGGCAGACATGCACACAGATGAAGGCCTCTTTCTAAAAATGACGGCAGTATCATCATCATCATCATCATCATCATTAATTGTTCAGCAGTCTCAAAACATGTTTTTTTCCGCTGAAATCTGGGAATCAAGTTTTTGGATGGTATGTAATATTTCTATTCACTGTAGGTGCATAGTACAGAAATTCAGACTAGTTGTAGTCTATAGCTGCACATATCTCCAGTCCTTGAATTTCTGAATGAAGTTTCTCGTAGAAAAAAAAAAAGATAAAATCAAGATTAAGCCTGATCATCGGAATTTCTAAATCTGACAGCTTTTATGAAAATGTTTTTGCACATCCGCAGTACCAGAATTATAACTGGGATATTTTTCAGGCAGATATCTTTAATAGTTTTTAGAAAGACAATTATTTTACTTGTAGTATTTTCTGCATACGATGCAGAAATCGTAATTTTGAACAAAAAATATATGTTGCACCAACATGACTGTGTATTGTCTTGTCAAATTATTCTTATAAACTCTAATCCTTTTATCTGTTTTGTGTTAATGGAGATAACCATCTGTAGAAATGATTTTAAGACATTACTTTACAGGTACAATGGAAGTATGAGAATATTGTATTGTATATATGTATTGTGAGAATATCTATTGTATTTTTGTATTCCTATTGCACCTATAAGGAAATATGTAATAAAACTATTGCTACAAACATTTATCCGGAATAATATAAAGTAAATAGAAGTATATGCACCTTTATGAGTAGTTTGTAAAAGAGTGAGTAGAGAAACTCATGTAAGTGCACACATAAGATTTTTAGAAAATGGTGTTTGCGTGTGTAAACAGCATAACTCGAAAACGAAAAGTCGGTTAAATATCAAACGTTGTAATGAAGTTCAGCATTTCTCAATTATGCTACACGAAGGTTTACAAGAAAATTGCCGTACTCCAGAAATTTTATGTACTATATTTAGTAATTTTTATTTTTATTTATTTTTTATTTTATTTACTTATTTATTTTGAAAAATGGCTCTAATGGTTTTGATTAAATAAGCTTTAAATATTTTCATGACAAATGAAATCTACATCTTGAATTTTCTGGGAATATCCTATGAAGTTTTCTTCATTCTGGATTACCTTGCATAACAGCTAAACCGTAAGGGATAGATAAAATATTACCCCACATGAATTGTAGACCTCGTTGAAGCACATAATTTAGGTCAAAGGCCCTTTTTGTGTGGAGTTAACCATTTCCTAGATATTACTTGATATTAGGTTGAATTTTCCAAAAAAATTCTCAAATGGCAAATAATTATTATTACTTTCTTTCTGCCCCCCTCCTGGTCAAGCAAAGAGAATGAAATTTCAAAACCGTCACTTAGCGATCAACTTTTATAAGATTTAACTATCGCTTGAGCCTATTCCCTTATTTCCAATGAGCAGCACGATCGCTTTGTGACGAGGCCACGGACCACGTGTATGCATGGTTAGCTTGCACTGCAGCGCGCTCAGCACGGCACACGCGGTCTGTGGCCTGATCTAAAGCCGACCGCACTGTACCTAAGAGGAAATACATCAGGCCTGGGCAACTCGCATTATAGCTTGAGCGACCATTTTTTCCTACTAAATATACCGTAACCAGTACAAGGCCGTTTCCGGACTGTGCTCAGAGAACACTAGTTGCCCAGCTCTATATATGTGTACATCAGATTTTCAAGTACGAACTTCATTTGTTAGAGCACTGGTTTGTGGGATTAACAATAATACAAATTAAAATCGGCATCGTCATGCTTCATTGTTTTCAAGTTTATCACAAATGATAGGAACTTCATTAGCGTAACAGTATTTCAATGGTAGCTACCTTTTGAAGAGCTTATCAGCAGTCGAGGGTATTCCGATATTTTGAAGTACCTATGTTGGAAAATTTACACCTGTCAGCAGCACCCACTTGCGAAACAAAATAGAAATGTCAATTGTATGTGGTTTTAGTCACCCAATCCTCTTTATTTTAAATGAAACACATACTCCAAAACATAATTCCAACGCTTCACTGACAAATGCTGTATTTTAACACGCTCTTTAGCAGATCATTTCTGTTTTAATTATTGGAGCCTTCTGGATAAAATAAGAGAGTTATGTTGGGCTTAGTTAAATGTCTAAAATTGTACTTTACCTTTTTAATTGTTATTAATTAATTAACTACAGTGCGTTCTGAAAGTCGTTGTGCACTTGGACTACAGATATAGATAGCTTTGGAAGTTCGAAATAACGATAAATCTTTCTTCCTGTATAGAATCCTAACACAAGTTGGCAATATTGATTTCTCATCGACGCTCATGATTATCTTTCTTTATTTCATCTATTGTTGTATAGCATTTGAGTGTGTAGTTCAATTATCCGAAGATAAAACCTCATCTAAGTGATATATGCGGTGCTTAGATGTCTTTTCAGTCGCCGGACTTGACTTTATTCCTCCAGCCCTTTTTCTTTGGGCAGCAGCAAATTCTGTAGCGTGTCGCACACTTTGTGACTTGAAAACTGAATTGTGAAAACCATATCACAAACAAATCTGCAGAAAAAACTTTCCAGGACAGTTAAGAGTGTTCGAGCATGTATATTCGCCCGTGGAAGGCATTTCCAACATACAACTTTTGAGCACTCTGTAATAGTAATAATACTAATACTAATGCTAATATTAATGCTAATAATAATAATGATAATAATAATAATAATAATAATAATAATAATAATAATAATAATAATAATAATAATAATAATAATAATAATAATAATAATAATAATAATAATAATAATAATAATAATAATAATAATAATAATAATAATAATAATAATAATAATAATAATAATAATAATAATAATAATAATAATAATAATAATAATAATAATAATAATAATAATAATAATAATAATAATAATAATAATAATAATAATAATAATAATAATAATAATAATAATAATAATAATAATAATAATAATAATAATAATAATAATAATAATAATAATAATGATAATAAATAATAATAATGATGATGACAACGACAACAACAAGAAGAATATAGCCCAGTGCCAAAAGTGGGAATTTATTTTGCAACTAATGCTTTATCACGAGAGCATCAAAGAGTGTTTTGAAGTCAGGCCTTAGAATAGAATTATAGTAAATATTTTGTTTTCTATCTGTGTTGATACAGAATGGCTCTTGCCCGAAACACACATTTTGCCCTTTAGAGTGTTTATCTGCTTGATACTTCCTCTACTACTTACATATAGCAAGTACAGGAAGTACTATATTCCATTCAAAAATTCTATATGAAGATTGCACTGAAAATATGTTGAGGTCCTCTGAATAAATAAACCATAGAAGATTAGGAAAAAGCTCTATGGAGGCATGTATAAGAGAGAGAGAGAGAGAGAGAGAGAGAGAGAGAGAGAGAGAGAGAGAGAGAGAGAGAGAAGAGCACAATTCTGTAACGAAAGCTGGTTAAATACCAATGTTAGTATTCAAGTTTAGCAGCTTCTAATTGCATAAAGATTTCAAAAAAGTCAGCAGCACCAAACTACTCTAAATATGGAACATTTTCCGTTATTTTTAATTTCCTCAAAAATAGCTCTAGAGTTTTTGATTAAAATACCATATGTTTTAGTTACCTACATAACACTGAGCAATTATAGCTGGAATTTTCTGCCAACAACCTGTGAAGTCTTCTTCATTTTGAATGAATTTTACAGAATTGGTAAGCCACAAATATTTAACGTTCAAAAACTGCAGGTCTTGCTAAATCACATTACTGAGCGGGTTAGCTGAGGCGACTTCGTCTGTGGTCCGCAAACTGGAAGTCGTGAATTCCACCCTAGTGGCCGGCCTACTTGATCCATGGTATTTTTTTTCGGGAGTTTTCCCGGGTTGCCAGGCGAATGCTGGGTAGGTTTTGTACATTCCCTAAATTTGCTGTGCCTCAGTTTCACTTCACTTCTCATTTCCTTTCACTTTTCATCTGGCTGATCTCTTACAGGGTAGTAAGTGTCGGAGAGGGTCTTGGCGTTTCATGGTAGAGAATATGCGCCGTGATCTGTAAACCGTCGTCCTTCAACGGTGCGATCTCTGATCTCCGAAACCCCTGCGTAATGTCTAAGACCGTGGATGTATGGGACGCCAGTTGTACTAGACGCCGCCGGGGTGTTTCAAAATGTAAATGAAGCGCTGCCCTCTGCTCTATCGTGACTTCTTGGGTCGACCACCCTCTGTCTCCTCTATCCTACCCTACCCTGGCCTACCCTATCCTATCCTAAGCCACATTACATATGTCGAACAAAATCTTGGTGACGCTGACCATTTCGATATATCTTGAATTATGGTTTTGAACTAAACCTCAGCGTAGCAGTCCATGAAGGACCAAGGCTTGCCACACAGCCGCTGCGTCCCCTACCTCTGCCACTACAGGCGTCATCGGTGGGGTGCAGTACTGGAGGGTGGGACGTGGTCAGCGCCCCGAACCCTCCCAGCCAGTTATGCGACCTTCTCAACCTGGGGCCGCTACTTCTCCACCAAGTACCTCCTCAATTGGTCTTCCCGGGATAACGAGGCTGAGTGCACCCCGTGCCAGACCTCTCAGGGGGGAAAATCCCCTTGCTGGTACCGGGGATCGAACGCGTGTCTTCCGCGCCATAGACAAGCGCGCTACCAACTGCGCTACGCAGGCGGTCGAATTTCTTGGTACTTATATATTTTTCAAGTGGCAAAGCGCCATTTTCGTTCGTGGTCTTACTGAGATAATGCAATTTCAAATTCATCACATAGCGACGTGCAATTTAAAAAAATTTAGCCTTCGCTTTGGCCTATTATATGCTTTTTCCACCTACAACGAAATGTTTAAATGTGTAATAAAAGAGTAACGTGGCCAAAAAGAAGTAGACAGAAGAATGTTTTGTTAGAATAGTTTGCAAAAAGAAAGTAATAAATGCACCACATAAGATTCTTTTAATAATTTTTGTTGTTTATATACAAAAAGACAATGAACAATGTTGCAGTGTACGTCTTCTGGCGTTTTTCCAGATTGTTGATGTTATTGGTTTTATACCTTTTGAAAATTGTACCAATTTTGCAAGTGTGTCTGGCATTTATACAGTTAGTTTATATGTATTTATTAAAGAATCGCTTTATATAATTCCTGAAGGCCTCACCATCAAATAAGTTAAAGTGGCATTGAAATAAAATGTTGAAGTCGTAGACATTCGGGAGGTAATTTGGAAGATTAATCAAAACATTGACAATTCTCGATTTTAACGGAAAAAGCCATAAAAAACCCGCACAAAGGTTGAATTTAATTAGTTCTATAAATGTTACACATTGAAACAGACTGATAATGTGTGTAATTTTATAAAATTCTAAAGCGAATAAAATTAAACTACCTGGAAAGATGTGTAAATGTGATATCATTTACCTTTATGCACCTTAAAAATTAGAATTCTCCTTCCGTTAAATTAGGTTGTAGCTTTTACAGTGTAGGAGTATTTTTTCTTTAAAAACCTATTGCACATACGAAAGCCATTGTTATTGCTCATTAAACGTATATTACGGCCCAATTTCGCACTTGAAGTTATTTATCATTTTAGTTTAAAATGTGTAGTTTGTACACTTTTAAGTAGGCGTAATGGCAATACATTATAATCAAAGTTAGTAACATTGGAATGTTAGAGCATATTATAACACCGCATTTTATAAATGTTCGTTTGAGTATGCTGGGTTACAAGATTCCCGTTTTACTACGAACTGGCTAAAATGTTAAGCCAGTTGAACCTTTCGTATTCCTGTCGTAAAATGAAAAATTATGTGAGGCAGGATATGTTATTAAAACTTGTTACTCTGTCTATCATGTACATAGTAGGTAGAGAAGGTATTGCATTGCAACCAGAAATTTTATATCGAGATTTTCCTCGGAAGTACATGTTTTGAGGCCCTTCGAACTCCCCAAAACACATTTTTATAAAAAGGACTATTTGTGTGCGCGCGCTAGTCTGTGTGTTTGAGTGTGTGTTTGTGAATAATCTCCAAAAGGAATAATCAGTTAAATGCCAAAGTTGGTATTTTAAGTTCAAGGTCTTCCAAAGATACGGCACGAAAGTGTTACACCCCAACTGCTCGCTACATGAAAAATGTTTTGAATAATATTTTTTTTTTTTTTTTCAAAAATAGTTGATTCTGGTCTTCATTCTGGACGACTTTTGCATAACAGGTAAAACGTAAGAGATACACAAGATCCTTACATAGAAAATGTAGGCATCGTTAAAGCACAAAATTTATATCAAATACATCTTTTTTGTATAATTAACCATTTCCGGTATATTTCTTGCTATTGGTTTGAATTTTCCAACACCTTTACTTTTCTCTAATAGGAAATAGATGTTTTTTCCTCTCCTTGTGATCATGCAAAGAGAGCGGAATTCCAAACCATCACATAGCGACCAGCGCTTAAAGGATTTGACTATCGCCTAAAGTTTACTGTATCCGTCTATATTTTGCCTACAAGAAAATATATAATAAAGGCATTTCTATAAATATTTATCCGGTTTAAGCTCAACTAGATAGAATAATAATCTCTTTTTACTTTCTCTACCACGTATAGTAAGTAGGGGAATTATTGTTTCCCACCTAGAATTTCGATGTAGAGGTTTTACCTAAAATATATGTTTTGAGACTCCTGAATTAAAAAAAAGAATCATTTTTAAAGAAAAGTTCCTCGCGCGCGGGTGTGTGTATGTGTGTCTATGAACACCATAATTCAAAATCGAATGGTCGGTTAAAAACAGAAGTAGGTATTTAAGTTAAATATCCTTCAAGGATGCGACACGAAGATTCTAAAGAAAATTTCTCCACCCTAAATTACCCTTTACACGGAAAATTGTTAAAAAGTTTGATTTTCTCAAAAATGGCTCTAACGATTTTGATTAAAATGCCATATATTTGAAATATTTTTATGACAAATGAAATGCACATTTTTAATTTTCTGGCTATAGTCCAAGTAGTCCCGTTTACTTTTGATGGCTTTTGCGTAACTGGCAAACCGTGAGAGATAGAGCAAATCTTACTGTACAAACAATTTAGATCTCGTTAAAAGACACAAGTTATGATCAATTGCGTTTTTTCGTGGGTGAACCATTTCGGAGATATTCCTTATTATTTGTGTGCTTTTTGCAGTACTTAAAATTTTCTCAAAGGAAGGTCGTTATCCCTTTGCTGTAGAAAGAGAACGGAATTTTAAAGCTTTAAATATTTGACTACCCCTCAAGGCTTACGCTATCCCCATATTTCCGTTGGACCTACAAGAAAATTAGCAACGAGGTAATTTCTGCAAATGTCTTATGTAGACTAACATGAAGATAGAGTTATAAGAATTTGTAACAATAATTAGTACAAGAGTAGAGATAGTCATGTGAGTGAAACACATCAGATTTTTGAGAATAGTTGATGAATGGCTAGAGAAGTCATGTGAATGTAACACATTAGATTAATTATTCAGTGTGACGCAGGAAGATTAACTAAACAGCAGTGCACTTTCCGTTTGAAAGTTGTATACTATACCTGTGCAATGTGGCAGACGGCCGCAGCAAAGACCATGGATAGGACCAGTGGCAGCTTCATGGTGACTGATCTCACAAAGCCAGGGAAGTGCGCTCTACCACAGGGCGGATCTGCCCCCTCTCCATTTCCGGTTACCTGTGTTGGTTGCTCCAATTTGATTTCGTTAATCTCTCTGATGTCGAACCGTCCGTAAGCATTAATACGCAAATGGTGCATCCCAGCCAATTTAGGAACACAAGACTAATAAGATATCAATTTCACGGTATTCGTTTTGCTTCCAAAACTGGTAGCGTACATTTGTCATTATTTCACTAATTAATTTTTGCAAGTTTGAATATATTATGGAAACTTACAATTGTATTAATTTAACGCTTTGAAGAGTGCTAACTTATGTGTATAAAACTCATTAGCAGACATAGGAATTTCCAAGTATTAAAGCCAGACCGCAAACAGATTAGGTTGAACGTTACTGGAATTCACGCACTGACTTGCACATAACAAATCCGCCATATGTCTGTTTGGGGTTTACAGACAACATTCATCGGCAACCCTTGGCCACTGTTGTTTATGTTGTTTGTATTTATAACTGTTTGTGTATGTCTTACTTGGAGCAACTTGCTGAAAAATTCCTGTGCCTGCTCATTAGTCTTATACCAGGTGGCACACTGTCACGGGATTTGCGAACGAGGGAAGGTTGCATTCACCTCCTTCCACTTAATGCAAACTGTGCCACTCTTTAACACTCAGACGTGCATGGTGTTGCAGTGGCGGTTTGGTTAATGTACGTTGCGTTTGATTTACGAAAGCACTTTCAAATCTTACGCCATAAACATCTGTTCATTAGTTACTTGTTTGGTACTGCTTACGTTTAATAAGTCTATCAATATTTGGCGATAAAGTCGAACAGCATAGCGTTAGAAGATACATCAAGTGATCGTCGCATAAGCTATTAGTTTAACTTGAAGAAACTTTTCGCAAATATATGTAGAGCTATACTCACTCTTGCACAAACTAGTCTTACAAATGTTTATTTTTCTATCCATTTCATGTTAATAGAGATAAACTTTTGTAGAAATCATCTTGTTGCTAACTTTCTTGTAGGTGCAAGGGGAATATGGGAATAGTAGGCTTTAGGTGATAGTCAAATTATTGAGAGCTGCTACGTGATGTCTTTAAAATTACGATCTCTTTGCAAGCCCATGAGATAAGAAAAACGATAACATATTTCTATTTGAGAAAAGTATATTCATTGGCAAATTAAAAAAAAATAATGAAGGATATCGCGAAAATGGTTCACTCAAAAGAAAGGATAAGTATTTCACATAAATTGTGTTTTAACGACATGCATATTTTATATTTAGTAAGATGTTGACTGTCTCTTACTGTTTATTATTTATACAAAAGTCATGCACAAACAAGGGGTCTTCTGAGGACATTCAAGTTATGACTTACAAACTGACATGTAATCGCCTGTTTGTGTCCACCGGTGGATACTGACTGGTTGTGATTCTACACGCCAGAGGCGTTACCTGAGTAGCCCTCCGTATGGGGTTGTACTTGATAATTACATAAGCATCTCCTAAGAGACAAGGTTGGACCTCACTGATCTAAAGAATTTCCTACATTCACATAGCCCTCTGTTCTCATCGATCGTTTATTTTAAATATTTTATACAAACTATTCTTACAAATAGGGTTATTTCTGTAACTCGTACATGTTGGTGAGGTAAACATTTCGTATTGGGGAAGCTGAATCGACAGTCAATTTTTTTAGAAAGCGGTCGTAAAATGGTAATTTGAAATTTCCTACTCCTTCCATGACTTTGCGAAAAACAAAAGAATTCTGACTTAATCTTTGTTTTTGAGGATATATCGAATATTTGAGATCATATGGAAGTTTTACTTGAATGCGCGGACACCTGAACCAGGTGTGAAGATATTGTAGATACGGGTATAATGCCATGGTAACTTAAGCAGTAGGAGCGTAATTATGCAGACCCAAAAATCCTTGGTTCAGTTCCGTACTTGCGATTGCCGATTTATGTCTGATTTAGCTTTCCAACTTATTGCCTACAGACGGTTAACTTCTAAAAACAATTCTCAGGTGGAATAAGTATGTATATTTCCCCCCTGGGAGAGAATTGAACAAGTGCTACGGACTGGGAGGTAGCCTGTTATCAGCACACATGTAAAACTAAGAGCTTAATTCTTCTATATTTAACATCGTAAAGAGGTGTTACCATCTTCATTGCTCCAAGAAAAGAATGTTACAAATGTTATTTAATATTCCGTGTACAAGCCAGAGCAACATGGTGTATTGCTATTACATCATCAGTATAGGAAATACGTCATTAGCATTATTGCCACGTGTGCCATAATGATATATTTATGCACGATATTGAATACATAAAAACCTCTGTTATTTGTGTTGCATAAACACATTAATCTTTTGGATATGGTAGCGTAGTATGTCATATATAGTGTACAAATGTTTATTAAATTACCACATTTTAATATCGTTGTGTTACAACAACATGATTTATAAGTAGAGTTCGACACATCGTTGTGTTACAACAACATGATTTATAGGTAGAGTTCGACACATTAGGTGCCAAACATTTGAAATGGGTAGGCAAATGGGCTCTGTAAGTTCAAAATCTGTTCTGATGTAGTTAACATCAATAATGACAAACATTGAATTAGGTATAGCCATTCATACATTTAGCACTTAAAACGCGCTCTGATGTGACAAAACAGTATGGAAATATCGAAGAGCCACATACCGTATGTTCAATTAAATAAATTCCTCTACTCTCTTAATGAAGTCTAAATTGCAAACATTGTTTCTTTACATTTGTACTCTTCGGTTACTATGTAAACCCTGTCAGTTGTTAAGTAATTTCTCTCTTGACTACATTTTACACTCTCGCGCTGATTTGTAATTATTTTTGAATCTGTGATGCAATGTTGCTAGAAGACTAGTGTCGCGCTTGCAGTAAAATAAGTCTAGCATGTGTAGATCAGTACTGTGCTTTCGCCTACGTGGGAAGTAGAAAACAATATATCATCGTATTAATAAACAAAGTGATAAGTTAATATGTATGGATTTTTCAGTCCTAAACCAATAGCGTTTATGTAGTTGACCATTTACCTTACTCCTTATTGTACTAACCAGCCACTATTTTATTATTGCAAGATAAAAAACCAGTGCTGGCGTTAGGAAAGGAATGCTGGCATTACAAGCTTCTTCAGGCATGTTGCTAACAATGGCTCTTTGACTAAGGGTACGGAATATTAACTGCAGTGCTTAGGTTAATATCCCATTTATAAATAATATTAAGAAGTAATGGCCAATAACGAAGTAATGAAGTTTTGGTCAGCAAAAGCCTTGATAAAAGTTCTCATTGCAAAAAGGGCCACAATAGGCGCTTAATCTAGGAAAATATATATACCATGTTTATATGGGCAATTGTAGACACTAAAATAAATATAAAGAGTGGCCCACTTAAACATTTCATTGCAAGCATCTCTGAAACAACTATACTTACAGATAGAAAAACAACCTTCCTGGGTATGAAGGCAGAGGAGGGTCTGATTAAAGTAAATAATATGGGTCATTCGGAAACTTAAGCATATTATTTGCTTTAACCTAAACATATGGGCAATCGATAACATGGAAAATCACATTAAGCATGGCGTTCGCTGCATCACGATAACTTAATTACAGACAGAGAAATTGTAACTTGAGTTTGACCCTTGAGATAGGATGAAACAGACAACAGTTAACTACACATCCCGAGATTAACGTTGCAATTAATCCGACGTGATGGATGTATTACGACGACACAAATGTTGCTCTAAATGTTTTCACTGTTATCAAATGAAAAAAACTCATAAAACTTTGAAAATAAAGGTCCTTTTCTTTGTAATACACATTAGTTAGTGTAACGAAATTGAATGTCATTGGCCAGCGTAAATGGCTGATCAAGGGTCTAACACAGGGAGGAAAATACTGCTTTAAGTTGTACGTTATGATAATTACAGTGCATATTAATGAATGTTTTTATTACGACACTAAAATTGAAGTGTTGCACATGGTGAAGTAATGATATAAACGTATGTCTTTATATATAAAACAAACTACTACTTCTCTTGAGAAACAAACATAAATGTTCTGTATCTTCGGTGTGCAATCAGATTTCCCACAGCAGTTTATGATTCGTGTTCGAAGGGTTGGCCATTTGCATGGTGACATTTCTGGGACGTCTCATCACTGACTGACTCACATCTGTCAACGTTCGTGATGTTATTACAGCACATGTAGCGGCAACACCATCTTTCATGTCACTGTCTTGGGAACCAGCTAATGCCCAACATTTTTTCAAATATCCCCAAAGGAAAATGTCTAACGCAGTTAAATCGCCTTGAGCTATCCATTGATCTGAAAATTGTTGTTTTAGTGCATTTTTTGTCAGTATGGCATTATGAGCACGTCATCCATTATGCTGATACCACATTGTTTGAGGTAAAGTTAGTGATAGGCCATCCGTCACTACAGATAGATACGTCTGAAGAACCGTTTGTACGTTTGCCTTTTAAGTGTACCATCAATGAAATACGGACCACTGATGTGTTGTCCCACAAGCACACATTGAAATTCCACCGTTGTTGATGCTTTACATGACGAAGCCAATGTGCGTTTTTCGTTGACCAGCAACGCATATTGCGTGAGTTTACATTGCCATAATTTGCAAACGAGGCTTCACCGGTACTCCTAAAGTCATAACCTTGCTGCATAACTCATTGACAATATTGCACACGAATCTGAAAGCTGTCGTTGTGAAACCATTGATGTAGGAACAGCTGGTATGGGTGGTAAGTATGCTTGTGAAGAACGCGTAAGACACTTGTTAGAGGGATGCCCAATGCCTTTGTTTCTTTCGCGAGAACTGGTATGACGGTTTATTGCGATGGCTTCCAGAACAACCTCTGCTGCTTCATTTGTCACTCCCTTGTTTTGAATCCGCTTTAATGGATCCAAGCTTCCAGTCCCATCAAGTCTTGTAATCATATTAGTGAAGGTAGGACAGGTTGGATTATGTCTATCAGGGTAATGTTCGGCATTGCTGCTCATATGTCCTTTTTGTGACATTCTACATAAAGTGGTAACATGTCAACCATTTCTTCATTTGTTATAATCATTTCAAATGCCTGGATATGATGGACAGGTTAAATGAGTTACACGTTTAGGCCAATGTTACTAATTATTGTGTACACTACACTAGTCACATTTAGCTTAATACATCCCCACACAGGTCAACTTGCAACATGGAGAGCCGTTCCCAAACACAGCTCCGATGTCGTTCCGTTATCCAGGACACGACTGGAGAGAAAAGGTTATAATGGATAATGTACTATGAGTGTGATTAAACTTGAATTTTAATGTCATGATTCTCAACTATGCGTAAGGAATGTTGTGACAAAAGTTGCTTATGTTTACCTATCGTTTACATTTAATTTCCTTACAAAAATGTTGTTGTACGTGTTACGCACACTCTAGTAGGTAGAACACGAAGGAGAAACCATTATTTCTTTTTCATTTTTACTTTCTCTACTGATAAGTAGAGGAAGTATTGTATTTCAGCCAAAAATTCGATGTCGAGATTTCACCAGAAATATATGTTTTGAGACCCCCTGAATCCAGGAAAATTTTTTTAGAAAAAGGTCATTGTGTATGTCCGTGTCTGTCAGGCTGTGCACAGCATAACTCAAAAACCGAAAGTCGGCTAAAAACCAAAGTTAGTATTTAAGTTTAATATATTTCAAGGATGCGACACGAATATTTTGAAGAAAATAGCCCCACTCTAAACTGTCTTTATATGGAAAATGTTTCGAAAATTTTTATTTTCTTGAAAATGGCTCTAACGATTTTGATTTAAGTGCCATATGTTTAGGATATTTGCATGACAAATAAAATGTATATTTTGAATTTCCTGGCTATAGGCTATGCAGTCCTGTTTACTCTGGATGACTTTTGAGTAACTCGTAAACTGTAAGAGATTGACAAAATCTTACTATAAAAATGTAGATCTCGCTAAAACACACAATGTATGTCTAAATAATTTTTTTTGTAGAGTTAACCATTTTGGAGATATTCCTTGTTATTTGTGTCAGTTTCGGAAAACTTAAAACTTAAACTTAAAACTTTTGCGAAATGGAACATCGTTCTTCATTTTTGTATATCTTAACCGTCCAAAGAGAACTTAATTTGAAAGCTTTAAAAGATTTGACTGTCACTCAAAGCCTACTGTATTCTCATATTCCCCTTGTACCTACAAGACAATTAAGCATATGATAATTTTTGCAACTGTTTACCTCAACTAACACGAAGAACATAGAGGAATAACAGATTGTAAGAATGGCTAGCAAAAGTAGAGAAAGTCATGTGAGTGCAACATATCTGATTTTTGTGAGTGGAAACAATTAATTATTTCTAGCCCACTTGACAACAAGAAAAATAGTAATACAAACAGCTTTTGTCGTGCAGGTCAGTCACATCGTAATTAACTGAAAGGTGAAGTTCATTTTTAAACCCCAGGATTTCCAACTGTGCGTTTCGTCGTATCTCAAGCGCCAATTCAAGTTACAATTTCTCAGGATGTAACTTAACAATCGGGATGCACTATACGCCATTCTTTATGTGATTTTCTATGTTATCAATTACATTATGAATAATTCAGGATGCCAATCCTACCTTCATGGCTGAATATGTTGTTTTTCAATATCTGTTGATGTTTTGTAGGCATTTGCAGTGAGTTTTAAATGGGCCACCCTGTAGTTTACTCTAGTAAGCAACTATAGGTGCAAAGTTTACGACTCTAAAAAATAAGCAAACAGACAAATGCTAAGCTTTACTTATAAGATTAAGAGGTGATAGTTTTCATTACTAACAGAAGAAATATCAAAGAAATGAGGGGAAATATGAAATTAAAGCGAGCATCAAACGCTTAAAATGCGTCCATACAAGGAAAGTAATCCAATTTCCTCGATGTTCCTGGAAGTGAGCAGAATCACGGTCATTACCCACTTTAATGTTCACGAAGCAGTGTTAGCTTTGCTGAGCTGATGTGTGTTTCACACATAAACCAGTTGTACGCTTCCTTGCTACGCTGCACATGTCGTGCCTTAAGCACCTGTTATCCGCTGGTTAGTCAACGCTGCCTCCACTCTGTGCTCCCTCTTTCATTTTAAACATTTAAAAATCACACAACAGAGTCATAATGAATATAATAACCAGATTTAAAACAATTTATTCTACAGTTTCTTATTAGCAGAAATGTCATTTAACTGTTATATATTTTGCACAAAGGTGGTTTAAATTTGTAGAAAACATCTAACGTATTGTATTCACATGAATTTCTCCACTCATTCTTCTATAAACTATTCTTACAAAAGCGTATTCTTCTATATGCCTCTTGCCGATATCTACTGATAAATCTTCATTATTCACCAAATCATTTCGTTGTATATAGGCATTAGAAGAATACAACCAGCTAAGGCTGTACTTAAATATTTTCAAAGCCAGCCACGTAAAAATGGTTTAGAAATTTTATTTTCTTTGCATGAACACAAAAATAAAAAAGTTGCAGTCGAGAAAAGTATACAATATCTGAAGAACCAAACTAATAAGAAAATATTTCACAAATGGTTTACATCACAGAACCCATTTCACATAAATTGTATGCTCTAAACTACAATGAGATCTATATTCCTGTTTAGAAAGGTTTGTCCATCTCTTATGGTTTACCAAATATAAACAGGTGCTCCAGAATAGAAAGGACTTCAGGCTATTTTTAGGAAATACAAGATATACCTACGTTTCAATTTTTATAAAAATATCTTAAGTATATGGTATTCTAATCGAAATCATTACTCATTTTAGAAAAGTCAGAAATATTTTATTTTTATTTAAATTGTATTTTGGTGTGGGGCAGCTTTTCTTGGGAAGGCCCGAACTTACATGCCAAGTTTCATAACTAGCCAACTTTTCATTTTTGAGTTGGCTGTGGTGTGTACGCGCGCGCATACAAACACACATATACACACGCATACATACACATTTGCAGAAATTTTTCTAATAATTTTTCACGGGGAGGGGTGTTTCAGGGGGCCTCAAAATATAATATATTCTCGGTAAAAAAAAAAAAAAAAAAAAAATATATATATATATATATATACCATGTCCTTGACAACTTCAACGCAAACCCCAGTTGTTCAGTTTTTCGCTGTCCTGAGAGTTCAACTGTGTTGTACTAGCTAATGTACCATTTATTTGCCAAAGAATTTGCCATATTCCACCTCTGAGCGTTTAACGTTTTCCTCAACACTCCGAGTGGCCCAAATATTTGAGGATGTATGTGTATTCAAAAACGAGCAAAGAGAGGTGGACGTATTTACTCCTTGCGTTAATTTTGGAGACAAGACGAAGTTACTGACCTACTAGGAACTGGAACAGCTGCAGACAGAGTGGCCAAATCGGGCCATATGTAGCTTTTTGAACTACTCAATATGAACCGTTGAGACGGTTTTTAAAATAAATGCGACTATCGCCATTTCGGCGTCATTTGTCTCGAGAAACGCGACTTTTTGGTGATAAATTTCTATTAACATGCTATTTCTCTTTTTAGCATTATAGAAAGCATTGTGCATTTAAACGTTCAACAGCGACAATCCTAAACAACAGTGATAATAAAACTATATGGTAAGTAGGATATTCTTTCACTGTTTTCCCAGTCCGTGCTCGCAATCATAGGTCCGTAATAGTAAATGTCGCCGTCATTGTTTAGCCATCCATACTCAAGGGAAATACCAAAGGCTAGCTCTTCTTATTTCTATTCTTAATGTTGTTTGATAAAAAGGGACTGACTTTCTTATGCAATAGCATTTCTAAATGTTTATCTCACTCCATTGTGGCAGTGGATAGTGAGAGCAAATTGTTGGTCTAATGGTGCCAGATGATCCGTACTTTGTTCATAATGGGAAAGAGGGGGTAGATTGAGAAGAAGACAGACAATGGTCAAAGCTAAGCCAAGCGAAAGTTTCAGTCAATAAGGAAGCAGAAACGTTTAGGAGACGATTGCTGAAACAAATCAAACGGAAGATCCGGGGCATTCTCACATAAGCTAACTCGAGGTCAAACTTTGCCGGGAAAGTCTCAAAGTACTGAGTAAACATATAGACATTACAATGTGTTTCAATTACGCCGACGTCTATCAATTTATGTTTTATAAATTTCCGGAAGTATATATTCTAAATTATTCCGGCACCTTTGTCAAGCACTCAGAACACCTAGCGAACAGGTGCGCGAGGACAAAGGAAAATACGTGTTGAAGTAACATTATCATGGGTGAGGTGACAGTTTCTGGTTACAAATGTCAGTGTTCAAGGTATTAGCTGTGAATAAAAATCAATGGAGTGACACTATCTATAAATTATTGGTCCATCACATGCCCTGGAGATGAACGACATCGTTTACAAAGGAACCTGAGTCATTGCTCATCTTAGAATCAAGGAAAGTAAACACCGATAGCTTAGCCGAGGCAAAAGTTCAAGCTGAACATCATAAGTTGTGGAGATATCTTTAAATGAGACTACAGCAACGTACCACATGAGGCATAGGACTCAGATTCCAAACTGCCGCCACAACACACAATACAGCTTCAAATGAGCGTGACAGATGCGGTGAGATACAAACATTGAACATTGCGTGGAAGCGAGTAAAACCATGAAAGCGTTTGAAATTTGGATATATATGGAGCATTTGAAAGGGACTAGTACAATTTCATAAAGAAGACATTTTAAACATTTTAGATGGAAATTATTTTTATGATTCTATAACATGTATAAAATGTGTAAAACCTTCATTGTTCCCACTATCTTCGATTCCTTATTATCAAATCGGTTAATCTTGCGCCACTGATTCTCATGTCGCTGTCTTCGTGATTCTAATGCAATGTACCGACGCCGGGGGCTGTAGTTGTGTGATGTTCACTTTTGCGAGTTCTTGTGAGTTGTTAAATGAATGCACAGAAAACAGAAGCAGAGTCAAATGCTACAAAACTTGAATGAGTATAAATTACTTTTCTGGAGTTCAGTCATTCCTCTCTGCTTATTCATTTTTACTTCATAAAATGTGACAACGCTTAAAATATTTCCTAAAACTGGTGCTATAAGGTTAACTAGCGATGACATGAGACTAATGCCTAGAATAATCTTAACATATGTCATCGTCGTGGTTGGCATTTATTCCTGCCATAATAAGAGGGTGGATAGGAAACGAGCTAAAAGTAAAAACAAAAAACTGCACAAGTGAACTGACATCTTTCAGCTACTTATCTATATAATCGCCAACTTTCTCAACATATTTTTCCCACGATAATACTAGCTTCATATTGCCCTGTTCATGGAAGTCACTTTGGTTGGAGTATAGCCAATTGTGGACTGTTGATTTCACTTCTGCCTCTGTAGCAAGATGTTGGTCGGCCAGAACATTCCTCATAGCACTAAAAAGATGAAAAAGTTCGACCGTGCAAGGTCTGTACTGTATGATGTGTACACTTGTACTTAACTTTAAAAATTGCCGTCTGAGTTGCAGCGACCACCGGCCGTCTGGAATGTGCTGAATCACAAAGGTTATCACGGCTGTCTTTAAAGAATGCGCCCCTCTCCCCACCTGGAGACATTGCTACGGTCCATACAGTCGTTTCCATACATGCCATGTGTGACCCTATGAAATTCACACGGTATATGCCCTTTATCCTACAAAAATCGCACTACACTTCGCTGCTCTTCAAAAATTGACGACAGTAACATGCGCACCATCTTTGTTGCATAGTACACGCGTCTCTTGCAAGAGTTGCACATGAAAAACAAATTACATTTGTAGTAAAAACTTCTAACTATACCTACCTACCTTGGTGAAATTTCAACATCCCAGCCGCAATACCAAGACAGAAAAAAATTTTGTGCGTTACCTTCTGATCCAACCTGGTACCAAAGAATATACACATGCTGTATAATTAACTGCTTATAATACTTCCATCTTCTCCATCTTCTTTCGCTGATTATCCTCCTCAAAAAGAGGACTTAAGAGTTTCTGCGCCTGAGGTCAGATGCCTATTGAAGAGCAGAAGTCTTGTAAGAGAGTAAGGAAGATATTGTGATATGAAATGACGCTGAAATGGATGAAGAGAAAGGTGACCGTGGTGGAATAATTCATTAGGAAACCGGAGAACCCCCCCCCCAAAAAAAAAGATCAGATCTGCCTTTGTCCGCGACAATTCCCAAATACTCCCATGGGAGCAAGCCCAGATTGACTTGGTAAGAGGCGAGCGGTCTAACCACTCGGCCACAGCGCTATCTTTATATTTCCTTATGATGGCATAACATTTTGAACTAGGTGTCCACACGACGTCAAAAACAAATGCCTATTAGAGCTACGTTGACTATCACGTGGTGTAAAGGTAACAAGCAATCCTGTGGTTCTTGAGGTCGCGGGCTCAAACCCGGCAAAGGTAATGAGTTTTTTCGGACGTAAAAATTCTTAGCATGGCTTGCTTCAGAATGGAAGTAAAGCCGATGGTCCCTTGTAGATTTACGGTACATAAAAGAACTTCAAGCCCGACAAAGAGGCCTCCAAGCAGAACTGTGTCACTTCTCACCCAATATAGAATGGCACGTTGAAACCAATAACAGTTAAAGAGCGCGCGCGTGTGTGTGCGTGTGCGTGTGCGTGTGTGTGTGCGTGTGTGTGTGTGTGTGTGTGTGAACAGCATAACTCAAAATCGAAAAGTCGGTGAGAGACCAAAGTTGGTATTTTAGTTTAATATTTTTCAAGGATTCAACATCATTTTGAAGAAAATTCCTTTATCCTAAACTATCCTTTAGACGGAACATTTGTCGAAAATGTTTATTTTTTTCAGAAATGGCTCTAGCGATTTTGATTAAAATGCCACATGTTTAAGATATTTTATGGAAAATGAAACGTATATTTTGAATTTTCTGGCTGCTTACTCTTGGTGAGTTTTGCTTAACTGGTAAACCCTAAGAGGTAGCCCAAATCTTACTATACAAAATATGTGGATCTCGTTAAAACACACAATTTATATTAAACGATCTCTTTTGTGAAATAAATCTTTTCAGAGACATTCCTTCTTATTTGTCAGAATTTTGCAATACTTAAAGACTTTCTGAAGCGAAAGGCCGTTATTCATTTTTTTATATCTTGGTCATGCAAAGAGAACGGCATTTCAAAGTCATCATATAGCGACCCTTTTAGAACACTTCACTATCGCTTAAAGCCTACTGTATTCCCCATGCTTCTACAAGAAAATTAGCAAATACATAGTTTCCACAAATGTTTATCTTAATTAACATGAAGTAGATAGAGGAATGAATGTTTGTAAGAATAGTGTGTACAAGAGTAGAGAGAGTCATGTGAGTGCGACATATCGGACCTTTTACTGCCGTTATGTGGTAAGCTGCAGCCGTAACACCTGGATTATGGTGAAATTAGCATGACGGGAAGCAATGTCAAATTAAATACTGCTAAACTTAACGTCTAATTAGATGCAAACTAATTGTGAACTACCGTTCCACATCGATTGGTTCAAATTATCACGTGATTTTAAACTGAGCATAACCGGAAGAAAAAAGATTAGCATTGACAAACCCTTGGTGTAAAGTCACGTGATGTTAAGTTCATCGTTATCTTGAACTGCCAATTCTTTTTGGCCAATGGTGGAATTCTGGCACTAGCAAAATGCTCTATGAAATACCTAACCTATGGTACGTCAGTTCTAATTGAGTAAAAGTTCAGTTATTCCTGAACAACAACAGCACACGTTATTTCCATAGTATTCAAGATGTATATTTCATTTGTCCAGCGAGTACCTTAACTATGTGGCATTTTATTGAAAACCGTTAGCCATTTCTGAGAATTTAAGGAAACATTCGCATCTAAAAGGTAGTTTCATGTAGGTTACCGAGTGGGATGGCTCAGGCGGTAACGTCTGTGGCCCGCATTCGGGAGGTCGCAGGTTCGATCCCCATGGCCTTCCTTCATGACCTATGGTTTTTTTATCGGAGGTTTCCCCGGATTGCCAGGCGAATGCTGGGAAGAACTTCCATATCCTTTGAATTTCCTTCCCCTCCATTTCGTTACATTCATCATTTCATTCTATGCTTCATACTGTTAGGTTTCTTTCCCGAGCGTGGCCGCAGCAGCACGGCAGGGGGACAAATGCACCCTGTAAATCTCCTTCCCCGTGTTGGAAGGCGAGCCTACTGTTTTTTCCGGGCCCCCCATGTGATGGTGCAAACCCGAGGGGGCAGGGTAGCCGGTTTCCCAATCCCGTGCCCGCTTGGGAGTACGAACTCGAAAGGTTGGCAGAGGAACCGGGGTGAGCAAGTCTCCGCCGGGGTGCTTCTAACAGGGAAAATGTAGGAAACCTGCCCTCTGCTCTGTCGTGGTAGCGTTCCGGCCGCCCTTCGGATACATTCGCCTCATCCATACTCCCGCGGGCGTCCCGTTAAGGCACAATCACAAAAGATCGCCTTTCAGTCGAGGTGCTAGTCCCCCTCCGCAAGTTGTCATTCAGTAATTCAGTCACCGGTATACGTGTTTTCTTGGAAATGTTTTTGTCGCATCCTTGGAAGTTGAGCTTAAAAAGCAAGCTTGGTATTTTAGCGTCTCTTCCCTTTTGAGTTGTTTTTTATAGACACACACACACACACACAAACCTTTTTTATTTTTCCTTCTAAAAGTGCTTATTTTGGATTTAGTGTACCTCAAACGCGTTTTCTGGTGAAATCTCGGTAAAACATTTTTGGGTGGAAGCAATTGTTTCTTTACTTACTATAGCTAAATACGAGTAGTATCTACTAATATTTCCATTTAAGTGTACCCTAGCTCAACATAACATTTGTGCAATGGCTAGTTTATATTTATGGCAGCTATATATGTCGTGGTCTATAAGCTTCGACTATGTTGAGGATCTATGCATCATCAGTGTTTTATAAAACAGTATTTTGCACGCTTTGGGCTAAATATGTAAACTTTATCCTCATGAATAATTATTGTTACATTATGTCAAAGCAAAAAACATATTGACTATAGGTGACTTATATAATGGTGACTTTCAGCCTGGCTCATGGTCAATGTCATCATTATTAATGACCGCCGGAAGTGAATTTGCATACCATGTTAGTAGAACTTCCGCTGAGCCAGATGACGTGATGTGCCGCTTCAGGAGAGTTAGTATTTCATTTAAAACATGGAAAACGTAACACAACAAAACCGATGGCACTATTCATCTCATCATATTTATTTTTTGAGATGAGGAACGTGTACGTGCAGCTGTTTCCCAGGATTATTGTGTCAGGAAATGAGAAAGGCTGCTATTTTTTTCTAATTTCCGCGCAATTTTTTGTTTAGGCTCTGTTGCTCAACTAAAACTTTCGATAACGGTTATACGTATAATTTATCTTGTAGAATTAATCTGCAATTTCATTTCCGTATCCCGTATAGCAGTCTCTTACTTCTTTTCTAATTTCATCTTTTTCCCTCTGCCCCTCATTTATTTATGCACTAAGCTCAAGACGAGAACTAAACTGATGCTCCTAAAATTTTGCTGTATCTTGCCACCTACGAAAGAGGAGGTATTTCCCACCCCAAAATTCGATGTCAAGAATTTACCGAAAATACATATTTTGAGGGCCCTTTAATAAAATAGTGTGACAAAATCGGCGAAATGCGAAATTCGTTTACTTTTTCTAAGCCTTTATTTTCCTCCAAATCTTACTACAAATGCAAAATTTCCTTCTCGTGACTAACACAGTTTATAGTCTTCTCTGCTATTACAATTCATAATTGTTCTTCCGATAATCTTTCTCAGTCTTAAAGTGTCTTTCTCTAGTTTCACTGTCTCTTATATCTTTAGTATTACGATACACTCACTCGACGACTCATACACTCGCTGATAGGCTGGCCGATTCACTCTCGTGACTAAAACTAACTGTACAGGACGACTTAAACAACTATCATTCACTCAACTCTTAACTCTCAACTCTAAAAACTGACACCAACTCTAAAAACTAACTCACTGAACTGCTCACTGTCTGTCCTATTTATACTGGAGCCGGCGTGGCGTAACCTCTGAGTTCTTTCCACTGCACGTGTGCATGACTCGGCAAAGAAGTAGCCAGAAGTTTCTGGTGTTATCGATCACATACACACAGTCGCTAGTTGTCCTGTAGCCCCGGACCTCCTCCACGCCTCGCCGTCATTATTACGGTCACGGCCTCTCTTGTCCATATATTGTTGAACAACCCAAAGTCACAATAGCATATCTATGGGGTGTGTGTGTGTGAACAGCAGGGCGAAGTATTTCAGCACCTGTATCTTCAAGCTTAGTACACGCGAACGTAACCCACGAAATACCGGGCAGCGACAGCGTAAACAAAACTGCGTCTAGTGCGTACTCAATCAAACGATCTTCAAAGTAAATGTGTACCTGTAGTTGAGTTAATTTGAAATTATATGCGGGGTTACAGTAAGATCCAGGGTAACAATTAAATCGCATATTGAGATATGTAAAAGGTACAATACAATAAAGGTTGAATTATGTGTTAGAGATTGAATTACTTATATTATCCATAAATTTATCCATAAATAATATTTTTTGACCTGCTGCACTGCATGACCATATACATTTTCAGTGTCTTGAAAGCAACACTTGTAGAACAAAACTTTCATATAATGTTTTCTCCATCTGTAGAGAAATGCATTTAATCTAATTCCTCCACAATTGTGTACATCACTATAGTCCTGTACTTGAGACATACTTAAAGATTTATTTTAATTGCACAATTAATCAGGAGTTAGGTTCCCTATTCACAACTACTGCACTGTAGTGTGCTATGCTTCCTGGAGCGGTTGGGCGTAACACATCCAATGTCTGACCTTGCTCTAATGCCCGTGGATTGTAATGAGCATTGCTCTTAGGAGATCGACAAGGTACTGAAATGCCTCACCCTAATAAACGCCATTACTAAAAAAATGCAGCATAAATATTAAAAAAAACAAAAGTTGCTATTTGAGTTCAGTATCCTCCAACGACGCAAAGCAAGATTCTCAAGAAAGTTCTCCTACATCAAAGTATCACTCCCTACATCGAATTGGCAGCAATCTTGGAAAACGTTACCTGGCATACAACTACGGACGATCAAGGTCACTGTGCAACCCTGGATGACATCTTGCAGGGATTCCAGGCGGGTGGAGGTCATCTTAACCCACTTGAGAGTCGGTCACACGTGAGCCACACGTGGACACCTTTTGCGTGGTGACCTGGCGCCTTTTTGTCGCACGTGCGGCGTACAGTTCTCTGAAGCACATGTCCCTCTTGACTTTTCACGATACCCCGGTATAGTGATGCGGTTTGTCACCCAAGTTGATTTTGGTAAGGAAGTTTTAATATCTACTGTTTTTTAAGCGTTTTAACATTATTGGTTTCTACGATTAGTTTTTAGGTTTTAACCGTTTTAGCTTTCACATTTTCAAATTTTAACTGCAAGGCTTCACAAATGGTGAGATTATTCTTTGATTTATGTTTTGGCTTCGGATTGTAATGACCTAGCTGTCCACGGGCCCTTAAACCCAACTCACTCACTCCCATGGAAACATGTTTTGTATTTTTGATTTCGCTTGCTATAACTATTTTAATTAAAATACCAATGTTTAAGACGCTTACAATGTATATCTTGAATTTCTGGGAATAGCTTTAAAGTCGTATTCATTCGGAAGGAATTTTGTATAGCTTTATATAACGCCTATACTATAACAGGTAGATGACAAATGCAACAAAAAATGTAGATAATTTCAGAAAATACAATTGCATTTCCACTTCTTTTCCTGGAGATGTCCATGTACTCGTATATTGGTTCAGCGTGAACTGAACTAAGTCACAATATTATAAACTCGTGGCTTATGATAACCAAAGCTTGGTCTTTCATTACATGATTTTTAAAACTGAATACATATATACCAGGTGGCCCACTCCAGCCGGCCCTCGGGTAAGTAGATAACCCTTCATGCGTTAAAAGAGTTGCAGAAATCACATGGGTAAGTCCAGTTAGTGGCGTGCGGAACTTTGTTCTGCTCGTAAGAAAAGCCAGCGCAGCGGCAGAGGAAATGCTCAGGTTTCAACTAGCGTGTGCAGTGCGTGATAATAGAGAGGAACAGTCTTAGTATATTTTCCACTTCACTTACAAGACTTTATTTTCCAGGGAATAAACTCATTCCTGTATATGCCGCTATTGTCTAACATTACGGATTACAGATCCATGCAAACATCGGAGCGCGTAATGTTTGATTGGCTTTTCTCCGACACTGCACGTTTACACGTTTAACTTAAGGAACTCTAGTTAGAAGTCTATTAATTTCACTTACTTAATGAATTTAGTGTGCAACGATGTAGTGGGTTTTATAATGAATAATGAATTCTCTCCTCTAACCTTTATAATTGTAATTTCACACTCCGGGCTATTTCAAATAACGGTTGAAAAATCCCCCAACGATCACGCAAAAGGAGGTGAAACATCGACCGAAAGCCTGAGTTCCTTAACCTCCCCCGATAATTGTCCTAGTTCTGGAAACGCTACTTAATTTGTTAGTACCCTTTGGAGGTGGAGGAACCCAGGGCGGAGTGGTTGAGTTATATTTTTAGATAATTACACTAGATTATACCTTAAACCATTGTGCCTTAGTTTTGATCCCATACACATTTAATAACACAAAAGCCACATAAAGGTTACGTAATACAGCAATCCTTAACGCGCAAAGAAATAAAATTCGGCACTTCTGACCACCGAGCTGAGCATTTTCGAAGACACTAGTTTTCGACCATCGAGAATATTGATATCAGTTAATATAAGCGGTTCACTGATTTCTAATATTGGTAGTCTTCTTTCTTTATACAGTTATTTAACATACCCTGCTATCGAACTGACTACAACATATAGGAAATGAAACCTAAGTTTCTTACTTTCTTAGAATATTTGACATCCAGAAGCTTTAGTACATACAGCTGTAAAATTAGAATAAGCGTTATTCTGGTGATACTGGTTGGTATTTATGTATAACATCTTTTAGGGATGCTACACAAAGATTTTGAAGAAAATTCCTACAACCTAAACTATCGAATACATGGGAAGTTTTCGAAAATGGCTCTAGCGACTGATTAAAATGCCATATGCTTAAGATATTTTATATGGTAAATAAAATGTGTATTTTGAATTCTCTGACCCGTGTAGTCCTATTTACTCTGGATGACTTTTGCATAGCTGGTAAACCGTAAGAGATAGGCCAAGCCTTACTATACAAAAATGTAGAGCTTGTTAAAGCACAAAATTTATGTCCCGATACATTTTTTGTAGAGTGAACCATTTCGGGGATATACCTTATTATTTGTCTGAGTTTTGGAATACAAACTTTCGTCCAATGGAACATCGTTATTCCTTTTTTATGCGTTAGCCGTCCAAAGAGAACGGAATCTCAAAGCTTTAAAGATTTAACTATCGCTCAAAGTCTACTGCGTTCTCATATTTTCCTTGTACCTACAAGGAAATAAGCGATAAGATAATTTCTGTAAATGTTTATCTCAACTAACATGAAGAAGATATAGCAATAAGAGTTTGTAAGAATGGTTAGTACAAGAGTAGAGAAGGTCATGTGGGTGCAACACATGAGGTTTTTGTTTCATACTCGGGATTACAGCAAATGTTTATATTCTTTGGAGTAAAACAATTATTTTTTCTACTTCACGGCATTCTCAAGTCACTAAAGTCCTTCTTCGATAGTATGTTCTGTTAATCTTTCCGTATTCAAGTGCAGTGGCTTTATAAATTCTTTTTAATCTTTTAGTAATTTATGAAATAAAACTATAAGATGCTTTAACTCCATGCCATTCAGAACAAATTTGGATTATCAATTGTGTACGTATTATCAAAATCCGTTGACCGGTTTTTGAACATATTCGACCAGCTCATAGCATTTTCTGTCTTTATAATATTAGTATAAATTTATACCAAAATATGTCATGTATAGTTACAAACAATTTAGTAGAAGCTTCAATATTCAGTTCTCAAGGAGTTACCTTGGTTTGAATTATAATCCTGGTTCGTCACATTACAGCTTTCCCACCCAGCATTCTGATAGACATACCATTCTTCGTCTCTTGGATTTTAGAACCTGCCAAAAGCGAAAGTCTATAAGCTGTTGAATACGATTTATCTTTGAAAAGCTGTGCGATAGATAAGCTATCTACTACCCCACTTTAAATGACAGTGGGGAAGAGAAACCTTTCATTTCGCTGCGTACTCTAAGGATTACAGGAATATCTAACGCATTTCCTCCCTTTATTAGATTAAAGCCAGAGAAAGAAGCAGTACATTTCTCCAATATCAGCTTGACAATGTATCAAAGAATATCCCACTTCACTTGGGAGGTAATCAGGTTCATATGGACCACCCAGGCACCCACACAAGGACCGTTCGAATTCAGCTTTGTAGCGCTAGGGTGGAGGGAGGCTGCAGTACATTTTTCTTCCGTCATGAAAAATTCAACGCTCATGCCTCAGATGTGCTAATTCAAGTCTGCCGCTTTATTTCTCTTTCGGTTTCTTTCAGATGGAAGTGACTGCAATAAAAATGGAAAATTTGTCGATGTTTTAAAATCTTAATGAAGCGTAATAAATGTAGCCCAGTTAAGCGTGACGGATTGATAAAACAAATTGGCTTCAGTAGAACCATATACAGAGTTTTTTTTTTAAAAAAAACTGTATTCTAAAATAACTATTTGTTTGCATTTAAAATATGCGTAACTTAGATACTTCTGTGGGAAATTTAAAATCACCGGTCACTCCTCTTTAAAGTTTCAAAAGACACTCCGACTTTTAATACTTATTTTTGAAGAAGCATTCAGTTGTTAGTATATCTCATTTCTTTGTTCCCGCATCGTGTGATTCTATCGTTTTGGCAGCCATAAATCTGGTGAATTTAACAACTGCATAGAACTTATAAACATATTCAGCTCCTCATAGGCTTCCATAAACAAAGTACAAACAACAGAGACATATAAACACTTAATTGAAATTATAAAAAATACAAATAACCATTAACTATGTTACAACTGCATAAAAGCTCTTCTTCATAGGGCTAGTCTCCTCTTTATAGCACTTACATTCCAAAGACCTAACAGCCAATGCCTCCGGTCAGTAGCTTGCCGAGGAACCCAGCTTTCGCCTATCGACCTAAGAAAACTACAAAAAACAACATCGATCAGTTGGTTGGCACCAGGAACGCGAGTCGAGGCGCCTAAAAATAAATAATATACAAGCATAAAGGAAGTGGCCCTTATCTAAAACGAATTTGTACCTATATATGTACAAAGAAATCGTTTTATATATGTACTATAAAATGCTTTTACAAAATAACTCGTGATTAAACTGTGTGTGAACGTGGTTCATTTTGCGAAAATTCTAGTGGTCATTCGATTTACTAAATTAAATTCCAAAGTTCTTCCCCATTGCTCTGCTATACACAAATGCAATTTATTCCGAAACTCTTCGCGAACCATTTCAAATGTTTATCGATCACTCCACCTACATTCTCCTGTTATGTCCTTGCACCATTCCGAGCTGACAGGACGATAGAAAACAAGAGATGTGGGAACAAATTATTGAAATGCTTTTGAACTTTCAATGTGGAGTGGTTGAGATGAATGTTAAAATGCAATTAGCTCTGTTTTCAAACTTTGTTAGGACTCTACCAAAACTTGGATGCTCTTTGGTTTACACTATACTAACATTATATAATTAGTTCATTAAAGTTGGAAGTTTTGAAATAAAAGCCGTATAAATGCCAAGTCTCATACGACTCGCTGATGAAATACAAATTTATTGTCTGTGGTAAACTTCAACATATAAAGGCTTTGTTAAGGGTAAAAATCTTGTGTCTCGCACACACGTACTCACTCTTGTACTGACCATGCTTACAAATGCTGATTCTTCTATCTGCTTCATGTTAATCGAAACAGACAGTTGCAGAAATGTTACATTACATGTTTCTTTGTATATACAATAATATTGGTAAAGTGGAATACAGTAGCCATAAGGGATAGTCAATCCTTTAGCAGTTGTTCACTGGTTGTGGCTTTGAAATTCTGTTCTCCTCGCATGGCCAGAAGAAGAAAAAAAGTTAAAAAAAGAGAAAAGAAAGCGAACGAATTAGCAGTTGAAAAGTGTATACGTATTTGAAAATTCAAACCAATAATAAAGAATATATCGGAAATGGCTAATAACACAAAACATGATTTGACCTAAGTTGGTGTGTTTTAACGGATCTACATTTCTCATGTAGTAAGATTTGGTCGATATCCTAAGTTTTCCAGTTATGCAAGTCATTCAAAATAAAGAGCTCTTCACAGGCTATGCTTCATTGATATCATCTTCTTTCTCATTTCCATATCAATCTTCGCATCCCCCCCCCCTCCCAATTTCTAGTTCTCTGCTCGTCACTCAGCTTCCAGGTTGCGCAGACCACATACTCCGGCCAGGAGGGACTCGGGGCGCTAACCACGTTCCACCCTCCACTACTGCTCCCCAGAGCCGCCGGGAGCCGAAATGGGTGTGGCAGTGATTGGACGGTAGGTCCTGGATCTCCATGGGCTGTGGTGCCAAAGAATTTATTTTAGAGTTTGAGTAGAACTATAAGCTTCTTTTAAGAACATTTAGTTGAAGAATGGCTTGAGAAAATGATGTGAATGTAACATATGAAACTTTTTAGGTTTCACTTCATTATTATATTTCAATTCTATCTTAATTATAATTGCTCATTGACAGTTATCTTCCCCACATAATTTTGTGCGATGGGCAAACATATTCTCTTCATACTTTATTACAAATAGCTAGTTATATTTATTGTAATGCGCTGTCTATGCATTGTCCACAAGTTACTTTACTGTTCATTATTATTATTATTATTATTATTATTATTATTATTATTATTATTATTATTATTATTATTATTATTATTATTATTATTATTATTATTATTATTATTATTATTATTATTATTATTATTATTATTATTATTATTATTATTATTATTATTATTATTATTATTATTATTATTATTATTATTATTATTATTATTATTATTATTATTATTATTATTATTATTATTATTATTATTATTACAAAATATTGCTACATTCCCCAAGAATGCTACCTCAGATATTTGACAACCAATATAAACTATTTCCCTGACAGTGATTGAAAATCAATAAACAATCTTCCATTTTGAACACGCTCTCTTTTTAATCTTCCGGTTACTTCCGCCATGTGGTGAACGGTGGTTCTTTTTCTTCCTCCGTTTCAAAGCTACAATTGAATTCTTCATGAAATTCCCGCCATTTGTTAATTATATATGTAAATGATATGTTTCAATTGTTGTTCTGTTTTTCCTGCCAATACATCGTAGATAATTACTGGAGACTATTTTCGTGGGTTACCCACTCTTCATTCTCATACCTTTTAAATATTTACTGCTAATTCTTTTAGCTGCATCTTCTGCAGTTCTATTTCTAAGGTTGTTTTTACTTCTAGTCCTCAAGTGTTTAAAGTTTATTTTCTCTTGTGCCGGATTCAGATCTTTTGTTACAATCTGTTGTAGTTCTTTTACGACACAATTTCCGTTGATGTAATGAAAACAGTATGGTTTTTATTCTCTGAAGTTTTCTGTAGTTGGGTCTGCTTTTTCGTTGGTGGATGTTGTGCAACTACTTGGGAAAATGATATCATTTCTGTACTTGACATTTTTTTCATTAAGCTCCCTGGAAATATGTTTTTAATCTTTCATTTTCCCCTTTAAGGTCTCCATACTATTTACTTAATTTTGCTGGTGAATTTAAAGCTTTTTTTCTTATTATTACCAGGGATTTTAGCTTACTTTTAACAAACTCATTTCGAATAAAGTAATTCCAAATATTCCTAGATTATTTATGTGTTCTGTTTTCTCTTCCATGCTTTCTTTACCATTTAGTTTGCTTGCCGGTAGATCCTTGCGGATATTTTTATCGAAATTGACACTTCACTTTTATCTTCTTCTATTGGGTTTACTATCGATGTTTATTTAATTAAAATGGGAAATGTCCCATCTCTATAATTACTACTCCCACATGTGTTTGTTAATTAGAGCGGAACAAATTAATATATTTTCCACGTACAATATCCATCATATATTCCACTGCCTACTAGGCGCAACTCACATGTGATTTGAAGTATTCATTAAACTTATTCTATCGGACAAGTCTGTAATGCAACTATGCTTAAAACTGAACCATTCCTTAATTGACTGAAGTTCGTCATTTCCTCTAATTTGTTGGGCTCGCTATTTTGTTTTTGACTGATTTTGTCACTGCATCCATGTGGTTAGTGCTTCTTTATTAGGCGATTTTGGAGGTGGGTAATAAAGTGATCTGAATAGTATGGGCTTATGAGAACTGTAGAGTAGAGCTGTCAAGGATATACGTTTTATTCTTTCGTTTCATGGTGCATCATGAGATCTGTTTCTTCAAGATCCACTCGTTCGAAAAGCAGCAACGACTATGGTTGAGTCTCTGGTTCATATACGCTCTCGTGAGAAAGAAGCATTTACTCGTTCGTAGCTTTGTTGTCTGGCAAATTGCTTGACTACGTTAGGGAAAATAAATGACTAGCATATGTCATGTTATTGAATTTGACTTTATACCAGCTGTTACAGTCAAAACCTCTTTTACAAATCATGTTACTCAAATTCAATTTTATCACGTTGCATGCAAAACATGTCAAAATATGTTCCACAATAAATGTCATACAGGTTTTATATACCCGCAATTGCATTCTGAATTTCTGTGATCAGGTAAAAATCTGTCATATTTATACAAAATCATGAAAAATAAACTTTTTCGTCGTATTTCAGTGCTGCTTATGTGGTGTTAGTTTGAACGCAAGTATTCTCACTATTTCATAACATCATTGCGTCAGGAAGTCCTGATAAGGAATTAGAGACCAAGAACTTGTGAACTTCAAATGTAGTTCAAACCTAGGGTACATTTTAAGGTAGGCCTAACAACCACAGCACACCAAGCGGCTCCTGTCATATAATGTGATCTAAGGACAAGAAAGTGAGGTTAACTTAACTTCATTTTTGTCTGAGTAAAAATACAGTGAACATAAAAACAACATAGATTCCCACGGTTTCATGGTTTCTCTGCCATCTGCCTTCGTATATTAGGTAAGCGGAAATACACATTATATTCCTCCCAAAGATTCTATGTCGATATTTCACCAGAAAATCTGTTCTGAGGCCCCTGTACCTTTAGAAAAAGGTCTGTGCATACGCATATGTGCGTGTGTGTCTGTCTGTGAACAGCATAACTCAAAAACGAAAATTCGATGTAGTACCACACCTGGTATTTAAGTTCAGCGTCTTCTCAAGGTGTGACAGGGAGGAACACTCCCACACCTCAAATTACCCCTTATATGGAAACTGTTTTGCTATTTTTTAGTTTCACAAAAATGGTTAACAATTTTTATTGAACTACCATATATTTAAGGTATTTTCATGACAAATAAAATGCATATCCTGAATTTTCTGGGAATGATCTGAGAAGTTCTCTTAATTGTGAGTGGTATTTGTATTCTGGTAGACAGTAAGAGATGAATAAAACCTTGTTGTACTGAAAACGTAGATCTCGTTAAAGCAGAGCATTTTTGTCAAATTAACCTTTTTGTGTCCTTAACTACTTAATTTGCAAATTATCATTTATTACTAAGTACTTTTCTTCGTTCTTCATGCAGAGAGCAAGCATTTTAAAACCATCACATAGCGATACATGTTTTTGAAAATCTGACTTACCACTTCAATCTACTGCATCCTTCTTATACCTTCAACAGAAAGTATCTCAATTAATATTTACACAGCAGAATAAGCTTTTATAAAAATAACTTGTAGAACAGTGAGTGGAGAAAGTTACGTGATGCAACACATCATATTTTTTATGTTCGGAAAGTGCAGTCGCCTTTGTTTAATAACCTCACAGTATACAGAATGGTTCAAAAATAGGGGGCATAATTTCAGGTATGTATTCCATATTTGTGGACAATCAAAATATTTCATTACAACATGTGTCTGGAAATACCTTATTTCCAAGACATGGCCTTCACAATACTGAAATTCGCCGGAACGTTTTCTTTCCGCAGGTCATTGTCATTACAGATGTTAAAAATGTCCACCCCCTGCTTGAATACAGACCTATATCGATGTCTTATTGATCTGCGAAAACGATCCCAAACTCCAGGAGTATTGCGTAAGTCCTTACAACGTGCCACAATTCGATTCCGAAGGGATTCCAAATCAGGCACCGGAGACGAATACGCCAGTGATTCTAAATGGACCCACAGGTAGAAAGTAGAGGGGATTAAAATCAGGTGAGCATGGAGGCCAAACAATTGGACCATTTCTACCTATCCAGCGATCAGAAAACCTTCGTCCCAAGTACCGGCGAGCCGTACGACTGAAGTGTGTAGGAGCACCATCATGCAAGAAGTGAACTTGTTGACGAATGATCCGTAGAACGTCTTCATAAACATGAGATATTGTTTATTAGATGTGTTTAGTTCTTCCGGGCTATACATGAGATATTGTGTTTTCCAGGAAGTTTGTGTTCGCTACCCTGTAATTCTGTTTTCACAGGGGTCCAACTAATAATTGATCACCAATGATACCGGCAAACTTGTTGAGGGAGAACCGCACCTGGTGATGAAATGGAACAGTTGCACATGGTTTTTTCATATGCCCATATATGCTAATTGTGGAAATTTGTAATGCCATCCTGTGTGAACAGTGCTTCATCTGTAAATAACACTAAGGCAGAAGAATTCAGATTTGCAGCACATTGCTGCAAGAACCACTGACAGTACCTAACTCGTCCAGGGTAATCTGTTGGTGACAGGGCCTGTGCACGTTGCAAACAGTTTCCAGATGGTCGTATGAGGAACATTCACTTGCAACGCTAACCTTCTTGGTCGTCCCTCTCCAAATCAAGAGAGTTAAATTTTCCATGCTCGCATAGACGCGATGGAGGCGTGCAGATATCTTCCGATCTGGACATCGTCGCTATGGGTAGCTCTCCTAGTACAAAGAACCAGCGTAGCCTGATCGTACATGAAGTGCATTTCTACCAGCTCCTGATTTGAGTACACGATTCCCAGTCGAACGCCAAACACAACATTGAAGGTAAACCTTCGCCTCAGAATTAACTGTCAAGAGTGTCCTGTTGATGTCTCCTTTCGCGACAACGACCAGTGCAAAGAAAAACGTTTGAGTGAGTTTCAGTGTTGTGAAGGCATAACTCGGAAATGAAGAATGTTGTAACGAACTATTTTGATTGTCTAATTATTTGGAATACATACCTGAAATTATGCCCCCTAGTTTGAAAGAGCCTGTGTATTAATGATGAAGGTAATCTTGATGTTAAATTGTAACAGACAATGCATGACAATTGAGGCGTTGCGCCAGAGATAGCCATAAGGCACAAAATCACAATTTTTGCAGGAAAACGTTTTAAATAAAATCATAAAATCAGAATATCTAACAAATGTCAGAATATTAATACAGTATATACTCTTGTATTTGTTAAAAACATTTGCACAAGAAAATGTTATTTTATCCTATCAGTTTTCTTATTTTTTATGTAAAAATGTTCAATGCGTGCAAGCAGTTGTAGCTGTAGCTTACGACTTTCTCTCTGGAAATGCATCAATTATTACATTTTCATTGCTTTATTAGTTTCTGTTCATCAAATACCAGTCGCGTAAGTAAACAATAAGTACTTAAAATGTTTATCATGTTCATCCTAATCAACATCTTAAACCTACAAGTCCGTCTCGGCTACAAGGGCACGAAAGAAAGGCTGATTTACCATTGGGACATAAGCCATTGGTGACAGTATATATTCGAGTTTATTTTTGTTTATTTTCAGAGGATTATTTGTAAAATTCGGGCAAACTGAATGGCTTTCAAGGGACAGATCTGCCTTTTCTACAAATGGGAAATTCATGACAATATTCTTGACATAGTGCTGAGATAGCTGAAAGTTGCTGTTATTCTCTTCAAATTTGAAGTTCACAATGTCTGTAAAATGAATGTGCCTGTTATTATACAGTACTTTTTCACTATGTCAGCCTGCAAACTTTACACATCCGTGAAATCTTCTTTCTGCATCATAGTGACAATAAAAGGCTTTTTAACAGACGATTTAGTTATAACATCCACCCTGAAATTTGAATCATAAATGCTTCTGCTTGTTCGAGCATGTTGGTCTACTCGTCTGAAGTCATAGTCACAGTGTATTCTAATATTGATCAAATTTTGGGAACCAGTGAGTTACTGATTTGAATCTCCTGCATTCTACCGGTGCCTTCTGCTAGGCTACCATTGTCCAAGTTTTGTTCTGTCCGTTACAGTTATCGCTAACTATGTGGATGTGTTCAGCTTTAGGATCAGCTATTTCCAGGTAGTTTAATAAGTACCTTCCCACTACATCTGCTCTTCTCTTAGCCTGGTTCTCATTCCAGAGAAACATGCATCATGCATTTGGGGCTCTGCCTGATGCTTTAAGCTGTTTCTGAAGATTCATCCCAAATGATCAATTTTTATGTCATGAAAAAATTGCAACGGAGATAATCATAAACAACATATAACATGTTGCACTAACTTAAATATTAATATTTACAATAACATATAATGCATAAAATAATCTAGATAGCTGAAGGCAATTTTATTTGCTGTATATTTCATGTTATTGGTAATAAAAACACAATTGAGGTTAAGTTCACTATTCAGCAATGTTGACTTCTGCTACCCATTCAGTTTTCGAGTCAAATCCACTTTCATGGTAAAAGTAGAATCAATTAAGTTATTTTCCTCTTCATCACTTCCTGCAGATATTTCTGCAAGTTTATCATTCTTTACCGGCGAAAAGCAAGGTTTTTTTTTTTTTCCACTGAAACAATAACGTGTGACTTGTGATTGTATCTCCGGGAAAATATGAAGTCGAAGAATAAAGGGGAGACCAACACCTCCTTATAATTCTGAATACAGCTGTAAATAGCAGCAACTTATGACTGTTTGGAAAAATCTATTAGTGGAGTGTAAAATTTTAGTAAAATTTTGATTTGTCCTAAAGTGTGGTTTGTGACTATCTCTAACTCAACACCTCGACTGTTAATTCCCCATGTAACATTCTATATAATATGTTTTAGCAATGATCTTTGTTGTTACACTATTGCTCATACAGTGTATTTTAATACTGTAAGATTGTTGTTGCAAAACGAAGACTGAGTTCTGCAACATGAATGCTTTAAAAGAAAGCATGCATGAGACATATTTCAGATGGCAGTGAAAGTTCCAATAAAACGCTGCCGGTAAGTATACATAGAAGTATGTTGTGCTTGAAGTGCAGGAAATACTGCTCCTGTGTTTATGATCATCTGTTGATAATCAACAGACTTCTTTCCGGAATAATGGAAGGTTGCTGTGCTCACAGGGAAAACACACACCGTTCAACTGTAAACATCTTTCATACCTGCCCCGAGGTTTACAAACATTACCGCAACTCTGTTCCATGCAATGGAGTACAGCAACCAGCTACACGTTTGTTGTTGACTTTCACTTGGGAAATATCATGAAACACCAGCTCATGGTTCAAAATGATCTACAAATAAGCATTGGATGCAGTCCTGTAAGGTGGAGATAAAAGAAAGGTACTTGGGATAAATCGTAAGGCATGTCAGTATACATCTTCCTTAGAGGGAGAGCTGTCACATTGTCTTGTTAAGTGCAGTGAGATCTATGCACACCTAAGACAAAAATATTACCCGTAATCCAATAACAGCTGCTTCCTAATTTGTTTACTTTAATTTATTCCCTACCTAATTTCGCAAACTATCTCTCCAAATATTTCTCGTATATATAAGAGGAAATTAGCCAAAATACAATATAATTTACATCTTTTATTCAATTTACAGCACTGCAGCTCCATTGTAACATGTGAGGCTAACATTCCGGAGGTCCCGGGATCGATTCTCGTCGGTCCGGCCACTCTGACCTGGATTTTTTGTGGCTTTTGCAGGTTGGTAGGCGAATGCTGGTGCGGTTCCTCTTCTATCACGAATTTTCGAACGGTAAAGAAAATGGACGCCTCTGCAAATAAAGAATTAACGCAGACATGGCTGCAAATTCCCTTATTAGGAGATGAATTTATCGGACCGTAAAAGCATTGTATGTTTCTACTTCGGTATTCAGCACCGAAGCACTGAACGGTTTTAATAGTTTTTATTCCAAGTTTGTACAACTGCATACCATATGTGCACGAATGGGGCCGGCACATGTGCCCGAAAATAGCTTTCCATGCTTTCATTACACGTTGGTGTTGTTAGCGCTGGTATAATTAAGATAATTGATGATATAATTACGTGTGAATTAAACTCGGTATCAGCGTCACGTATTGTGTATCGTAGCATGCCACTCTAAAACGTGCCACGAAGCTAGTAGGTAAAACAAAACAGTTCAAAAATAAGAGGATTACATTATAATTAAACGCACACTATTTCTGAAAACGCAAGACTGCAACTAGAACGAAAAATATATTCAAATGCCACACTTTCAACAGTCACTCTACAAGATGGGCACATTATAGCAAAAATCCATAGTGGGCACTCTCACGGCTTTTTCTGTTCCTGACGAGTTAACTATGCGTAAATACTATGTTATATCGTGATACATTGTGCTTAGGAATGATATCAAATTAGCGATAAGTGCTAGAAACATAAGACCGCCTCCGTAGCGCAGTTGGGAGCGTGCTTTCCTCAGGCGTGGAGAATCGGGGTCCGATCCCCTGTACCAGGATGGGAATTTTATCCCCTCTGGCAGGTCTGGCTCGGGGTGCACTCAGCCTCGCTAGTCCCGGGAGGACCAATTGAGGAGCTACTTGATGAAAAAGTAGCGGCCCCAGGTCGTGAAGCCTGCATAACTAGCCAGGAGGGATCGGGACGCTGACCACGTACCACCCTTCAGTACTGCACCCCACCAATGACGCCTGTAGTGAGCCGAGGTGGGGGACGTAGTGACTGGGCGGTAAGGCTTGGGTCTTCATGGGCTGTTGTGCCGGGGCTTAGTTTAGTTTAGCTAGTAACATAGAATATGAGGAAACAGCGGCGCAATACAGAGTGTTCACAAATGAATATAAAGGATTCGAATCTATATTTTTATTTTCTGTGCGGCGTCCAAAATAATTTTAGATCTCACCTGAAGTTTAATTAAAAATGCGGAAGTCACCAAAACACTATTTGCAAGTGTTTAGTGAGGGATCTATTTGTGCCAGAGGTATTTGTGACATTTTCTGCCACACTGGCGTTAGCATAGTCCTCCGATCTGTAGGTACAAATGACACGTCGTAATACCTTCCACACTGGCACTGTTGGAGTTGCTGGTACTCAACTCGCCCACCGCATATATTTCTAACTACTGCGCATTCTCATTTGACACACACGGTCTTCCCCTTTACAGAGACCGTCGTTTGGATTTTATCGTACCATCTACGAATATCATTGCCAGAAGAACAAATTTTGGCCTATAGACCCGCTGCGCTGTAGCCACTAAATAGTTTCGAGAATTCCAAGACAGAACAAATATTTGTTACGTGAGTTGTTACGTTCATTTTATTTCGTTACCATGGTTACAAAATAAAATATGCGCAAATATAAAACCCATTAGCAGTAAAGTGTGTGTTAGTGTATGTGAAAGATGAATTCGTTTAAGATTCCCGAATATTTTATCGATATTTTAGCGCAAATCATGGATTAAATTTAGGTAGTAGTATTAAAATAATATTTCAGGGATTTCTTTGTTATGCAGTTTTGTCATATCTGACAAACACTACGTCAGAACTAGTTGTGAATACGAATTATGTGATTATACGAGTATGTACATACATTATATAATGATTATGTATATAATGCGTATAGCTTCTGAAGTAATCGACACCCCAGTTAGTTGGGCCTTATAGAACTCATAATTGTGTTAATTTTAAATGGTGTCATGTAATATATAACGTCAAGTATTTTCTGTAGTACAGAACTAGTAGGCAGAGCAAATACTGAATTCCACCCAAAATTCGCGCACAAGATTTCAACAGAAACAAATATTTTGAGGCAGGGGGTCCAATACAACTATTTTGGACAAAACATCAGTTCAATATCTAGCAAAGACGCCACGTGAAGATTTTCAAGAAAATCAATCTAACCCAAGCTACCCTATTCTGAAAGTTTTCAACATTTTTGTTATTTTCTCGAAATGACTAACGGTTTATCTTAAAATACCATAATTATACTTTAGATAGGTATTTATGTGATAAATGCAGGCATATTTTAAATTTCGTGGAGCTAGCGTATAAAGTCCACCTTATTCGGGAGCAATTTTGTATAATTTTATATGATTGGTAAATGTTAATAGACAAAACAGCTAATACACAAGAAATGTAGATATCTTGTAAATAACTATTTCCCGGGAAGTTATGGAAATATAATTTCAAGGCTAGTATATGGTGGCAGTCTTTTATAGATCGATTTCCTCTGTTCCAGTTACACCTACAATGCAATGTATAATGGAACTATTTCTGCAAAGTTTATCTTTATTTACAGGAAATGAATAGAAGAAATTATGTGTTACACTCACATGACTTTCACTACTCACTCAAGCAGAGACTATTCTTATAAGCGCTTATTCTTCCATGTACTTCAGTTAATCGAGATAAACATTTGTAGGAAACACAGTCGACTTTAAGTGACAGTCAACCCTTTAGGAGCTGGTGGCTATGTGATGACTTTGAAATTGCGTTCTCCTTGCATGGCCAATAAAAAAACGAGTAACGTCTTCCCATTTGAGAAAAGTATAATAATTGGAAAATTCATACCAATAACAAGGAATATCCCGGAAACGGTGAACTCCAAAAAATTGTTCGAAGTAAATTGTGTCCATATGTGCTGTTAAAAGTCTCGTTCCTGTTAAAACTATCAAAATGTGCTCCAGACCTCACTCGCAACTACTAAACTATGTTTCACAGAAAATGCAGGTAACCGTCACTTTCTAATCTACGCCAGTAAATCAGGGGGAGATTTATCAATTAATTGCGCACGTAAACCCGCATGCCGTAATTCTCTGTAGAGGCTTTAATTGGTTATGTTGAACACTCCGTTAGTCACAACCCTGTGGCTGTTTGCACGATAATGATGATTATTATCCTGCACAATAGCTTAATGCTTGTTTAGCTCTCGATAGAAACAAACCAATGTGTTAGTTATCTCCGGGTGCTATAGGTCAGTTAGATGATTGCACGTACGTTCTTGAGGCCTGGAGCGAACATTTAAAGCACGCATCGAAACTCCACCTACGTTCATTATTATGATTTCTCTGCGCCTAACCTGTAGTAGCAATATTATTCCACTCGACTGAATTTAATTTCGTGATTTTAACAAAAATACATGCATTGAAGTTCTCTGAACCCATAAACCTCACCTTCGTTATGTTGGGTTATATCTGCCTTCTAGTCCAAAGAGCTCAAGTTTGTACCGAGGTTAGTTCTTTGGATAGTATTACTTTCTCTACTACGTAAGTATAGTAGAGGAAGTATTGTATTCCACCCAAAAATTCGATGTCGAGATTTCATCGGAAATACATGTTTTGAGGCCCTTGAATCCAAAAGAAGCATTTTTAGAAGAAGGTCCGTGTGTGTGTGTGTGTGTGTGTGTGTGTGTGTGTGTGTGTGTGTGTGTGTGTGTGTGTGTGTGTCAGTGTGTGTGTCTGTCAGTCTGTGGACAGCTTAACTCAAAAACGAAGTCGGTTAAAAACCAAAGTTGGTATTTAAGCTTAATGTCTTTCAAGGATGCGACACGAAGAACTTTGAAGAAAATAACCCTACCGTAAACTACCCTTTCCTTGGAACATTTTTCGAAAATTTTGATTTTCTTGAAAATGGCTCTAACAAATTTGATTAAAATGCCATATGTATGAGATATTTTTATGACAAATGAAATGTATATTTTGAATTTTCTGACTATAGCCTACGTAGTCCTGTTTAGTCTGGATGACTTTTGAATAACTTGTAAACTTTAAGAGATAGGAAAAATCTTACTCTACAAAAAATGTAGATCTCGCTAAAACACACAATTTATGTCTGAGTAAATTTTTTTATTATTGGTGTGAGTTTTGGAGAAATTATACTTTTGCCAAATGGAACATCGTTACTCATTTGTTTATACTCGTATGCAAACCGTGCAAAGAGAACGGAATTTGAAAGCATTAAAAGATTTGACTTTCGCTCAAAGCCCATATGCCTTCGTATATTCCCTTTGTATCACAAGGCAATAAGAAATATAATAATTTCTGCAAATGTTTATCTCAACTAACACGAAGAAGATAGAGGAATAAGAGATTGTAAGAATGGTTTGTACAAGAGTAGGGAAAGTCATGTGAGTGCAACACATCAGATTTTTTTTTTTTCTTTTTTACTTTCTCTGCTGAGTGCATGGTAGGAGATTCCCACAATGGTGCCGTTGTGTGTGCGCGCGGGTGTGCATGTGAACAGCATAACACCCAAAAGAGTGGTTGGTTGAATGCCGAACTTAGTATTCAAGTTCAGCGCCTTCCAAGGATGCTGTTTTGTCAAGCAAATTTCCTCACTCTAAACTATCCCTTACACGGGCAAAATCTGATGGATATTGGAATCACAAATGAAATGTACAAGGGACATCAAAAAGTTTTGCAAGTGCCGTCTTCCAGTCCAAGCTATTGATGGAATTCAAAAACTTATCTGCGCAATCCTTTAAAATACTCTCCATTTCTGTCCACATACAGTTGCAGACGACGCAATCACTTACCGAATGTATAGGGTAGACTAAGGTATTGTCAACAAAGCTGAACTTCAGCCTCACTAAGGTCCTGCACTCGTTTGAAAGGTTTTCCAGCAATGCAGGATTGTACTCGAGGAAACAACCAGATGTCACACGTGCAAGGTCACTGGATAATAAAGCTACTAGAGTTTAGCGACTTCTGGTTTCCTCACATTTGCATTTGTTTTGTGAGGAGATCCAATATGGTGCAGAAGCAACAGCCTTAAAGTTCCTGTCTTTGGAAATGTAGAAACCATTTTACACAGATATTTTGCAGCTCAAAATGTTCATAGAGTATACAGTCAATGCCATCAACACCAACACTTTGATACTTTCAACAGTGATTGTCGATTTTCCTCCACAATATTCCTCACTCCTTGAATTTTTCTCTCGCTTATAGCTTCTCGAGGTTGGCCAGAACAAGAGTTGCCTTTCAAAGACTTATACCTTCTTCGAAAAATCGAATCCACCTTACCATGCTATCAAATGTACACACATGATGCCCACGAACAGCTACCAAGTGTGAGGTTTTCTTCAGAAATGTCCATGTTTTTACCAGCTATTGTGTGAACTAACTCAACAGATGGCTATTCCAGGCAACCGCTTGTGGGATTTGTGGTGGTTGAAGCGGCGCTGGGGCGGGTTTCCTCCGGGTTCTCTGGTTTCCCCTGCCATCTCATTCCACCGGTGCTCCATCTTCATTCCATGTATCATCAGTGTCACCGCCTGCGGTGCCGTATTTAGGAAAAGCTGGCGTTAAACACTACCAAAAAACTGTATTAGTCCATTTTTTGTACTCATTATTGTTCAACAATGCAGAGGCGGGTTGAAATATCTTGCATTTTCTGGGAATATTCACTGAAGTCCTCATTTTGGATGACTTTTGTATGACTGTTAAACCGAAAGAGAGACAAAATCTTACTAAAAATGTTGAGTTAACAATTTCAAAGATATACCTTGTTACTGGTTTGCATTTTTTGATTCTTGCACTTTCATAAAATGGGAAGTGTTTCTTTTCTCTCCTCCAGTTCATGCAAAGTGAACGAAATTTCGAAGCCATCCTATAGCGACCAGCTATTAAAGCCTTTGACTATTCCTTAACCCTACTGATTCCCCTATTTCCGTTGTACCTACAAGGAAAATTAAACAAAGGCATTTTTAGAAATGTTTATCTCGATTAACTTGAAGGAGATACGAGAATGAGGTTTTCAACGAATCGTTTGCTGAAGAATAGGTAGAGGAGGAGAAGGAGGTGTAGGTTTAAGGGCGTTCAACTGCTTGGTCAATGGGGCGCTTAAAAAGACAGTTCATGGCAAAAGGCAGATATAAACTTTAATATAAGATAAAGTTAGTAGTACAAACGAAAATAAATATACGTAAATATATAAAACAGAGTGGCAAAACCCACAATTAAAACAAGGTTACAGAGATATCAAAATAATATAAAACTTCGATCTAAAGTTGTAAATTTTCGAATTCATGTTTATCTCCACCAAAAATTTAAAAACTCCCTCGATCGCTTGCTTATCGTCCTCCAAGACCCCTGCAAGTCTGGCAAGCAGTTGCAAAGAGTCTCGAAGGTGCCATAGGGAAACACACTCTAGCAACACTTGACGGGAAAGAATAGTTGGAGGAAGTCATGTGAAAGTAACACATACGGCTTTTTGTTGTCCTCCTTAAGTAAATGTGTGGTGTTCATAACCTCATAGGACTCCAGACTTCAGCATCATTTCATGTATTTCTCTTAACGGCTCTACAGACCTGGCCTAATGTGAAAGATGGTCGTTGATTGTCAGAAAGAGACGTTTGGCACTGAAGCACTCAGTCCACTGTTGTGTTTCTGGTAATTCACAGGATGAAGGGGTGAAGTGATGGACATAGAAGCTGCACCAGGCTAGGACATAAGTGGGGTCCCTAATCGCTTCAGATATTAACATCCTGACGGCAGAGGTGTGTCTAGGCTTCCGTCATACGCTAGAGCCAGGGTAGACATATTCACAACGCTAACTCAAGCGCCATAGGTCTCGCCAGCCGCATTCCCGCCTGATCCTTGGTTCTTAGAATATAATAAGAAAATAAAATGACAGGAAGTGTGGAGTAAAATAATTTGCGAAATTATAAAACTAAATAATAAGACCTAAATAGCGAAATCGTTGAACAAGTTCCAGTGTTTATATCCTCGGAATATGTGCTAGAAGAAAGAGATGGATGTAAATCTAGTCTCATAAGCGACACAATTAGGAGAGTACTAAGACAGACAAGGTAGCAGACGCAGGTAGCATTTTGTTAAACAATGGCGGATCCTTTATTTCTGTATTTAAGAGGAATTCCGGCAGAAAAGAAATGGAATCTTTAAGATCTGTTGCCGGACACATTTTGCTGGATCGGAAACACAGCCAAGTATAAGGGATGGATTGAAAATAAACTCGTAGAAAGAATCAACCAAACCGAGCGAAAGCGAGACTATCCACTGAAGGATAAATGAGGGAAAAGTGCTAAACATAGTAACGGAATACAAACCATTAGAGAAAAGGAATATAGGAAGACGAATAGAGGATGACCAATTGTGAAGACATGGCTCTTCGTAAGGGAGGAACAACGTCAAAATTGTTTTCAGAGATAAGAAATAACCCTCTGTATAACTCATTTGCGAGAATTGTGGCCTCTATCGAAATTTTCAAAAACACTTCTTAATTTATCCACCTTCTTTGTCTATTATTTACGAAGTCAGTTTGAACTCTTGTAAGCATTTTACTCACAATAATCCTATGAATCTTACTTCGTTTACGTACTGGAAACTTCACTTTCTTGCTCCCCTCGGAATCAATCAGATAATCTCAGTCCCACCACGCCTACAGTCAGGTATTAGAGGCGAGAAGGATACAAGTAACACTAGAATTAAACCATCCATATATTTTTATAATATAGAAAGAGTATTCTTTTTAATTTCACTATCACAATTTGCAAGAATCGATTTCGGAATGAATGACATTATTGTTATTAAAGTAACATTAATATTAATAACTGTAATACACAAATTGGTGCCATGTGCCTCATTTTACAAAGTTATCCAGCCAGACAACAAACTAAAACAAAGAAAAAACTACACACACACACACACACACACACACACACACACACACACACACACACTTACATTACACAGAACGTTCACAACGTGGTGGTGCGAGTTAAAATACAACTAAACACGTGATCCATAAATTACTATTACAAACTTAACATGTAACAGAGAAGTACTAGAAATGGAGGGTTTCTTTTGAGAATTTACTTTTAGGAGCGAAGATGCTGCATACAACGTAAACTTCAATCTTGTGTTTAACTTGGAGATGATCATTATTAGAGCTTGAGCACACCGCGAGTTCTAACTAACCCGGACGAGGTTAACGATTAATCGTTGGGAGTTCTCTGCTGCGGATATTAACACGGATTTAGTTTCCAGCGACGACTAGAGAAGCTAGTGCAACGCTGATTACACGAGTAAACACCTAATAAGGAGTAATGAGTAAATGAACAGGCAGCAAACAAGATTCTGCTTCATTTCTTTTCCTACAAACTTCGAGATTAAATACTGAGGACAAAATGAAGTGTCAAAAGGATTAAATGTCAATTCACATGTAAGAGAGTAGCAAGCACATTCTTTAGCTGTGAATGAAATGTTAAAAACTAAATCGAAAATTTCTTTAATCTAACAATTAGGATTTACTAAATATGTGCATGATAGCCTTCGTACGTTTATAGCCCTTCTTCGTGTGCTGATTCATATCTGGAATATTTGATATTTAGGTTTCGGTGCCCATTTTATGCTTGAAAGAATTTAATTTAATTCCGAAGCTTCTTTTTACTCCAATGTTGCTCATAACAGTCGAAAAGTCGACATCACTTTAAAAGTTCAAGCGGAATTAAAGTAAAGAACCTTTTAACAGCTAATATCTATAAAATAATACCATACTACGGTTTATGTGTTAAGTCGTTTTCCAAGATTATTAATTTTATTAGTTCTGTGATATTTCAATAATAGTACAGATTTTCTTTAATTTTTGTGTGTGATATTTACAAACTTATGTTATATGTGTTTATTGGAACAGTTCTTTATATAATACGTATAATTTCACAGACATACGTATTAAACTGATGCAAAAATAAAACACAGAAGCAGTAAAAGTTTTGAGAAACACTGATAATTCCAGACATCAACCTTTTTGCTTATGTCAAAACTCCTTTTCACTGAAGTTTGAGGTATTAAATTCACAGGACTTTCTTCGCATGTTATTGTTATATTGTTTCTACCAAGCCTCCTTACAAATGTTTTTCAATTTACTTCCTTATAACCAAAATACGTCTTGCCATTTTGTGGCAATCCGAGTCCTTCTCTTCTTGCAATTTCGTGTGTTGGGCTGGTTAGATTTTACGGTACCACAGTGATCTTGGACGGTAGGAAAACCCAAGAATAAAACAGTGGAATGAAGTAAATCATGTGACCCCTTATGCGAGAAAACACATCCTAAGTAAGATGTTCCTTGACAGTTTTGAGTGGGGCGGTTTTCTTAAAGATCTCCTTGTCGGATATTTGGAAGATGCTGATTTGAAATACCAATTTTGGCAATTAAGGAACTGCAGCTATGCATTCACACACACGGACTTTTTTTTTTTTTTTTTTTTTTTGGATTTGGGAGTCTCAAATCGGGTATTTCCGTTGAAATCCGATATCAAATTTCTGGTGGACTGCCATATCTTAGGGATTTCCCTACTATTTATATTTTAGAGAAGTAACAACTATACGTTGTTCTCCGTCGATTTGGCTGCTAGAATTTTTTAACGTGCAGAAGAGACCCTATTTACTGACAAGGAAAGATCAAGGCTGAACTTTGAGATATTTAGTATTCTCATTAATATTCCTATATATTCAACAATGTTGTTAGGGAACTGAACTGGGTGCGCTCTAAGGTTGCTTATGCATGTGCGACTATGAATTATGAATATGAATATGAATATGAATTTGCAACGAATTATAGCAGAAATTGCATCTTGTTTCGTAGTTCTAAACACTACATTGAACAAATCGCGACGTTTATGGTCAGTTACTGATTTCTATCACCGCAATAATCAAGTCTACAGCTATTGACATGAACAGAGGTCTGTGGTTCTGCAATTTCCAATCCCATTTCCTGCTGAGCATTCACACGTAGAGAGGAGTTTAATAAAATGAGGCAGGCGAGAACTGAAAGCGAAGTGCTGCGAGATTGGAAGTCTCTGCCCAAGAGAAGTGTGTGTGTAATCCAATTTATTAGTAGTTCAGACCACGAGGAGCTTATTAGCCTTCAGATAAACTGCTTAGGATTGAACAGCAGTGACGCATTTCAAATTATTAATTAACGTATATCAACTGGTCATTCCTCAGATACTCTAGACCTGTTTAACGGCTTATTACACGTTGCATTGAAAAGTACGGTTGGATTAAGACGTCGCACCGAGCAAGTTGGCTCCTCGTTAAGTGTAAGGCTAACATTTGGGAGATCCCAGTTTCGATTCCCGTTAACCCCTCCACTCTGACCTTCGGTTTTTCGTAGTTTTCCCTGGTCAGTAAACGAATGCTGAGGTGGTTTTTCTACTACCACGATTTGCTTTCACTCCGTTTCCTTCTGATGCTCCAGGCGTGCGTCTGCGTTTCGTGGTGTGATGCGGAGACGAATAGTCAGCGTGGATGGTTACTCTAAGGAAACAGTAATCTCCATGGACACTAGAGGTTCGTCTGGGTCAACGGGTCGTTTATCTCCCTCTCTGGACAGCCCTAGTTGTGAGAAGGGCCTTCGAGTCAGGAACTGCTAGAAACTTCCACACATATCTATGGCCTGGCAGCCTACGACTTGTAGCCTCTTGTGGTTTTTCGCCTCATCGCTTCCTCCTGGGGGATGGTAGCTGGAGTATATCTCACGTAGATCATCCTTCCACCCGCTATTACTTTTAAATGTGTATACATATATTATTACGATGGTTGTCCCAGAAGGTTCCCGCCTGACGTATAGATAGTGGTTGTTTCAAACAAATGATTGGTAGAAGGTACCAACCTTATAAAGCTTAAGTTTGAAGCTTGACGATGCTACGTTGTTTAGTATTTCTTTGGCAGCATTCAATAGTAAATGCTCTCAGCGAATTTGTAAACATTGGATAAAACTGATCCTCGTTATGTGATACGTATGTGAAACGTTCATTTGAACTAGTATTACAAATGAGTTAGATTCTACTCTGGGCGAGTCTGCTGCTTCGTTTACAGCAGCAAAATATTGTGTGGCAGAGTTCAAGCGAAGCCGTACGGGCTGCGAAGACAAACCTTACAGTGATGGATCAAGTGAGGTGACCATCCAGAAATTGTAAAGAAGATGCACAAAATGGTATTGGTAGACCGTCGACTGAAAGTGCGCGAGCTAGCAGACATTGCAGGCATTTCAAAAAGTGCTGTACATCGCATGCTGACTGAAAATTTGGACGTGAGATTGCTGTGTGCAAGATGGATGCCGCGTTTGCTCACAATGGAACAAAAACAGCGTCCAGAGAATGCTTCAGTCGAGTGTTTGGCAATGTTTCGCAGCAATAAACTTGAGTTTTTGCGTCGATTCATAACCATGGATGACACATGGGTCCACCAGTTCACACATGGGACGAAGGAACAGTCGAAAGAATGCATTGAAAGGAGAGAATCGGCTCCAAAGGAAGCGAGGACAGTTCCATCTGCAGGTGGGGTAATTTTCATTTTATCTCGAAAAAGGACAAATAATCAATGGCGTGTAATATGCGAACTTGTTGCAGCGTTTGAATGATAAAATCAAGCAAAGTTGGCTGCATTTAGCGAAAAGTAAACTTTGGTTTCATCAAGACAATGCACCAGATCACACATCGCCATGGGCAAAATCAATAAGTTAAAGTTCGAATTGCCTTCTCATGCACCCATTTACCAGATTTGGCCACCTCTGATTATTTTCTGTTTCTAAACTTGAAGAAATGGCTTGATGGTAAAAGATTTGCCAACAATGAAGAGGTGAAGTCTGTAGTCGATGACTATTTCGGAGAGCTCGACGGTTCTCACTATAAACTGGGTATCGAAGATGGGGAAATTTTATCGGGCTGAAAGGAGAAGTCAAGATGTTTAATTTTTCCAATATTGTTGCGCTTTCTGTGTTAGGTTGGGTACTTATGGAAAAGCCCTCGTATCTTCTAATATTATTTTGTGCAGAACATAAAATACCTGATACAGGAAAACTAATGTTTAACCAAATAAGGCGCACTTATCAGCATTGCATAAGCGTTGAGCGAACTCTACTTCAGAAATTCTGTGAGTATATGCTTTAATACAGTTACCTGATAAATAATTGAAATAATTGTTGGAAAGGAGATTGATCATACGAGAGAACAAAGCAACAATGACCGATATACGGAAAGTTGCTTAAATGCCAAACTTGGTGTTTAAGTTCAACGCCATCCAAGAATAAGATATTAGGATTGTTCTAGAAACCTCCCATCCCAATCTACTGTTTGTATTTATATACGTTAAAATTTGCATCATTCATTTACATTATTATTTGTTTGCTCAGTTACTATAACGATTTTAAATATAATACCATATAGTTAAGGTGTATGCATATACAATCTATATCTACCTATTATTTTCTGCAAATAACTGAACTCCTCTTCATTCTGAATGACCTGTCTCACCGGAAAAGGGTCAGAGATAGATGAAATCAAATTATATCTCGTTAAAACACACCATTTGCATAAAAACGATGACGTTTTCTATTTATGAGATATTCTTTGTTATTGCTTTGAATTTACACATACAGCTTCAAGTGGTACGTCACTATTCGTTTTGCATATGGCCATACAAAGAACATGAGGTTTCAAAGCTGTTAAATAACAACTTTTAAAAATCTAACTGCCACTTTGGTATATTCTTATGCCTGGAATGAAACGTATAGGTGTACAATAAATATTTATTTCTATTAACAGGAAGTAGATAGATGAATGAACTTTCATAAAAATAGTTTGTGGAAGACTGGGTGGAGATTTATCTATTTCTTTTCTTTATTTCCTATAATAGTCCCTGAGGAAGATATCTAATGCACCTAATGGAAGCACCTAACTCTTAATCCTCGAACTGTCTTGTTGACTACTCTAACAAAACAAGCAACGCAACCTCTCGTAGTTCAGCTCTCCTCCCTAACCACACACTTTGGCCAATCATGAAGGTACGTGAGTCATCAAATCACCCATCCCAGATGAGTGTTCTCGATCATTCTATAAAGTACTTGTAAAACTTTCTACAAAGTTCTTCTTCACTTCGCTTTAGCAAACCTAGGTTCCTTACACTAAACTGAGCAATAACAGATAAAATATCCTATACTCCATATACATATGGAGGAAAACAAGACACTAAACATAGAGATTTAACCTGGGAAATACATTTTTTTCTAACACTCCCCCCTTTCCTATTAAAAATAAAAAAGCTGTGGAAGCTTATGGTAATATGAAGTAGAAAGTGAACCATAATACAATATTGAAACAAATTATTTACTAATCTCTCTTATCAACAATATTTCACTACAACTTCATTACATGTTAACAGCTGTGGCAGATATGAGAGTAATATTCTTGTTGTTCTACTTCTTTTTCAACGGATTACCCTCCTCTTTGTAGGACTTATACCCCCAAGGATTCACAAGCCAATGCCTTGGGTCAGTAGGCTCTCGAGAAGCAAGAAATCCTTGGATTACAGCTTATCCAGGATCAGTGATCAGCACAGTGCCTGGAATGGCGGTAAAAAGGAAGCAGAAGAGGGAGAAGAAGAAAATTTAGTGTAGTGGTGAAACGAATGATAGGAAAAATTGTAGATCAACATATTCACCTCAACATTCGCCCAGCTAACCAGGAAAACTGCTAAAAAGCCTTCAGTCAGGTTTGTCATCGCTTGAACATCGGGTCATCCAAATGCGAATTAATAAAAGTGCTGTATTATAATTTTCTCTCAAATAAACAACAAACAAACCTAGTACTTTGGAGACTATTTCTTTTTTAATGTTCATAAACACATTATTATAATATCTGTCTATAAAACAAGAGAAAGAGAGAGAGAGAGAAAGAGAGAGAGCGCGTATCTGAAAAAGAGCACCTCGTATATTAATGTAATGGAGAATGGAACCATTTCAAACAGAAGAAAGAAAATCCTAGATCAATTCTAAAATAACAATCCACTAACGCTGCACTAATGCGAACATCCAATTAGTTTAATAATTGATTCTAAAAGTAATGGTTTGAGGTTAGAGGGTCCGTTGTGTGACAAAACATTTTCAATTACAGTGATTATAAAAAGAGACCTCAGGACTGTTTGCGTTAGTTCATCCATGTTCTATTAGTGGGTTTTTATGTCCGTGACCTAAATTGTGAATGCACCAGAAAATAAATTATAGTTTTAAAAAACTAACAAAAACACACTTTTATAACAAACCGAACCAAAAACTAGAAAATATTTTAAAGTATGTTCTATAAAGTTAAGTAGTTCATTATGTTTCAAAATTTTGTAATAAGTTTAAAATAAAAGCTAATTTGTATTAACAAAATAATAAATTTTATTGTAAAAAGCGTGGGATGCTTTTCACGTTACTTTTGTCATAATTTTTGCTTTTATTAACTTTTATATACTATTTATACCATTGGATATCCAACACCCCACGCTTTTTTACAATAAAATTTATTATTTTGTTAATATGAATTAGTTTTATTCTAAACTTATTCAAAATTTTGAAATATAATGAACTACTTGACTTTATAGAACAAATTCTTCATACTTAAAATTTATTTTCTACTTTTTAGTTCGGTTTGTTATAAAAGCGTGTTTTTGTTATCTTTTTAAAGCTATAATTTATTTATCCTGATGACCCTGGTCAGGATTTTAGGATAACGTTCTGACATTATTGTACTGTCATCGGTGCTTGACATGTGTGCAAAATTTCAAGTCAATCAGATGACTTTAAGTGGGTGAAAATTACGTCAAAAGTAGACACTACTAATACAAACCAAGCACAGTGCACTTGTTCGCGTGGTGGTAGGTCACAAGGCGCAACAATTTTTTTTTAAAAAAATGTCACATTCATACACGGAGTAAAGATTACAGAACTTCTATTAAAAAAAGCAATATAAATTTTCCCGTCAGAGCGTGATGCGCTCTGAAAATGATGAACAAAAACAAAATTAGTTTCATGCGTCTATACACAGGGAACTACTAAAAATATAATTCAGCTATCGCCTTTGCAGACTTTTATCAAGCATCGAGTATCGGTATCTTAGTATCGAGAAATAGTGGCACCGTTCGAACGCGTGCTCACAAACACACGCACACACATACACACACAATTATAATCAAACTACAGAAATTTAAATTCATAATACTGCATATATAAGGTGGCTATTAATTATTATTATTATTATTATTATTATTATTATTATTATTATTATTATTATTATTATTATTATTATTATTATTATTATTATTATTATTATTATTATTATTATTATTATTATTATTATTATTATTATTATTATTATTATTATTATTATTATTATTATTATTATTATTATTATTATTATTATTATTATTATTATTATTATTATTATTATTATTATTATTATTATTATTATTATTATTATTATTATTATTATTATTATTATTATTATTATTATTATTATTATTATTATTATTATTATTATTATTATTATTATTATTATTATTATTATTATTATTATTATTATTATTATTATTATTATTATTATTATTATTATTATTATTAAGGAGAAGAATGGCCATTACTAGGAAGCTGCTCCCTAGCAAGTGTTTGCGGAATTTACATGACTGTATCGTGTGAGTGTCCTTTGAACCTGTCTGCATGATTTTATGGAGTACGATCTTCAGAACTTTCAGTGCGATGTAGCATATCTTGCTAATAGAGGACAATGTGAACCTGACAATACAGCACCGTGCCTACATTATATTGGAATACTATTTTTGAACCGCAATGCTGAAAGAAGGGGGAAATCATTACGACATGAACTGCTGCACTGATGATTTTCTGGACAGGTATGAGGCATTCCAAGAGGCAGTCTTGCAGGATTGTACGATAACAACAATTATTTGGCATTACTTTATCATGGTATGGCGTACATACATCACACACACACACACACACACACACACACACACACACACACACACACACACACACACACACACACACACACACACACACAAAGTTATTTTGTACCTTTGAGATACCTAACCAAAATTAAGTTAATTCCTTATTTTCTAAATATGTCACATTGTGCAAGAAGTTAAAATGCTTAATTTAACACCCTCTTCTAAACTATTCTAAAGTTTTTAATATTCTGTTCTTGTATGGTCTTGTTTTACCCAAGGAGATCTCATCCAATATGTTTTCTATGTAACACATATTCCTTGAAATCTCCCCAGACCTTACCACACTAAATGTTTTTAACACTTCACCAACGGCCAATCCACTGCCCTAACATGCACGCATGTGTTCTTTAATTCTCAATTTTGCTGTCAGAAAGTCTTCCAATGAACCACCGTAAGAAACTAGTGTTGCGCGCTCTGTGGGAAGCTTCGTGAACGCTTAGCGTAAGTCTTGGTAGCCGAACTAAGTACCCCTGCAATATTCGCCCTTGGCGCTCTCTATGTAGTCATATCTGTTTTCTTCGACTTGTTGCAACTAAAGGCTTACCAGACAGCGGTAACATACTGCGCCACTATCGAAGAAACAAATTAAAATGAACATCCAGTATATACAGTGGATGTTCATTTAAATGTGCCTCAGCACGTGCATGATGACTTATCTAGCCGCTAGCTGTAAGAGTTAAGTCCTCCTAGGATTTCCGCAGAGGGGTATGACTTGCAAGTAGGAGAAGTTGCCTGGCGATCAAGGCGTCCAGCTCTGAAAATAAAAATCTTCCATATCTCTGCAACAGACGGCAATCTAAACAGCACTTGTCCTTAAAAATCCTTCTCACAGTGTTCTGTTCGGTCGATATTCAAGGTCCATAAAATCCATTAGTGGAGTACTTGTCATGTGGCTAGGGTGAAACATGAGTTTGTCAACTGTGGATGTTTGGTTCCCTGCGAATGTAAATAATACACAGAGATTCCTAGCACCCAGAACCGTGGCAAATCGCTTAAGCTCGGTTAAACTCGCGAGCTGCAGAGCGAAGAATCAAAGAAGCCTACGTTGATAGACGGCTAGCTTATCAGTGAATTAGATACGTGCAGTACATCTACCTAATTATGGAGCAACCTGCTCCGAAGAAAGCAAATAATGCCTAAAGTCAATTTAAATCAGAGTGGGAACTGTCTTATGATTTTGAAAACTAGAAAGAGGATTTAAAGGGGTTGCTACATCTTGTAGAACAGCATTCTTTATCCAAAAATACGGCTTATTACAGTGCTTTCTAGATCATTAAAACAAAAGACCAGATTTGTATTAAAAATCAGATTAAAAAGTTTGAAGTTGCACACCCAAAGTAAATATAACAAAATGAGGAAGAAACTGCGCTGAAAGTGAGGAAGAGAGAGACGGCAGGGAGAGAGAGAGAGAGAGAGAGAGAGAGAGAGAGAGGCGTTAGGAAAGAGCTAGTTGAAGTTTACACCGTAGTCAAATTTTCGTAGTCACATTTTGCAGCTTGCACCGTGCACCTCACCGGTGCATTCACCCTGTGAGGCTCTGTTTTGGATTCGTGTCCTAACTATTAAGTATTACATTTCGGATTGAACGCCGTGTGTTCCAGGTAACTCCTCCACCACCCATTTGCATTACATCCTTACTCTTAGACCTGACACTCGCTTAAAAAAATTAATTTATAAAATGAACATGGTGTGTGTGTGTCTGTGTGTGTGTCTGTGTGTCTGTGTGTGTGCGCGCGTGTGTGTGTGCGTGTGTGTGCGTGTGTGTGCGCGCGTGTGTGTGTGCGTGTGTGTGCGCGTGTGTGTGTCTGTGTGTGCGCGTGTGCGTGTGTGTTCGCGCGTGTGTGTTCGCGCGTGTGTGTGCGTGTGTGTGCGCGTGTGTCTGTGTGTCTGTGTGTCTGTGTGCGCGCGTGTGTCTGTGTGCGCGCGTGTGTGCGCGTGTGTGCGCGCATGTGTGTGTGCGTGTGTACGTTAATAGGGATATAACTGAAGATATTTGTATTGCTAACTCAGGGCAGTGTAATGAACAACGCTACATCAGTAACTTCATCTGCAGACTAATAATAATTTTAGTTAACAGGAGTAGTATGTTTCCAAGTAGCTTAAGATCTTCAAGTAGGGTGACACAGATACCATACATACGCATGTTGAGGTCACTCTTCCGAAACTAATTAGCAAATGGAGGAATCAATCACGGTTCCTTTTCCAGCCATGACAAAAATGATTGGACGCACTAGGAGTGTGCTGCAGCGTGGTTTGCAGGAGTCGATATTTCCAACATACAGCCTGAGTTTATTGATAGTCTGTTCCATATGTTATCATCTGTCGAACACACAAATGGGCTGTTTACTACTCCGTCCCTTTTTGAACAGGAGCGAATACAAATGCGAGTAGTGAATCAAGACACAGCTTGACATAAGCTTCTCAATGGATTTAGAAAAACGGGTTCTCTTCTTAATAAGAAACCGTAGATAAACTTCCATGTTTGTACACAGAATAGGAAATCGATGAAAATGGAGAAAAGTTGAAACTAAATCCAAAGAAATCTCGGATAAAGCTTGCACAGGAATCAAGATCTTGGCAAACCTCGGCTTGTAGTGTCCTAAACTTTTCAAAGTAAAACGCTGTAAGATAAGTATAGTTCTAGAATTGCAATCACACGGTAATGTGATATAAGTTAACTTCTTCAACTGGGTATTGGATAATCTCACGTTTAGCACATTTTATTTTTCGGACAAGACATGGTCCTGCAGAATTAATTATTGTTAATGCAAATTGTCTTAAAAGGTGCGCGAGAGGTATGCCGGCACAAAGACATGCTGTCCAACATCTTTAATGGCGAGATGTATTGCAGTTGTAATTTAGATGAGAAATCAATGCGCCTGAACTTAAGGAGCTATTAATATCCGAATCTGCCGACAAACAGCTTGCTTACGGGTACCAATAAAAATAAAATTAAGCCGACCATGCGTCCAAACGAAGGCTCTGTGAATCAACAACGGCATTGTCATCCTAACATTTCATTTAGACATTGTCAAGTCGCCAAAAAAGCAAAATTAAATAAAAACAGGCCATTTATATCAGAAAATGTAATTGACAGAAAAAGCTTTTCTAAGTAAAACTGAAGGGAAAATCTTGCATATATTTGCAAAGAAAGAACCCAGATAGCTTGGATAAACGTAAGCTACTGTATTGTATGACAAACCTTCCTCTAAAAGATAAGCTGAAGTTAACCTCTGTTACAAAGGGCACAGCAGTTCTTTCTTCTGCTAAGCGGTGCAAAATCAATTTGCGGGTCTCTATTTGATTGATGACCGTGAAATGTCATGTATGAGCATAAGAAAGCACTGATGTGTTGGTTTCACGACTTTTTCTATACCAGCTCTATCAAACACTACTCCGAAGGCGTGAAGAGGGGAGTCTCCTCCCTCCTTAACTGCAGCAACACGCGTTGGTTTGTTTTTTTCCAGTTTTCCATCTTGATCGTCACAAAGGGAGGGGAAGTAGGGGAATATCACACCTGGTGAGTACCGTTTGTCAGGCCTGCTTTATACAGTATCGTTTATTTTTATATAACTTCTACAAAACTATTATTACGAAACCCAATTTATTTATCTCATTTGTGGTAAATGAGATGCACATTTGTAAAAGTAATTCCATTACACATTTAGATTAAATGTCAACGGAGATGCGAGAAACTGAATCGATATGCAGATGTTTAGAACCCGTGTGGCTAAATGCTAGAAATTTCGTACTGTTTCCATAATATCCAAGAAGCGACAGAATTAAGAATAGCACTTTCAAAACAGGGCAAAGTATTGAAAAATCCCAAATGATTCCAAAGGATATCTCAGAAATGACTGATGCCACAAAAATTATCCAAAATAAGTTGTATTTTAAACAGATAAATATTTTTTGTTCGCTATGTGTTTGCCAATCTATACCAGTTATGCTAAATTCCTTCGGAAGGAATAAGGCTTCGAAACACACATAAAACACAACAAACGCCCTGGGAAAAAAAAAAAAAAAAAAAAAAAAAAAAAAAAAAAAAAAAAAAACCAATCATAGACAGGAGCTTTTCCTAAAAATGTCTTCTTAATCTAGGAGACTCAATACATATATTTCCAATGAAACTCGAGAGGGAATTCTTGGATGGAATTCCCCTTACCTTTAAAAGTGGATGGCGGAGAAAATTATTCAGAATAAATATCTTAAAATATACGACATTGTACTCAATATTGTCATAGCAATTTCTGAGAGAATCATAAATATCGAAATAAATGTTTGAGAGGTAGAATTGGAACTGAAAAATTCTACCTCTCAAATATTACTCACACACGGTTTGTGTGTTTCAGAACACCAACAGTAAGGTTGTTGGCATAAATAAATAACAATCGAAAAAAAATGTTTTACGCAAAGGCTGATTTCGGATGGAAGAACTTGTAAATCTTGCTATAGCATCTTTGAAAGATAGTGAACTTAAATACTAAATCCTACTATTATTATTCAGGGAGCTCCTAAACGTCTATTTCCAGCGAATTCAAGCTATGCATGTTTGGGTGCAAGGCAGAACTTTTTCCGCTGGCTGTAGGTAACTAGTAGAGAAAGTGAAATCTGAACAAAATTGCATCATGAGTGACAAAACTGCATGAAATCTGATTCACCTAAATTTCAGTTATGGATATTTAAATTAGCAGAAAGGCAAAACCACAAGTGGATACGAATGCTTTTTACAGGCCTCTTTAATTCGAGCAAGTGAATTGAAAAACCAACAAATACTGTTATTATATTCCATGTACCGACTCCGAGTTATTTATTACAGCAATGTTTGTGTTTCTTCCGTTCGCTCCGTAACCTCCCATTTGCAGTGAAACGGTCCCGGTTCACCCTGTCAGGGAGGAATGACGGACGCTCGCGAGCTGCAAGTGACATCTGTATGTGTATGCGAACCCGCAATGTTTCATGTCAAAGGATTGCGCCTTGCCCAACTTAAATTGAAACTAAAGCCAGTGCAGCCACATTGGTTTTAAGGTCCAAACAGCTGCGGCGGGCAAACGCAACCACAAACACCGTATTATAAATAACCGCGATACGTAAGCAAGGTGTAGTTGGAAGGTGCAGTATTTCTCAAAGCCAGGAGTTATCTGTGAACTAGTTAACGCTTAATGTGGTACTTAGAGGAGTTAGTTTCTGTTTAAATTTAGCAGTTAAAGTGTAACGGTGATTATCATAAATAAGTTAGGCTTTAAAATCTCTCCATTAACGAATCATTTTAATTTGAAATACTCACTATTAAGTAAAAGATAGGTACGTTTCACACTCAACATAATACTTTGTATTTCGTTAGTTGTTACATCTTTAACATTCCCTACAACGTATATTCAAGTAGGGGGAAAATATTGCACTTCAGCTAAAAATTGCATGTCGAGATTTTACCAGGAATATGCAAGTTCGTTCGTTTTGTTTGCAAGTTCCATCTACAGCACCTGAAAACCCTGTACCCTCTGTACACTCAGTTGCCTAGCCACCCCTACGTTGGCTGGAACAGCGTGAACTTGAGTTTGCAAATTATGGAAAGTGTAAAGGAACCTTTCCGACATCTTATGCTGTTTTACTATCCTAAGGGCAAAACCGTCTCACTGCCGGCAGAAAATTTGTGCTGTCTACGGCTAAGATGCAGTAAGAAATCGAGCATGTCAAAAGTGGTTTATTCCATTTAGAGCTGGTAATTTCTCGCAAAAACAGAAATTTTGGCAACTACTTTGTCATAGTTGTGTTGCTCGTGAAGTGTATTTCCTGTGACTGAAACGTAACGAGAAACTAACGAACTCACCTTACGCATGTCTGTGAAATGCATAACTCAAAAACGAAAATAAGGTTACAATTAAAATGTGGTATTAAGCTCACCATCTTCCAAGGATGTGACATGGAAACTATTAACAAAATCACTCTTCCCAAACTACCCTTTACTTGAAACATTTTTAAAAAATTTAGATATTCTCAAAATTTTCTCTAATGATTTGGGTAAAATACCGTAGTTCAAGGTATTTATGGCAAATTAAATGCATATCCTGAATTTTCATACATTAACCTCAGAAGTCTTCTTCATTCTGGTTGACTTTAGCATTAACTTGTAAGATATAGACAAAACCTAAGAGCAGGAACAATTTGAATGTTTAAACCCTTGTACTTTTCTCGAATGAGAGGTCGTCATTAACAGCTTTCCTCGTGGTCAAGCAAAGAGAAGTAATTTCAAGGCCATCATATAGCGGCCATCTGCCCGGCACTGCCAACACTACACGCCTGGAAGTACACCTGGAAGATGAGAAGGAAATGGAATGAAGGTAAATTATAGGAAGGAAACCGTGGTATGAAATAATGCACCCAGCATTTAGCTGCATGGGGGAACCACGGAAAAACACATATCACAGTGTGCGGCCACGGGGATCGAACCCGCGACCTCCCGAATACGAGCCATAGACGTTACCGCCTGAGCCATCCCACTGGGTACAAGGTGCCGTAATGCTAGGCCTTTCTTTTATAGAGGGCCTAAGATGGCGTATATGCCTAGCTCGGTTTCACCACAGTGACCTTGGCAGGACTCAAGGGTACGTCTATTAGTTCTATTACCTATACTGTATCCTTTGCTGCTTTCATTTGGAGCAGTAAAGACTGGTTTGTTCGTTGTGCATCCTTAAAGTAAAGGTTCATTTAAGACATCTATGATGCCTTGAATTAATTAGATTATTCCTATCAGTTCACTGAAATCCATAAACAAGAATTCACGCTTGAACTAAAAGCTTTTATTACGATACAAAGGTAAGAATCTGATGTGTTCACTCACATGACTTTCTCTACTTTTGTACTAACTACACTTACAAACTCTGTTAGTGGAGATTTGCAGAAATTATCTTATTGCTTATTTCCTTGTAGGTGCAAGGGGAATAAGGGAATACAGTAGGCTTTGAGCGAGTCAAATCTTTTAAAGCTTTGAGATTCTATTCTCTATGCACGGCTAACATATTAAAAAAAGGGATATCTTTGTTGCATATGACGAAAGTTTAAGTTTTCGAAACTAACAAAAACAACAAGGAATATCTCCGAAATGGCTCACTCTACAAAAGAAATGTATTGGGACATAAAGTGTGTGTTTTAGCGAGATCCACATTTTGGTGTAGTAAGATTTGGTCTATCTCTTACGGTTTACGAGTTATTCAAAAGTCATGCAGATCAAACAGGACTACATAGGATATAGCCAGAAAATTCAAAATATACATTTAATTTAACCAAAATCGTTAGAGCCATTTTATAGAAAATCAAAATTCTCGAACAATTTTCCATATAAAGGGTAGTTTAAGGAGGAGCAATTTTCTTCAAAATCTTCGTGTCACATCCTTGAAAGGCATTAAACGTAAACACCAACTTTGATTTTTAACCGACTTTTCGTTTTTGAATTATGCTGTCCACAGACTGACACACACATACACACACACACACACACACACACACACACACACACACATGCACGGACCTTTTTCTAAAAATTCCTTTTTTAGGGGGATTCAGAGGGCATCGAAACATATTACCGATGAAATCTCATCGAATTTTTGGGTGGAATACAATACTTCTACTACTTACTATAGTGGTAGAGAAAGTAAAAACGAATCATGCGGACTGATGTCTACACAATTTCAGGAGACATTCCCTGGTATTCAAGTTCCAGATAGAGAAACTGTTGTATGTCTGGTTAATAAATTCAGTACCACAGATGTTTAATCTAACAAACATTCACTCTTGTCGTGACAATTAAGATCACTCACTTATTGCATTAATTACTATTATCGGACATAAAATTTCCAAAAATGAGTGAAATGCAAGTCCTTACGGTACGAGGGTACTTGACTCGGTCTGAAATTGTTTGCTTTTCGCCCAGTAATTGCCTTTCTACGCAACGTTAAAGGCACAGCTTTTGTATAGAGCCAACAAACAGCCTTCTTTTTCTGTTTGTTTTCCCACGCCACAGCTGTGTCAGGAATATGCAAATGTTGTTGACATTCTGCACGGCCAAAACACTACACAATATTACATCGAGTTTGGACAGGGAATAAAAACCCGTGAAATGATTTGCAGTACAGTAATTATAATTTCATATCCTGCAGAAGAGTGTTTTAATTAATGAGCATGTTTATATGGCGTTCGCTGCAAACTGTGCTTTTAAATCCAGTCAGCGTGTAGAGACATTATGAGCAAAGTTTACCATGCTGGCTTCTAGCCATTGTTTGTTTACTGTTATAAATTCAGGTTTAGTTACTGGAATACAATCTATCTCAACGAACTCTTGTTATATTTTACTGCTAGACAGGCTTCTGCGTATTTATGTATTATTATTTTCTCTAGTATTTGGATATATAAAGTAGAGAACGTTTTAGACTACGCCCAAAAGTTAGATATTGTAATTTTATATTAAAATGCACGTTTTGAAGTTCCCAAATTCAATGTCTGCGCGTGTCTGTGGTATGCGTGCGTGCGTGCGTGCGTGTGTGTGTGTGTGTGCGTGTGTGAACGCCGTGCACAAGCGCAACACAACTGAAAATAGGCAGGATAAATAGGAGTGTCTATGGGATATTATAGAATATTCTTTCTGATTAATTTTCCTGTAACTGACACTTCTTGAGATACATTTTGCTTAGGAATAAGTTCAAATTGGGCAATATGGCCTTGATTACGTGCAGAGTACGAAAAACAGAAAACTTAAATGACACGCCGAAAACAGATTTTTCAATCGGAATCTCTAATATGATTTATTTAATGTTGATGCATGTAGTGACCTCGTATTTTATATCCTCCAAATGCTTATTTTGATGCTGCATATCTATTTTACAATAGTCTGCACATTGTCTAGATCCTGCATATGTGCGTACTTTACAAGCATGCAATTAACTAGCCTTCTATTGCTAAATGTGTACAAATACTATGGTAAGAAAGGGTAATAAGTAAATTGCTTATGTTTGGTTATTATACCTAAGACACAAGAGGCTACTGCACCAGGCGGACTATATTGGCGAGGGCTGGCTCAGTACTTTGCCTAAAATGTTAGATTTAACAAACGAAGTCATACTAAGGCTAAAAGTGATAACTAGGGTTCGGGTGTTTATGACATGTCATATTTTTATGCAATAAATGCCCTGAATGGTCAAGTTAACATTTTTTGGGACAAGAATCACTAATAATTTGGTTTGACTGTAACTGGAATTTCACGAAGGGACAATAACAATGCAGGTACCACGCAGGTACTAAGATCACAATGCCGGCTAACCCTTTCCCGTCTCTTCTTGTTGTTTTTAAAACATTTTCATATCAGTTCACATTTGAAGTTGATCTGGAAGTATTAACATGCCGAAAGTTAAATGTTCCGAAAGTGTAAAACTAAAAAGTTTTCTTATAGAGTTTCGAGAAAAACATTTCAGCACTGACGGGAAAATTCTTTACTACAAAGCGTGAGAAGTGAAAGTGACGTCTGCAAATCGATTAAATGTTCAGCAGCATTGTGGCACAGTCAAACTTGTGAACAGCATAAACAAATAATCAGTTCATGAAACGAGACAGAGACTTTTGTACGATGCGACAGCCCCTTCGACATCAAGGAAAGTGTCAGATTTCTCGAAAGACCTGTGTGAGATGATACTGTCTGCCAAAATCCCTCTAAATAAGGTTAAAAACGGACAGTAAATAAAATTTATGGAAAAATACACAAGCCACACAGTTCCAAACGAATCTACACTGAGAAAAAATTATGTAGCTGCATATTATGAAAGTACGGTGCAAAAATCAGAAACCTTGTAGGCAACAATTAGATTTGGGTTTCAATAGATGAAACTATAGACGCTTGCGGGAGATATGTTGCTAATGTTATTGTTGGTACACTACTTCCTGAATGGAATTAGTAAAATTGTACTCAAATGAGCCCCTGGTCCACTGAGCTCAAAATTACCCAACATTCGTCTGCTCAGGATAAGGGAAAAATCTCGGAGGAAAGCCTCATCCGCATAACTCACCCTAACCGAGATTCGAACTCGGGACCTCTTGAATGAGACGGAGCCATGCTACCACGCTAGAGAGGTGGGTTCCAGCCAAGTCTGAACAGATTTGTCTGAGGTTGATGCACGATCCATGTCTAGGAGAGTCTGAAAGGAGTAATAATTGGGATTTGTATGTGGAAAAGCACCTGGAGGAGTGGTCCACACTTCTGCGGCCATACTGCAGGACACCAAACGGTGTTTCGCTATACTCAGTCCGGTACAGTTGCTGCAGGCGGGTGAGGAGACCAGGACATGCCGGTGTCGTTTTTGTGCTGTAGGAATGATACGAGTAATATTGCAGTAGACTGACACCTTCCACTAAAGCGGGAGATGGGACATATATAGGTTTCTCCAAATGCAGCCCAGTAGTGATTTAGGTATTGTCGACTGACGGCGGGACTAAAGCTGACTGGTGAAGACAGAAAACCTTACTTTAATTTTGTGGCAACTGAATCCTCAGGACGACTGATCTCTGGAGGAAGTGCTTGGATGTAGTCCCAGTGGTGCTGGAGAAACTGAGGCACAGCGTGATGCTGCTCCGAAGCATAGCTTTACCATAGTAAGCATCCCATCTAGTCCCCCTGGTCATACTTGTTGCGTAGTAAATTGCGAATGAAGAATACCTGACACTTTTCTTTGAACTGATACAAAATTGAGACCTCCCTTCACTTAGGAAGGCTCAATTGCTGCCGGGGTAATTTATGAAAATAACCTTCCTGATATGAACACTGATAGCTCTCTCCAGGATATTAGCTAGTTTCGGTAGTATGGGAAGCATATACCGTAGCTTTCACAGGAAAAACACATTAACATGCCACACGTTATGAAAGAGATTCAACTTCCTGAAGATCTGCTTAAACAGCGATACTCTAGCTGTTCCAGAACCCCTTGTCCTACCTAAATGACCTAGTTGTCGAGAGGCCCTTAAACGTCACTCACTCACCTTTCCTTGTCCAGATCAAAGCAATAATATCCTGCAGTTCCTAGATACTGTGATACTGGGGTTAATAAGTAGCCCGAACATCTACCGTGTGATGTTTCGGCCATTCTCGCAAGGGTATCAACAAAGATTTGAAGTAGTTAATCCTGGCACAGAAGCTTTGCTGTAAGGCTCAAGTATACCGGACACAGTCAAACAGTCATTTTGTTCCCGCAATAGGATGACCACATAATTTGCATAATCCCTTAACGTGAAGACAGATTCGGAGACCTGGCATCCATGCGTGAGGATCGTGTGTGTTATCCATATCAGAGGTTACAAAGTTAAGGCAAAACGCCTCATTCAGAGTAGACAAGTGCGCCGTACAGAAGATTCTATACAAACAGGCTGACATAAGTATTGGTTTATTTGTATGCGCAATTTGGCGCAATCATACAAGGCTTTAAGCATGTCTATGATCTTCTGAAAGCAGAGCATCTCCAAAATGGAGAAGAGGTAGTGATGGTTCCCTGCATCAACAGTCTTTCAAAACCCCAGCCAGCAGTGCACCGTTTTCGGCATCATGCTGTGAAAAATGTAGATTCGTGTGTTTGGTGTCACCAAGATTGTGAAAGAATTCCTTCCAAGAATGCCATAGATCTGACAACACCACAGAGGTCAGATAAAATGGACGTAATTCTGTTGGCCAGTACTTCTTCTTCTTCTTCTTTTTTTTTTTTTTTTTTTTTTTGTAAACACTTACAGTCATTGTTTAGATTGTGATTGGTCAATAGTCTTTAAGGCTGCAAAGATGAATTTTCTTGGGAAGAAGTTCACTCCATCGTTGAAGCCATTAGGATTCTCTTAGGTCGCAAATACGACACCCCTTCACAATAATCCAGTATTCTTTATAGAATGAATATGTTAAACCATCTGGTCCAGGAACCATGTTTCTTCGCGTAGTTGTTAGCGCTGTCAGCACTTCCTTTTCAGATATAGGGTAATGTGAAACTTCTTGCTGGTTCAAACCGTCAAGAGTTGTAATAAACGATAGAACTTGGGAAATATGACGATGCTCTGCCACGCGCAAGATACTGCCTGTCGCATTGACTCTACGACCATCTCTGTCTCCATGTTATGTACAAATTTCAATTGTCCCCTGCGTTTCTCGAGAACATTATGAAATACTGATGCTTGTTAGTATACTATAAGAGAGGACCCTTTCTCGCACACCGATAAACCATTCATATGTTGTTCTACTTTCCAACACAACAAGGTCCTCGTTGGCAAAATATCTGTCAGTATATCACATCCTCGGACTTGTTGCGCATATAGCTCATGCAAGGCCTGATAATAAAAGTGCAGGGTTGCTCTTGTATTTTTTTCCGCGACAATGATCTAAGCCTTCAAAAAGGCTTTAAACCTCAGGTTGAGGGACTGTTAACCAAGTAGATTACAGAGAAAGACTCGTACGATGTATACATGTAACCAGCTGTTCCCAAAGCGTTTGAAATTTCGCCTTAGTGTCCGTTAGAATGCATAGCTGTTCATTGAGTTTCCAATAGCTACGACCGTAAAGTGGCAAAAGGGTGTTTGCCTTTATCGTCACAGCAAGGCAATCGTGGTCCGAGAATGCCACCAGTATTACCTGCTGCCTTTGTACTGCAGATTTCGTGACATCAGTAATAGGAAGTCTATCTAACTTGAAGCAGAAGTAGCCCTACGGAATATATACATACCACACATAAACGCCATGTACGACCTCCCACGCATCCTTCAGTTGCTAATTGGAGATGAGTGTGTGCAAAGCGGGGAAGGATTATAACGACCTGTTTGATCTTTGGCACTGCATGCCAAGTTCCAGCCACTGCCTATAATAAACTGACTGTGGATATGTAACAAGCAAAGAGGTAGCTTTTCTACGATAAAGGCCTCAGGTTCCATGCGTTGATTACTACCAGAGGGCAAATACACATTTATAAAATGAACATTATTGAGAAAGGTGAACTATTCCTTGACTAAAATGGCATTCGTGTTGTACATGAATGTTGGCACGAAAAATAATCACCGTGCCTCTGTTGTTACCAGTGTTCATTATGTAGTCATAACAAGGACCGAACATTTACCTCTTGTAAAAATAGGGCATCTGAGTCATTTTTAGGTAAGAAATACAGCAACATCGCCGGTTTATGTTTACTGCGTAAGCAGCTAGTATTTAAAGTTGTGTAATTCCTCACAAAACCGTAACACGTAGGGCAGAAAAGAAAACATTAACCCAAAGGAGGCGAATAAGCATTCCTGTACGAAACCTCTATGACATTAACAGCATTTTTCGATAAAGGTCTGTGAAAAGCATAATTCAGAAACGAAGAGCGGATAAGTATCAGATTTGGTATTTAAGTTTGGTATGTAACAAAGAAGATACACGAAAATTTTCATAAAAAATCCTAACCCTAAATTACCCCCTACATGAAACATTTCTCAAACATTTTATTTTCTCAAAAATTCCTGTAACAATTTTGATTAAAATAACATTTATTAAACTTTCATACATGATAAATAAAATGTACATTTTGGAGTTTTTGGGAAAGACCTGCTAGTCCTCTTTACTCGGAGGACTTTTGTATGATGCTGTATAACTGGTAAACGTTGAGTGACACATAAACACGTGCTACACAAAGCTTTCTTTAAAACACACAAGTTGTTTGAAACAATGTTTTTGTGGTAGGTATATGCCATTTCCGAGATTCCATTATTAATGGTCCGATTTGTTTCATACTTTGTCATTCTTTTAAGCTCCTGTCAATGTTCAGCTGTTTCTCGCGATTGTTTGGAAAGAGTGAGATTTTAACGCCAATAAATTGCGTCCAATTTTTAAATATTTCTCTATTGATGGGCATTTATCCATGACAAAATGTATATTGTAGCTAATTTTACAAAAGCTTATGTCGAAAAATATGAAGTACATAGAAAAAATTAGCGTTCATAAGAATAATTTGTAAACCCAGAAATAAAAGTTTAGGAGCTAGCGAAACTGTGAATACAACACATCAGGCATTTAAAAGTAGTATTTAATGACCCTTTAATCTAGTATGAGACATCAGCTGCAGGGCAGTAATGTAACATGTAACAAAATGATACATGTAACAAATTTCAGAAGGAAACATTAAATAACTAATATATAATTTCGCCTCCCACGTTTGCCGGCTATGATGACTGAAGAAAACTCGGAAAAGATCTCAGTCATGGAGGACGATTCCTGGCAGGATTTCATCTTTGGATTAATCGCTATAGTAATAAAAAATCCATCCTTTATATTTCCAGCAAATGTTTTAAACTGGCATTGAAAACTCACCAAGGTGAGAAAAAGAGGCACACCTAAACTGGAACTGGTGTGAGAAACCGATTATATACTGCGAAGAAACCTTTTTCTCTGTCTCGAAACCGTTTGTAAGATATTTTCTTCTACAATGTCCAAAGCCCCGAGTATGCTGCCTCATTATCCAGGAAATCGGTGCTCAGGAAACTTTTCCTTCGCTTTTGCGGAAACGGAAATGTCTGGTGAATGTTGTAACAGCTCAATAATTTGTTCCTTCAAAACCTAAGTTGTCTTTGCTGCGCGTGAAGCAAATGCAGTAGTAAACCCATATAAAGTCACCTCTAATGATGTAGGTACCCGGAACTTTTGCCTTCACTTTTTTTCCAGTTATTATTCGCCTCGGTTCACACACCTAGCAGCAATGATTACGTTTGTTCTAAAATTCTCAGATTCCAAATTGTATAACGATTGTGTGTGTGTGGGGCGGGGGGGGGGGGGGGGGAGGGGCGTAAGGCTTGGCTCTTCATGGGCTGCTTATACTTCCCTTGCTAAGCAAAGTGCTGTCCATTCCAAAAGATGGTATAGTATCGCAACCTTATATTTCGAATGGGTGATCCGGTACTCAATAATCCTTGCAAGAAAATATTGCTTTCTCTATCACGTGCCTGGTAGGTACCCAAAAATTCAATATCGAAATTTCCCCAGACGATATATTTTGAGGCCCTGAATAAAAACTCTGATGTGTAGCACTCACATGACTTTCTCTACTCTTATACTAACTATTCTTGCAAAATCTTATTCCTTTATCTTCTTCATGTTAGTCGAGATAAACATTTGCAGAAATTATCTTTTTGCTGATTTTCTTATAGGTGCAAGGGGAATGTGGGGAATACAGTAGGCTTTGAGCGATAGTCAAATCGTTTTAAGCTTTGAAATTCCGTTCTCTTTTCACGGCCAAGGGATAAAAAGTGAATAACGACCTTCCATTTGAGAAAAGTTTTAAGTACTGCAAAACTCGCACAAATTTCAAGGAAGATCTCCTAAACGGTTCACTCCACAAGAATGCATTTCCACATAACTTGTGTATTTTAACGAGATGTACGTTTTTGTATAGTAAGATATGGTCTATCTCTTACGGTTTACCAGTTATGCAAAAGTCACGCAGACTAAGCAGGACTATATAGGCTACAGCCAGAAAATTCAAAATGTACATTTCATTTACCTAAAAATATCTCAAACAAATGTCATTTTAATCAAAATCGTTAGAGCAATTTTTGAGAACACCAAAATTTTCGAAAAATCTTCTATGTAAGGGTATGTTTAGGGTGGCGAAATGATCTTCAAAATCTTCGTCTCACATCCTTGAAAGATATTAAACTTAAATAACAACTTGGGTCTTTAAACGACTTTTCGTTTTTGAGTTACGCTGTTTACAGTTAGACTGAGATATACACGCGCGCGCTGACCATTTTTTTTTGACTCAGGATGCCTCAAAACATATATTTTCGCAGAAATTTCGACATCGAAATTTTGGGTAGAATACAATACTACCTCTACTTACTATACGTAGTAGAGAAAGCAGAAAATTATCTTGGAAAAGGGTATGTGTTCCGTGAACAGTATTGCTCAACTATGAAAACTCATAAATACCAATTTTTGTATTTCAAACATGCGACATCTCTCACCTCAATGTACCCTTTACCAGAAACTTTTTTTTTTTTAATGTTTATAATATCAAGATGGGTTTAACAATTTTAAGATGCGTTTCTATTTAAAATATTTACATGAAGTTGTCTTCAGTGGAAATGTTGTACAATGTTGCATAACTGGTAAGCGTTGACTCCGTCTTCCCTTTTCACATTAATGTATTTTGTCATGAACTAATTTGATATAACATAATAAAATTTTGTAATAACATTACCTCTAAGCTTCAAGGTGAACTATTGTTGTCTAAATAAAATTTATTCTTCAGTACAAAAAGAACACAACACATGAATGACTATCCCATAAATATTCTCCCGTTCTGAGGTTATGTGCGAAATACAATAAGCTTTCAAATAAAATACAGCTGGATTTTAGTTTTCCTTACAAGCAGTTTAAGAAACAATCAAATATAGGAATTATTTGCATGTGATTGTCAGTTGTATCGCTTATATTTGCAATTCTAGTCTTAAATAATAGTTTAATAGATGTTTCATTCTTAGTCTTAGTTTCTTAATACTTTATTGTATTCTTTTTTATTGCATTCATGCGTATTTAATTACTATTTATTCAGTTGTATCACTTATGATTATACGTTTAATTAGTATACGCTATGCAATGTCTTGTCTTCAATAATAACTTAATAGATATTTTATTTTTAGTTTCTTTGTATTCCCTTTTGTATTCTTGTTTTGCATTTCGTCAAGCTTATTTAAAAAGTTACGTGTAGGTACTCCAACTGGAGCTTTGCTTTGTTGTAGCACAAATGAATTAATGCCTGAATGGACGAAAGAACAAACGAACAAACGAACGAACAAACACACAAAAAACAAAAACTTAACAAATGAATAAACAAACAGATTAGCTGGCTGCAGTTGGCTTCTTATGTATGATTCATTTCTCAGATGATAAAGCTTTAAAACTGAACAATACAATATCTGATGGGTTATATTTATACAACTCTTTCAATCCGCACTTCTACAGAGTCTTCCTACATAAGCTTATTCTTTTGTATCAGCCATGTTATTTGAAACAAAAGAGTTACAGGAATCCTTACACTAACTTTTCTTTATGGGTGCAAGGGGAGTGCACTAAGTGCAAGCGATAGTCAAAAATTTTAAAAGCGGAACGCTATGTGATGGCTTTGAAATTATCTTTACATCACCACGAGAAAAAGAAAACGATAATAATGTTGTAGCAGTTGAAAAGTATACAGATTATTTGTATACTATCTTTCTATTCTGCAATTACTGCACATTTATTTTACGTATAAGTTAGTGGATAGAGGAATAGGTAAAGTGTTGTATATCTACATCTAACAAGAGCAAATTGCAGGAAAAGATCAAAACAGTTGTCAGTTTCTTTTCAGAGCAAATGAAGTTATCAAACTTGATATGCCACATGAGGATTTGCTTATGACGAGGCAGCTGTTAATTGAATGTGTTATAGAACTGGTTGGTTTCACCTAGACAATAGATACGTAGTAAACTACAGTACACATACAACATTTCCTGTGTGTTTACCGTTTTCTACGAACAACCAGCACTATTTTATGCCATTGCATGAAAGTCTTAAACCTACTTTTATAAACTTTTATCTTTCCGCTATCCAGTGATGTGAAGAATACTATTGACGTTCAAGGTTTATATGAAATAAAAACATGATATATTCTCCATCGTTTAAATTAATCCATTCCTTATGTGTCTATATGATACTTGCAATTATGCAAAAGATCTGACCTCAATTTTTCGGCTGGACTCTCTCTCTCTCTCTTTCTCTCTCTTTCTCTCTCTCTCCTCATTCCACACAAAAATCTCGAATTGTGATCCGAGAAAGAAAAAAATAATTGTGTGGGGGCATATACCTTATTTTTTCTGTGTTTGAGTACATAAATCAGGAACGGAAAAGGGAGGTGACGGGAATGCAATCGAGCATTTACCCTCTCTGCTAACTTCTCACGCCACCTCTTTTTTTCCGGTTGTATTCGTTTACGTACATACACCTGTTTACGAGGTGAGCCTCAAGGCGTGCAGTTACAGAACAGAGTAGAAACGTGTGTTGGTTTTGTGATTACACTCTAAAGTTAAATGGTTGCTGGAAAAAATACATACAATAAAACAAATGTTCACAGCTTACTCTTTGAAATGTATTTATACAAACAAAACGATAATCATTTTCTTTTAGGGGTAAATTCTATGGAATAAATCATGAATAAAATAAATAGAAAGCAATAATTTTCCTTCATCACATAAATTGAAAACGAACAGCTACACACTTACAAAAGAAACAAAAACACTGGCATAACCAGAATTGCTGAATGTTTATATGCAATTTATTCAGCATTATTTTGTCTACGTTAGGGGCCAAGTTTGTGAAAATCAATCCTAGCACACATGTAAGATGCATGTTCGTCATACGTGATCTTTATCTTGGTTCCACAATGTTCATTTTTGAAGGCGTCTGTACAAATAAATACCCTAAAAGTGCTAATAAAAGACCAGTATAGTTGCGGAAGCTAAGAAACTGATTTTCGGGGACAGCTTTAAAGAACTCTGTCCCGATATTCCTTGGTAATCTCATATCTGTGCAATTTTGAACGGTTGTTAATTCTAAAGCCGGTGTCCCTAGGTCCAACTTTTTTGACCAAAGCTTTTGTAACCAATGAAATTGCACACAAAAGAAACAGTGTCTGTCACAATATGATGCAGTTTGGTCCAAAATGAATGACAGTTCACTTAGCAAGCGTGAGAAGTAAATATGGCAAACGTAAATATTAATTTAGCGATTGCTGTATTAAGTATAGGTTTGGAGTACAATTCCACGAATATCAGTAGGAGAAAAACATGTATTAGAAGTAAAAGACTCTGGTAGATATGGTCATGATTATAAACAAGAGAATGGAGCACGGGCTGAGGTGTATTGGGTCTACTACAAAACGAATTGAGGTTAGATGGCCCGGAAAACTATTGCAGTTTTTTAGAATTGACAAAGATTTATTTCTTAACCTTTTACATCGTCTCGAAGACAAAATTACGCACGACACAAACATGAGTTAAACTATTACAGCGCGAAAGAACGGAACAACTTTGTAATTGTTTTAATCTTTGTATGGATGGACAGGAGATTTCACTAATTTCATAAAAACAAAAACTCGAAGCGTTCAAACGCTTAAACGAGGGATACCATGGCCTCCTGTGTCCAGTTTTTCATTTCTAGAATGCTGCAAGTTCTGTAAACAAACGCAAGCCACAAACGCAAAGCCGTACATGCAGAACAGCTGATTACACGTTGCATGCTCAGTCCGCCATATTGTTACGTTACTGACTCTGATTGACTATTTTCATGTTGTCGGATGAAAAAATTAGATGCAGCTCAATCGCGTTGGATACATATAGGTTGGATACAAAAAATAGGATGGAAATTGCACGCAACAAAATTGCATCCAACTCATGATGTCTCATGATGCACTTTTGTTGTATACAATGCTTTGGACCAAAAAGTTGGACTGTGGGATCGGCACAATTGTGATGAAGCTTCGTTTGGCTAAGCAGAGAAAATATCAGCAAACAACCGCTATTCTAAATCCATAGATTTCATATCAGAATATGAGTCATCAAAACTCCTGTACAGAATGTTTAAGATGTATTTATATTTTTGAACAACTTTCAGAGGAGAAATAGTACTTTGTAACTTAGGAAAATTCTGAATTTTGTTCAGCTTTGGCATGAAACGTTTTATGTAACCCATTACACTTATGATTTAGCGCGCTAGCCTCTGGCGCGGAGGATCCGGGTTCGATCCCGGTACCAGCATGCGGACTTTATCCCCTCTGGTTGGTCTGGCACTGGATGCACTCAGTCTCGTTAGTCTCGAGGGGACCAATTGAGGAGCTACTTGATGGAAAAATAGCGGCCCAGGTCGTGAAGACCGCATAACTGGCCGGGAGGGATCGGGACGCTGACCACGTAAAACCCTCCAGTACTGCACCCCACCAATGACGAGCTTCATGGGCTGTAGTGCCGGGGCTTAGTTAGGTCCCTGTTATACAGTATTAAATTTATCTAAATTGGTAAATAAATATGTGAAAAAAGTGAGGTCACTTATCCACTCTTCATCAATTACTTTTGCCATTTTCAGATTTCGAATTTCAGAGAAGTGCCAGTTTCGCTCCTTAAGGTGAAGAATCGCCACAACATTGCACCTTTATGTAACCACTGCACTTGAAGTAGTATAGAATATCTGTGTATTCGGTTTCAAATTCATCTAAATATGCCTGAAATTGGCGACGGCGAAGTGATGTCCGTTTAAGTGCATTCTCTGATTTTATCACTATTTGCATTACTTTATCTAAAGATACGCTGTAGCGCACAGCGCTTCTCGGCGCATTGCACAATGTATTGCAACTAATTCATTTGACCCCTCAGTGTATTTTAGAAATCATCTTATGAAGCCAATCTTGTTCCTTCTCATTGTAGGGGCACCATCTGTGGCAACACAAACCAATTTCCTCCAAGGTAATCGGAACTTTGCCACAACTTGTACAACAGCTTGGAAAATATCTTCCCCGCTTGTAGTGTTTACCAAAAGAACCAACTCAAGAAATTCACACACTGCATACAAAAATGGCTAATTAAGCAGTGTCTTTAATGTCGATATGTCCAATTCTTCAATACATACTTTTAAGTTCCTCTTTTAATTGATATTCGGGATAATCATCTATTTCGGTAATCCTATTTGTAACAGCTTGCGGAGAGAAGCATATTCATTGAAACTGTTCTTTCTTGGACAAAGCTGCCTGGAGATCATAGTTAAACATTTACAAATTTTTCTTCTGAGAAACATCAAAATTTTTCTGCTATAGATGCTTTGAGAGAAGATTATTGACTCAGAGTATGTTTGTTGTTAAAGAAATCGAAACCAGGTTTGTCTCAAGCTTTTAATGCATGCTTTCGTTCTTCGAATTATTTACGCTTGTTTGGCCCTATTTACAAGGAATAAGGAAATAACTCAGTTTTGAAATTTTGAAATCACTAGGTATTAGGTGACAAACTCAAGAAGCGTATCGGAAAGAATTTGAAACTGCGGAGTTGTTTACCTGAGCTTATCGCACGTACACAGCGAGACAGTATATGTACACTGTATTCAGCTGCCATCATGTCTTTGGGACAGTAATATGTCATACACCGGCAGGTGCGAGAGATCATCCATTTGTGTTGCATTACTAAGTGTACGCCAAGTTACCATATAATTATTACTGTTCTAGTAAACACATAACAAGCGATCGGAGCGCTCTGTCAACCAAGGTCAATATGCTCGGTCGCATTGCCAAACAGTGCTTCAGTTGTCACTACTGCAATGTCAGGGTTACTATAGAAATGTTACCAACATTGACTGAAGAAACAGTTTGTTTACAGTCGGCGAGTGATCTGATACACGAAACAAATTTATTTAAGTATTATATTGCGCTGTAATGGGTCATGCACATAAAGATTAAGAAAACAAAATGTATGTTTGTATCTTTGTACGCGAGTGTGCGTGTATATATGTATGCAGGTATGTTCATTTATTATCAGGGTTGCCAACATTTAAAAGTAAAATTATCGTACCAGCCACTCAAAATTATAGATTTGGATTCAAAATTATCGTACATCATAAAGCAAACGCTACAACAATAAAAATATCAGTATAATACTTATGAAAATATAAGAGTAATGATATTTATTATATCCACTTACAAGATTGATGACCTCAACCAATATTACAACTTTAGCACTTATGTTTCTCGCACTATTCATCTGAAAGTTCAGCTTCCTCAACCGTTGTAGCATTGTAGCATTGTACAAATTTGTTGTTGAGATAAACCTTAACATCTTCTCGGTGACTTGCAGATTTTGAGATTTACCACGTTCTTTCATAAGTTGAGACAACATAAGCTGAGTTCATTTACCGTATCTAGTGCCAATCTGTTTCTAACTTTGGTTTTTATTAAACCCGGTTTAGTAAAAAAAAAATTCACAAGAAGTGCTTCTGCAGGGCAAGGAAACCACTGATAATGCAAAGGCCGCTAGTTCTTTGAAATCAGAATTTTCACCAAGGTGACATGTGTTTAACAGAAACTGCCAGGTTCAGGCATATTCTTTATTTCACACAGAATATCACGTATTCCGAGTTTTCTCCATTGATCATCAATTTTCTGAACAGTGCCTTCTTCATTGAGATTACCAGATTTGGGCACACTGGCAATAAGAGGATAAAGGGTAGCAGCCTTAGTAGGGTTGGAAATGGTTGCTATGGGGTGGAGACAGACGATGAGGACAAAAATGGTGTTATTTGCAATTATTTTCATTTCGCTGGAGTGACAAACCAGTGAAAATGATATTTTGCCGATATCGAACTATCATACATTCAAATTATCGTACACCCCCAAATTATCGTACGGGTTGACAACCATTGTACAAACATTAAAATTATCGTATGCCCCCATAATTATCGTACGAGTTGGCAACCCTGTTTATTATAAATGTATAAAAAGCATGTGATACGTATATAATTTTGAAATACACCTTTCAAGTTCGACTTGATGGAATCCTGAGCACTTTGAAAATACCGGCGTACACCAAACATGGAGAGGTACATTTCCTTTTCGCGTAGCAAACACAAGCGTTATCTTCACGAATGATACAAAAGTGCTTACATAACTTCCCATTCAGCTTTGAAGATGCATCTGTTTACTTTGTTATGTTGCATAATTGCACCACTGACATAACGAGTGGTGGTGTTTAAGGGCCCGTCGACAGCTAGGTCATTTGGGCTGACATAACGAGGGTTGCTTTGAGCGACTGACCGATTCTCGGAAGCAGATAGCACAGCAGATGGCCTGAGACGTAAACGGGGTTAAAACTACCATATAAAGGAAAACACACATTGAGACAGCTTTCCACGTGTCTGAACTAGATCAGTTTTAAAGGGTGCAAGGTGAAGATTTTAATTAAACTTACACTACATACACCACGCAACCCATAAGTGGGACAAACTATTATAAAAATAATTTTGTTTTATAACAGTCTTAAAAAATAAAAATATAAAGCAAACGCACACACACACACACACACACACACACACACACACACACACACACACACACACACACACACACACACACACACACAAACGGAATACTTAGCCAGATATATGAATTTAGGTCCGTGAACCTTGAGGTAATTAAGATATCATTAAGCCTATTTATAACCCAGCAGGATGACCCAGGCGGTAGTGTATATGGCCCATATTGGGGAGGTGGTGGGTTCGCTTCCCTTAGCAACCTTCTTAACCCATGGGTTTTTTAAGGGTTTCCCCGGTTCACTAGACGAATGCTGGAAAGGATAATTGCATCCTCCGAATTTTCTGTCCCTGCATTTCATCTTACTTCTCAATTCATTTCACCTTTTATCCTGGTTGGCTAGTTCAGGGTACCAAGCGTTGGCGGGAGTTTCGGCGTGCATAGCAAGTGCATTGCTCTCTGCAAATCTTCGTCCTCCGGATCAGGTAGGTCTCCGAGGGGAGCCGATTTTACGAGCCGCCAGCGGGGACTTCAGAGTCTCGGGGACTCTGACCTCTGCTGTTGTCTCTCCTTAGTCTGACGCCTCTTAGTTTCCTCTCACCTCACTCCTTTCTCCCGGGGGCGGAAATTTAGGGGTATAGGCACAGAAACTTTCATTGTTCGATGTGCGAAACCCCCCTTTGAAACTTGCCATAGTGTCACAGTATCAAGCTTATTTAGAAGTGTGACCTAAGGCATGATATATTGTGTATGCAAATAAAAAATGGAAAGTATTGTAGAACAAAGACAGTACCAAATGAGCATTTTGAGGATAGGAGCAGGGTGTTGCAGGAATTGCTTATATCAATGAAAGGTTAAATGATTTCAAACAAAAGTGGAAAGAACATGTTGAATGAATGCCAGAGATCGGACTTCCTAAAGAAATAACGCAATATCATCCTAAAGGTAGGAGATCGGTGGGTAGACCCAGGAAACGATGGCTGGAGGACTTTGACGGCGGAACAGGCACTAGACTGCCTATGCCATGAAATGAAGAAGTGCTGCAGGAACTTTTTTACTGCGCTACATCCGTCAATACTAAATCCATTATGTTAGAGTGTACGATTATGACACATGCTTATGGCGTATCAGATGTAAACAAAACACTCTTGTACAGTAGTAGCCACTGTCTCTAGGTGTGTCTGATGTGAAGCCTACTGATGGTACTGCAATACCGTGTGGCTTGCTACAGTAAATGCAAGTAATGGTTAGTTTCCCGTTGTGGACAGGACAAGAAGAAATCCTAGGTCGCACCGCAGTTATTACCGCATTTCTCTTGTCACGATAGTGTACTTCCAGATACGTGGTGACAGAGAAACTGCGATTACAATGAGTTAAAAATAGAGCAAAACATGCATTCGAACCTTTTTTTTTTAATTTAGAGATTTTCATTTTAAATTACAACTTCATTGTAATTCTATGCGATCAAATAGTTCTGTACTTTGTTGTATTAAGATACATAACTTTGTAAAGCGGAAATCTGTGGAAACGAATAAAAGAGTATAACTAACGCGTACCGTTTTAGCCTGGTTTTACTTATTTTACTTTAGTTTTTATCGCATAGTAACCGCCTCTATAAACACCGGCGCATTGCCCTCCGCCAATCACAGACTTAGGTGCATTTCGTTACAGTGTCTCTAACTCGCACTTTCTCCTTTTTACTTTCTCTACTAAGTACAGTAAGTGGAATAAGTATCTATGGTATTTGACCCAAAAATTCGATGTCGAGATTTCACAGAAAATATATGTTTTGAGGCCCCCTGAATCCAAAAAATTGAATTTTTTGAAAAATGTCCATTGTGTCTGCCTGTGTCTGCCTGTAAATAGCATAACTCAAAAACGAAAAGTTGGTTAAAAGTCAAATTTCGAATTTCTATTTAATATCTTTCAAGGATGTAGCACGAAGATTTTGAAGAAAACTTCTCCACCTTAAACTGCCCTTTACATGGAAAGTTTTTCGAACATTTTGATTTTCTCAGAAATAGTTCTAACGATTTCAATTAAAATGTCATGTTTAATATACTTTTATGGCAACAGAAATATATATTTTGAATTTCCTGGCTATAACCTATGTAATTCTGTTTACTCTTGATGACTTAATGAATAACTGGTAAACAGTAAGAGACGGACCAAATCTTACTACACAAAAAATATAGATCTAATTAATACACACACTTGATGTCAAAATTTCTTTTTTGTGAAGTGAACTATTTCCGAGATAGTCTTTGTTATTTGTGTGGGTTTTGCAATAATTATAGATACTTTTCTCAAATGGAAGGTCGTTATTCACGTTTTTATCTCTTGGCCATGCAAAGAGAACGGAATTTTAAGGCCTATATAGCGATTAGCTTTGAAGATTTGATTATCGCTCAAAGTCTACTGTATTCCATATGCCCCTTGCACCTAAAAGAAATTTGGCAATGAGATAATTTCTGCAAAAGTTCATCCCGACTAACATTAAGATAGAGGTATAAGAGTCTGTAAGAATAGTTAGTACAAGAGTAGAGATCCTTATGTTTAGGGTTTCCTAAGTAGTTTCATGCTTGTATACATCACCTAATAGGTGTTATGTCACTGACGAACGCACCTAAAGAGTAGGTGTTTGAATTCGAATTCTGCAGAAATAGCACAGATGCGCAGAGGCCGGAGACGTAAAATTGTGCGGTGATGGTCTGTAAAAGCACGTCATTGGGATTAAGTGGTACTTGTGAAAACGAAGCCTTCGTTTACGATGTAATTATCTCTACTGCCAGAGTCCTCTATGACGATGATGCAATGAAAGGGACTCGGAGCTGTACGTTAATGATGGCACATGAGGTGCTCTACCAACAAGTGTTTCTTGGTAACCGATTAACGGCACTGCTTGCTACAAATGCATGAAAAAATGCTGCTTTTAGAGGGGGGTGGGGAAGTGTGCTAAGTTATGTTCACATGATTTTTCTACCCATTCTTCTACCGAGCGGGATGGCTCAGGCGGTAACGTATGTGGCCCGCATTTGGGAGGTCACGGGTTCGATCTCCGTGGCCGCACATTCTGACATGGGTTTTTCGGTGGTTTCCCCGTGTCACTTAGGCGAATGCTGGAGTGGACTAATCTCTTCTCCACGGATTCCTTTCCCTTCATTTCTCATTTCCCTCCCGTGTCATCTTTCAGGTTTGGTTGGTAGTACAGTACGTTTCGGGGACTGCGGACAGATGGCATAATGGCTTGAGCTCTGGAACCTCTTTCCTGGCCCTCCCTGGAAGTTGTTGCCCAAGGCGCAAGATTCGCCCCGTCGCCCTCTTCCTGAGTAGAACACCTCGGTTGCGTACCAGGTGTCAATATCTGTAACTGTTAGGGACTTCTATGCGTCTCTAGGCTTCGCTGGCTTCACTCTCTGACATGCTTACGGGGGGAGAGATAGATCCATGTCGAGGTCGCTGTGGGTCGAGGTGTCCCCCTTCCGTTACACAGACACACACATGTACACACACGTTCATCTTCAAACTATTCTTACAGGGGTTTGTTCTATCTCAATTATATTAATTTCCAGGCTATTGCTTTTATTACACACTGCTGGTTTACTTGACATTGCACAGTCAGCTTTTAAACCCCAGTGACGAATTAATTAATTTCATTTACCTTCCGCATTCATCATTAAATTACCAGCGTTGCCGGTGTTTTACGGTTTACCCTACAACCTTTAGACTTTGGTTGCAATTGCTCAGTAGCCTCGCATTTCTTTGGAGACATTTAAAAACGATTACTTAAAGGGGAACAAAAAACAAAAACCCTGCTTCTTTCGAAACGAAGCATATGGCTTTTAAAATGCAGTGGAAAGCTTGTTTTTTACTGCACGATAATGTTATCGCTGTGCAAGCGAAATAATGAACACTTTATACGCGCGCTGCAGCCACGTGGACTTGATTACTGCTGCATACGTTTTCATAAATTGATTTTGTGTGTATTTAAGTTCAGGAGTAGTGTTCTTTACAGTGATGTTTTGGTGACGGTGTTGCTTAGTTAGTTTAGTATTACACAAACAACGTAATATTGTGAAAAATAAAATGTCTCAATGATGTGGATATGTCTGCACTGTGAGAAGCGAAAAATAAATATTATTTCCAGATATCAAATCTAGTAAGACAGTGCTTCGCCATCTTCGTGTAAGAGCAAATGACAAAAAAGAAAAGGAAAAAAAAAGAACGATGAGACTAGAAATCGTAAAAGCATTATTTTGAGTTATGTGATAGTGTTACTTGCAATAAGAAGTCAATAATAATACAAGTAGTGCAAGAGAATTCAGAATAGAAGGTGATGAGAAAATGAAGAATTCAGAAATACGATGTGAACCTGGTACTGAAATTATAAGGAAATGTACATATGAGGCCTCTAGTATCATAAATGGACATCATGCCATCCGGTCGACATGGGGACTTGAGCATGTTCATATCAGTTTTCTTATGTTGCATTTAATGGCGAATGAAGTTCCATTCAGAAATTGACGAAATTAATATATTTTGACATTTAAAATACGTGGTTACTTTCAAACTCCGTCACAATGCCATCCGGTCGAAATGGGGACTAGGACTCACTGTGCGTATATCTGTATTTGATACTGGATGCCTCGTATATTGTTAGAATATCGGCAGGACCTATTAGCAAGGTTGTTGGCGTGAGTAATTGCTTTTCAGTTCTACTTTTTGCTTTTAACGCTGTTATGCCTCACGATATTCAAGACATCGTGATCTATACCTAATTTGTGAAAATTGGGATGCCTTGTGACAGACAAAATCACCTTCATCAATTTTGTGTTTTCATAGTCCGAACTACCGACGCTTCCCTCATCATTATCCATTGGTACACATTCCTTACACTTACACCAATGGATGGAACCAGCATGGTGTTCGCTATTCACACTGTCTCGGAATCGCTATCAGAATGGTTCAAATCTTCAAACTCGCGCTTTTTCGGCTCAAACTGATGAGGACCCATTCACTCTTTTTCAAAGCAGGTGTTGTACTGCTGTCATCTAGTTGGTATTGACGCATGAACCTTGTTGATGATTTAAAATATCACGTCTTGTCTGTGTTCAGTGGAGCTCATGACGTCACGCATCAAAACAACTGCAAATAACATGATAACCACTCACCCATTGTGTGACGACAAATCAACTAATGTTGCGAATGAAATATTTATTTTTGTTTGAGAGGTAGAATCAGGACTGAAAAATTCATTGCCATGGCCGAGATTTGCATCATAGATCTTGCCTTTCACACACGGCTGCTTTAACCACTGAGCTACCATGGCAACTTGCCAGCATGGCATTAAATTTCTCAACTGTCTCGTATTTTGAGTTTCGTTTCCCTTTAATACACTTAAAGAAAGATTTAGTTGAAACTTTTAGGGCGTTGTAAAGAACAAAACAGGACCAAAAAAGATCAATAAGAACAGCAAGAAAACACTGTGCAAATACTACAGCAGGAAAGAGCACCTGAAGAATGAGTTACAACATTTTTATTTAAAAAGCAAGGTGTTGCTTATATAACTTTTGTGCAACTTTAATCAAGCACTATCTTATTACTTTTATAAACATTATTTGCAAAACCACAAGTTATAACCAACCAACCACTTGTCCAAAAGCTCTGAGTTCTTTTGCAGGCATTTACAAATGTTACACAAGAAACATAAAGAATGAATTATAACTCTTAGGACACTATAATGACAAAATATTTATGTCATATAAATGCCGAGAACATGTTATGCAAAGGCACTGTTCAACAATCAGAAATACCACAGTTTGTAATGATGATTATTTCAAATAACGATGAAAAATACCCTGATAATATATCAAAAAAATGCATATGTCAACCTTTGGCGCAGTAAGAGCGCTTGGTCAGAGTGGTCGAGTAATTTTCTGGACTATTCCACTATCAACCAATCATGTGCATAACAATTTCAAAACTTAACCAATGACAGCCGTGATTTGCGAAAACTTTAAAAAATTTCTCAGTCACATTCCTCTGAATTGCAATTACCACGTCCTCGGTTTTTCTTATGTTGTGATCAGGTTAGAGAGTCTAGCTGCACTGCCCTACAGATATGCAACAGCGTACGTAATTTGACACTGCAGAACTGCTAGGTTTAAATGCCAAAATGGCTGACTAGTTTCAGCATCTAATGCTGAAATAGATGACATAATTCTAAGAGGGAAACCTCACAACACAAAATACAACAGGAAATATGTTAAATATAAACTGCATGCACAAACAGGGAACTAGATAAGTGCAACTCGCTATACTCAAATTCTCTAGATAAGTTGACAGCCACTGGCATTATGATTATTAAAATAGGTTAACATTTAAACCCTTGTGCGTTCTTTTTGCTCCCGTATTAACACCATAAAATCACATCATTTTCACATATAACAGAAGCCCATACTATAAACAACCAAATGAGAATCCACAGTGCTAGGCTAATTTGTTTGGAAAAAGACATCTAGCCCTCGACCATCAAAAAATAGTGAATATCAGTGCATTGATTTCCAATGTCAGCAGTTATGCAATAATTTACTATGTCCTGCTAACGAATTTGACTACAACGTAAGTAGAAAGGAAATAAAGAAAAACAAATTTAAGTTTATTAGACAGTCTTGGTATAAGCAAACTTCAGTGTGTACATAAATAGAATAAATACATAAATACACCCTTAGAAGACAGTACACGTTAAATGGAGCGCAGTGTTGCAACATGTACTAAATAAATAAATGTTATTCAGATATTTGGAAATTGTTTCATTACATAACACTTCAGCATAAAAAAAAAATATAACAGAAGCGGTTATCGTCTTTTAAACTTTGTGTTTTGTTTAGTGAAGTGCTACTACTTGAGCATCCCCCCCCCTCTCTCTCTCTCTCTCTCTCTCTCTCTCTCTCTCTCTCTGTACATATATACCAGGTGAGTCAGCCACCCCTTATTTTTTTGGAAGGTAGGCCATCCATCAAACTGCACGTGCGCTGTAGTCCAGTTTTGCTCTTACTAAAACGTATCGCTTGACGTTCTTAGAGAGAGGAATACGCAAAATTCAGAGGAACAGCGGTTTAAGGGACAGAACATACGGACGTACTCCTCGCTAAAGTACACCTCAGAAACATACGACTCGTTTACTGAGAGCGAATTCCGGTTTCCAGCCGATTTTTCAAACGTTTTGTTAGAGTATACATGGCAACGTAATTCAGTAAATGCCCCTATTAAATGGACCTATCATGAGTACGCTAGCAACACCAAAAATAAAGAAAATGGCGGATTCTTGTACTTAGAGCAGTGGTTGGCTGCAAAACATTACGGACACACCTCATCCGTCATGTACCCGTACAGTCAAAACGCACACAACATTAAATAACGGGTTTATTTTTTTGGGTAAAGTATGCTCTTGTACAACTCAAATAACCTGCATAATAGCTTTTGCCATTTATGTTATCATATTAAAATGCTCAGCAAAGGATTGAAACTGCCTTAAAGGGCTAAATTAAGTACGAAAACTCGCGAAGTGGCAAGACATACCACCTGGCTTAGAAGTCGTACTATTGAAATCGTAATGTGCTTTTAGTCAAGTCTTGAAATAGCTGAAGAGAATTATGACTGTATCCTCTGCGCTGAACAGGGGTTCACGTCTCGGCATTGTACATTTTTATGCTCATAAAAACTTGGAAAGCAAATTTACAGTAAACTAATTATAAAGTCCCAGCGGATTTAGTACATTAATACTTAAATTGTTTTTGGTTGTCTGCATTTTGTAATGGAACAGGTACAATGACTTCTGTGCATCTGCAAGAATAGTTTGTATAAGAGCGAGTATAGCTTTAAATATATTTGCGAAAAACGTTTCCCCAAATTGAGCTATATTGAAAGTCTGTATCGCGATAGGTTACGTCACGATCATTTGGTGTATCTTCTAAGGCTATGCACTTCAATTTTGTTGCCAAATATTGAGTTCTTAAACGTAAGAGCACCAAAAAAGTCACTAATGAACACATGTGTAACGCATAAGATTTGAAAGTGCTTTCATAAATCAAGCGCAACGTACATGGCTCTATATGTCATTTTAGCCATTTTACCAATAGACTTAGAAATAAGAAAGAGAGCTGCCCGTTACTGGCTCCGAAGAGATAACTGCACAAGAGCGTCACAACTTGCGGGTTTTAGAGTTGTAGATGAAACAGAACTAAACGAGAAAATATTGGACATGTGGCAAGACGAATGGGAGGCTAGTCTAACGGGAAGAACTTTTTCCTTCTTTCCCAATGTTATCGAAAGAACCAAAATGAAATATTTTAAGCCTTCTCAGGGTCTTGTGCACTATCTCTCTGGCCATGGTCCCTATCCAGATTATTTAAACATATTTGGTCAAAAAGATACAAATACATGTATATGTAACAATATTGTCACCCCCGAGCACGCAGTCTTTGAATGCCCACATACACTAGATATAAGGAGAGAATACCAAAAACGCCTACAAGGCAAAAGCATGTACGAAATACTCCGAAAGAAGGGACTCTGGGGGGCCTTGAACAATATTACCGAGGCATATTCAAAATTTAAATTTAAAGAATTTTATCGTAGGTAGATATGCTTGTAATTTTTAATCCATGGTATTTTATTAACTATGTTTTAATGTGTTTTAGTACTTTGCGTTTTTAACTAATAATCAATTAATTGTGTAATTATTAAGAATTTTAGAAGTATTAACAATGTATTACTTTTACTTCTAACGGTTTTAAAGGGCTTTAAGTATTTTATATTTTATATTTTAATTTTTTTATTTTATTGCATATTCTAGTGTGTTAACTTTTACTTCTAACTGCATGACATCATAACTAACGTTTTGTTTTAATCTGTTTTTATTTTAATTATTCTTTACCTTATCATTATTATTATTTTATGTATTGTCTCTCGTCTGAGTGTTTCAATTGGTTGAACTCCAATTTTAATGTGTAAATTCCCCTTCTTGAATTACAAATTTTAATATGTAATTGCATGTAATGTTATCCCAATTAATATTGTGAAACTTCTTTTATACTGAAAAATTGTTAAATAAAATAAGAGTTGTTTATGGGACCCGGTCAAAATTTCAGAAACCGGGTCATTTAAGAATTGGGGAGCCCCCTAGTCTGCGGTTGCGCAGGCTAGGGGGCTTTTTTTTCCCCCTCTACATACTCACAATACTTCCTTGATGCACCTCCGCAGTATTCGCATACATCGCATCACCTACAGTTAAGGAACACTGCGATGAATGTTCAAGCTTTTTCAATTTTACATCTGCTATCTTCAAAATTGACCACTTCATACGAATAAATAAAGAAATGACTGTGCGAAAGCTCAATTATAGCTCAGGGATGTGCAACATTATCTCTTGCGTAATGAGCGGCTATCCCCACTCCACTCCTTCAGTCGGAGGGACAGACGGTCAGTGACGGACACAAACAGACGATTCCATTGCAATATCTAAGTCATATCTTGAATTTTCTGGGAATGTCTTCATTTTGGATGACTTTTGCATAAATGGTAAACATTAAGAGACAAAGTGTTAGTGAATAAAAAAATGTGGATCTCGTTAAAACACACAATTTATATCAAATACTTGTTTTTTTGTTTTGATTGACCCATTTCCAAGATATGTTTTTATTATTCGTTTGAATTTTCTAAAACTTACCCTTTTTTCAAATAGGAATGTGTTATTAGTTCTTTTTTATCTCTTGGGCTTGCAAACACAAAGGGATTTCAAAGGCACCGCATAACAACCAGCTCTTAAAATATTTCACCATCGCTTAAAGACTACTGTACCCCCATAATCGCCTTGCACCTACAAGAAAGTGAGCAATAAGATCATTTCTGAAAATGCTTATGTCAATTAAAAAGAATTAAATCGAGAAATAAGCATCTGCAAGAATAGTTTGTATAAGAGCGAGTATAGCTTTAAATATATTTGCGAAAAACGTTTCCCCAAATTGAGCTATATTGAAAGTCTGTATCGCGATAGGTTACGTCACGATCATTTGGTGTATCTTCTAAGGCTATGCACTTCAATTTTGTTGCCAAATATTGAGTTCTTAAACGTAAGAGCACCAAAAAAGTCACTAATGAACACATGTGTAACGCATAAGATTTGAAAGTGCTTTCATAAATCAAGCGCAACGTACATGTAACCAACCCGTCATTGCAACACAATACACGGCTGGGGGTTAAAGGGAGGCAAAATTCAAGTATAGTGGAAAGAGGTAAACACAACCTCCCCTGCTCCGGTTTCCCCCGCCATCTCATTCCACCGGTGCTCCATCTTCATTCCGTGTATCATTAGTGTCACCGCCTGCGGTGCCGTAGTAGTAAAAGCGGGCGTTAAACACTACAACTACAACAACCTCCCCTCTTTCGCAAACGTTGGATATCGTTGTTCTAGCTCAAGCAGTTTCTCAGACAATAGAAGTAAATAGTTTTAAGTAGCGAGAAAATGATTTTTTAAAAACAATTGCCTTCACATTTTTCAGAGAAGTATACTAATGGCAGTTTCTGATACTTAAGTATACTGAAAATAAATTAAATTATTTGACTGAAGTTAATATTAGCACTTGCAGAGAAATGCATTTGTTTTAATGAAGTTGTTGGTGTTAAAATTCCTTTCTTTTTCAGCATGATTTTTTGTGAGCCAGTGAATAAAGCAATCATATTTAAATTTGAAATTTAGACAAAAAGTTCAAAATTATGTATGCAAATTTATATACAAATCAGAGGAAAATTGAAATGTAAAGAATAAAATGCAATACCGGGCACCTGCAACGAACCCTATACTAATATTATCAAGAGAAAAACTTTATTTCTTGGGTAATCTTAAAAACAATTATGGATTTTTATAATTCTTTCACCAGAAAACTAATTGGTTCTTATGCACATAGGGCTTACAGCACCTCTTGGTAAATTACGTAAATCATTTAATAAATTTATTTGGAATACCCCGAAGTTCGCAGGTGGTGGAGTTTGCTTTTGAATCGAACCGGGAGAAAGAAAACGTGAATAATCCGGAAAATCGAAAGGGGAACATTAATAACAGCAACGGAATTTGTTTGATAATTATAGTTATCCACCAAGTGCACTACAGTTTGACAACAAGATATATGATGTTTGGATCTGTGCCGACAGCTAAAATTAAAATAATAAAATGAGCTGTTTACGGATGTAGATGCTGAGACGAATCAGGTCTATTTAATTTCAAGTCACCACACAATGAGTTAGCGAGTTACAAGTCATACATACACTGAAATATAAAGTTAACGGGAATTCAGATAACACAGAATGGCTTGCACTCAGAGAAAGCGAATACAAAATGTTATACTTTAAATATCAACTCAGTTACGAGGATCAATATAACAGTCTTATTTAGTGACAAATAGACTGCAAATTATTTAGGTCACGTAAGATTCAATGCAGTTTAAGAAATCGAAATAAACTGAATATAATTCATTGAAATCTACCCTATTTAACAAATCGCTGCTCAACAGTTCACACAAGATAGTTGCAAGAATCGTTGTAGTACCTTAACGTTTGACTTTGGAATTTAGAATTTATAAACACAGAGCATAAGATACCCAATGATGGGTAACATAAGTATTTGTGCGTTAAATTAAATAAATAATCAAATAGATTACTAAAAGGTAGATTCAAACTAACGTGGTGTCACTCATTACGACAACATAATGCTGGCCGTTTCCTTGAGCAAAGCTGGAGAAGCTCTCTTGCTGTTCGAGTAAGGCATAGGCTTAGCTGAGCTAAGGTGGAAGGGTTGGCGGAAACTTCCACATTATGATGACGTGGCTATGGCAACTTCAGTGTTGTCAACCCAAGTTTGGATCCAGATGGAGAGATAATACACTGCCACAGGCTATAAAGCACCTTCTAATTTCAGTTCATAATTTTCTAGTACACTAAAGATGATTTAAAAGCCCCTATCCTTGAATACGGACACATTGGAGTTAAAGTAGTACATGCTTACAAAGAACCCGTGACTTTAAGTTGAGAATGCCATTGAATTGTGGCTCCATGAAATATGATTTTATATTTTATACTCTGCACTTGGCAGAGTATAAAAACAGAAACAATTACATTTTACTGAAACGAATATATACCAGGTGAGTCAGATGCCCCTTATTTGTCAGTTTTATGCAATCTGAATTTTATACTGGAACACGAAAGCATCGGCCCCCATGCTAGGTTCCACCCAAGTATATAACATGAATGTCTTTGGTTACACACTCGATGAAATAAGTGGATACTAATATAGCATTGCCTATAATTAGACAGCTGACGTTTGCATTTCTGCAAATGAACACTGGGACCAGCGAATACTACATGTTAAACGCAATGTTTACATCTACCGTTACTAGGTAGTTCAGTTGGAAGGAGCGCTGGATCCGCAAATAATCCATCTGGTGTAGATGTGGTTCGACTCCCTTGCATGTGCTAATTTTTTACCATGTAATATTCACAAATAACATTGACTGAACAATTATTATGTTAAAAGCTGTTATTATATAAATTTGCAATAGTTTAATTTCCATTTTATAGAATTGTCTATTAAAATATCTCTCCCGGTATAGATGCTCAGCTGTTTGTACATTGGCTCTTGCTTTTCCGTAGATCAAAAGCATATCAACGTACTCGTCTATTGAATACATGGTAAAGGAATGGCACAAAATATCATGCAACAGCTCACCCCTATAGAATGGAGTCGGCATTCATAATAACACACTACAACATGCCAGATCAAATGTATATCAACGTACCTGTCTGTCGAATACATGGTGAAGGAATGGCACAAAATATCGTGCTACAGCATACACGTGGAGAATAAAGGGAGTCGGCATTCATAATAACACACTACATCGTGCCAGTCCAATGGGGAAGATGCTATTATACCTATTCTATTACAAAATTCAGACAAGAAAGACGTTTTAAATTATATCCTGATTCCCTAAAGACTTTAAAATTAGATTATTGTGGATTCGGTTTGCAAGTTTTGATAAACAGAAAAAAAAATTGTACAATGCCAAGACGCGAACCCATGTCCCGGAGGTTAGCGCACAGAATACGGTCATAATAATAGTTCTATTCAGCTATTTGGAGGCTTGACTGAAAGTTCGAATCCCAACCCTAGAGCCAGTACGCCAGGTGCCATACCATTTCCAACTCGCGACTTTTCGAGTGTAATTTAGCCTTTTAACTCAGCTTTAAACCTTTGCTGGGCGTTTTGATATTATTAATTACACAGAAAAAGCTATTATGCAAGTTATTTGAGTTGTACGACATATATTTTACGCCAAAATTTAATAATATGTGCGTTTTGACTGTACGGGTCCATGGTGGATAAGGCGTGTCTGTCAGTTTCTGCAGTCAACCCGACTCTAAGTACCTACAAGAATCCGCCATTTCATTTTTACCTGATATTGTTAATTTACTCATATGATAGGTCCTTTTCTTCAAAGGTATTTACTGAATTGCGTTGCTATGTATACTCTAATAAAAAGCTTGTAAAATCGACTGGAAACATGGAATTCGCTCTCAGTAAACGAGTCGTATGTTTTTGAGGTGTACGTTAGCGAGAAGTACGTTCTGTCCCTTAAACCGCTCTTGCTCTAAATTTTGCGCATTCGTCTGTCTAAGCACGTCAAGAAATACGTTTTAGTAAGCGCAAAACTGGACTAACGCTCACATGGAGCTTGATGGGTGGCCTCCCATCCAAAAAATAAGGCGCGGCTGACTCACCTGGTATAAACGTAATTCACAATCAAGAGGATTTCGCAGGCTATTCGCAGAAATTTCAATATAAAATGTTATTTGTCATGCAGATGTTTGAAAGAATGGTGGAAAGGTAGGATCAGTAGAAAGGTAGTATTCCAATCTCGTCCTACAGACGGCCTCTGTAAAGGAACAATTAATTAACAATTAACGGGAATCCACTGTGCGCTTGCGCACACAGGCAAAGAGAAACAGAGAGAGAGAGAGAGATCGCATTATTGCAGAACTCGCTAGGTATGTTGTAAATTATAGCGGCATGTCGTTTGATATGGAAATCAATACCGAAATAATGGAAAGCAATTAATTAATTATGTTTTAGGGAGGTTGCACTAAAGCATTACGTTGTATTCGTGCTTCGCGCCTTTAATTCGAAGTTAAGTGATTAACATCATCGTTTGTACATAGGTATTGTTCAAATAGAAGGAAAAGCTATATTGCATTTTTCTTAAACTATGTACAATTATTGTATGTTTAATATAGTTATTTTTGTATTTGCGTACTTAATTAACATATCAAAATCTCGTAGTTCTGGAATAAAAATATTAAAGTTTATAGTACGAGTATCTTGCTAAAATACACAAATTGAAAATCAAATAACTCCCAAATTTCTGGCCCGAAACATTAATATTGGTTTTTGTTTCATTACAAAACCTTCTAATTTCAATCTAAAATATATCACTCTTTCTTTTTTTAATTTGACTTTTCCTACTACTTAGCTGTTCTAGGTAGTGGAACTATTTCAGTCCACCCCAAAATTCGATACGGACACTTTACCGGAAGTAAACTTTTGAGAACGTGCGTGTGTGAAGGAGAGAGAGAGAGAGAGAGAAAGGGAGAGGAAGAGGAGAGAGAGAGGAGAGAGGAGTGCACATAATACAAACAAAAAGCCATTTATCTTCAGCGAGGTGCAGCACGTAATTTTCAAACTTTCCTTTACTGCAATATGTTATTTACTTTAAGACATTTGCGTGAATAATAAATTTACAACTTAAGGGATGCTTTTGTAGGCCTCTTTGTTCTGAAAAAAATTTGTAAAACTTTTATGACTGGTATACCATTAGAGCTAAGCAAACTCTTACAGTAAGAAAATAAAAGTGCTAGAATTTGTTGAAATATTCCTTTTTTGTCAAATTACTTTCTTTCCGAAGCATTAACCGTTTGCGAAAGACTCGTTGTTTACATATACATTTTCGACAGTTAAACTACCACGCTGCATCTGTTAAGTTGTTACACGTGATTTTCCCCCGCATACTTGCATTATTATCACACTGACTTTACATTTAGCGATCATAACATTTTTGTTCTCCATATTGTAATGCACCTCAAGTATGTGTTGATTAATTTGAAGTGGTTATTGCTAGCCAAAGATATACACTAAATTAGCAGGAATAAAAGAATCACTTTATATGAATTCTGTGATATATAATGTACTGTGTGAAATAGGCAGTAGGACAAATTTTGTGTATCACATCAAATTTTTGCTTATTTGAAGAAATTCGAGTACCCTTCTCTTTGTCTTTATTTTGTCCACTACTCATAATAGAAGCTAAAGGGTAGACAACGCCTTGTGCACTGCAACCTGCACACATGTCTACTGCAGCTAACACCCCTCATAAAGAAAGGATGAAGTGAGGGAACCACAAGGTCCCACAGGTACAAGACAGGCCACACAGATGCGCGCGGAAGTTCCTAACACTGCTTATAGTAATGAGGGGAAGTTTTGCATTTCACCAAAAATTAAATGTCAAGATTTCAGAGACAATATATATTTTGAGATCCCATGAACCCAAAGAAGCATTTTTAAAAGGAAGTCCTATGTGTTCGTGTGTGTTTCTGTGAACAGCATGACTCAAAGTGAAAGTTTAGTTGATAACCAAACTTGTATTTAATTCCAGCATCTGCCAAAGGTGCGACACGAAGATTTTGAAGAAAATCCTCCCATTCTAAACTACTCTTTAGATGGAACATTTTACGAAATTTTGATTTTCTTACAAATGCTATAACGATTTTCATTAAAGTACCATTTCTTAAGATAGGTCCATGATAAATTAAATATAGGTATATCTTGAATTTCCTGAGAATAGTGTTTGAGGTCTTCTTCATTCTGAAATGAAATGAAACGAATGAAAATAGCCCAAAATCTTCCATAAAGGACAAATACCTCTTATCAATAGTGAAAGCTTATTTATCCTAACGTGGCGAGCTACTACACGTTAGGTGTTGCACATAGATTTTGTCCACTATTCACAATTTAGTCTTTACATCTCTAAGGATTTCCAGTCACTTCTTCTCGCTACTCGTGACCACTGCTGTCCTGCGTGCTCCTTAGAGAGGTCTTTCCATCTGCGTCTCGGTCTTCCTTGTAGTCGTTTTCATATACAGGGATCCCACATAGTAGCCTTGTGTGTCCACCTGTTGTCTTGTAATGCCATCACTTGGCCTCCCCGTTTCCATTTCAATCTTGTGGCTAATTGTGTCAAATCTTTTGTCTGTGATAACTGGTTTAATCTCGCATCAGAGATTCTATCTTTCAAAGATATCCTCAGGAGTTTGCGTTGCATTTTCCCTTGCCATATTTGTATTTTATTTTTCTGATGTGTTGTTAGTGACCATGCCTGACACCCATAGAGCAATACAGGGTAGACACAGATTTGCAATACATGAAATGTAGTTCGTCTTCTTAACGTTTTGTCTAAGAGTATGAACTTAGGACCTCAAAATGTCTTACAGGCTATAGAGGTTCTCCTTTGTATTTCCTTCTCCATTTTGTCTTGGAAGGATATTATTTGTCCCAGGTGTGTATACTTCATTCTGAGTCATATTTAATATTAGTTAAACATTAAGAGATAATCAAACTCTTACTCCACAATATGTAGATCTCGTTAAAATACACAATTTACGTCAAATAAGTAGCCCTCACTTGCAGAGTTAATTTTCCCGATATATTCCTTGTCATTGTTGTGCATGTTTAAATACTTGTACTGAACTCAAATTTTTCTCAAAAAGGGAATCGTTATTCCTTTTTCTTTTTTTCTTTTTTTTTTCTTTCTTTCTTTCTTTTCCCTTTCCTCTTTCTTCTCTTGGTCTTGCAAAGATAACGGAATTTGAAAGCCTTTACCAGCGACCCGCTCTTAAAACGTTTGACTATTGTTTTAACCAGAGCCGCCCAAACTTTTTCGCGTGGGCCACTAATTAACTTAAGACATTAGCCTGGGCCATAAGTACAGTTTAACAAAATGAGATAAAGTTAATATGGAATGTCAAAATAGGATTTATTTAATGCTGTTAAACACGTTTATATTTTGCATGGTATATTAGCCAGTTTTGAAGATCTAAGCAGGTCCTGGCGCCGGGAGACCTCTCAACTCGTCTTAGGCTATTCCGCGCGTCTCTGTGATCTATCTGCCTGCGACCCTGTGACCTGCGGTTCCACCACTTCGTCTCTTCCTCATGGGGACTCTTGCCCCAATAGATCCACCCATTTCCCTTTTACTTCACTGTACCACTGTAGCACGCATTTGAACCTCGATACCAACATCTTTTTCACCCTTGTACCTACTTTTGCTTGCTTAAATAAGCGAACTCACAAAATGTCATGAGATGCGAATAAATACCCATGTGTTCAATACTCACAATGTGCTTTTGGCACCAAAAGATTGACATGAATGTGAGTAAACGCGAAATCTGAGTTTGCATTATCTAATGTTGTTGAAGTAATGATTCCACTGCATGGTTTTTTATATCCACTATCTCGGCTGGCAGATGATCCACATATTCCAGCTAAAGACTGCTTGCTTCGTATGTATTATAATTTAAATAATTGAAAACATGTAGCTCTATTTTAATATTATAAATATTGATGTATCCTGTTATAAATAATAGACTTTATTAAATAAGAATTATAAATAATCTGCTACAAAGGATTAAGGAGTTATATGCAATTAAATGTATCATCAATACCTCAACAACCATTCGGATTTTTATGCTGATCTATATAATAAACATAGTTTCCTTAACAACCATCATAAAGATAACTTACAGCTTAAACAAAACATGAGGGATTTTTGTCGTTCCAATTTACACTCAATGTGCCCTACGTCCTCAAATAGGATAGTACTCGTTTCGGATGAGCGATCATACTTTTCAGGGTTTATTCGTGAACTTTAGGGATGGAGGAGTGTGTACAAACTACTGGAAAACAATCTATTAGGGAACCTGTTTTGAAAGAGGTGCAGAACAAAAAGGAAAACAAGAAAAACACAACAACAGAATTTCAACAAATGGTGTGTATGTGTGTGTGTGTGTGTGTGTGTGTGTGTGTGTGTGTGTGTGTGTGTGTGTGTGTGTGTGTGTCTCAATTTATTCAATAATTAGTTATTTCAATTGTGTTTCATTCTTCCCTATAAATGAACATCTCCACATAATGCTGGGTGGCTGGTTCTTTAGAGTTATATTGTAGCAATTCAAAGCATCAGTTGCTGCTAAACATACTTTATCGCTCAGGCGCTTAGCGGTGTAGCATTACATTATACTTCAGATACTCTTACACACACTCAGAATAAAACACAACTGATCCATAGCACTGTCCACTAAACTCAAGTGTGTGTCGGACGCTCGTCAGCTATTTATATAGGCTATGAATACAAAGGGAACGTTCTAGAAGGGAAACCTACTCGAAACGGCCAAAATGAATCCTCTGCAGTGAGAGGCAGCACTTAATGTGTATTGTCTGCTGAGAGGAACGACCATTAGCGTGGTCAGGTACGCCAGCTGGATTCAAGACTTCCCTCCACGGTCATAGTACCCTTCTTGATTTACTTTCCTGTAATCGATTTGGTACATAATAAACTCCATCAAATGAAATTCGTGCGCAGATCGTTCAGGTAAGATGCCATATAAAGATGAATCTCTCGACTCAAAAGCGGCTCTACCCGAGATCTTTCTGTACTGAAGTTGACAACTTTATTAATACTCGACAAAAGGACTCCAGGAAATTTCCTACCTAAAACGAAATCCTATCTTGGGGTTTTCAGATACTTTCCATGCCGAAACTGTTGGAGGAGAGAAAGCAAAAAAATACTTTCAAACTAATTCTATATTTTTGCATCTAAACTATCCTCTCGCTTTCTTAAGGAGAGACTAAGTGCTGAAAGTTGCTATAAAGCACATTTTTATTTTTTATTGGTCTTATAATTTGAAACTTTTTCTTTTAATTTTATATATAACCATTGTAGGCGCAAAATTATATTTGATATGTATTTTTAAAAATTTTAGGGCACCTGATATCAGCATCACTTCACCGGAAAAAAAAAAAAACTAAACTCTTTGAAGTACAGAATTAGAGTTTAGCTTATCTTTTAGGAGAAGCTTTGCTCTAAAGTTTTGTAGCACTTCTAAAATACATGGCAGCTTCCATACTGTGACCAACGATTCTGGCTCGAGTTTATCGAGGGATTGGTGCCGGGTATTTGTAGAGATAAATAGAGGTCAATAGAAATAAATAGATGCAGTAGCGCTCTCACCCGGCGTAAATACCATTAGTGCTGTCAACAGTAAACCAGAATCTTCTGAAAATGTCCCTTCTTCCCACCTCCAGCCCTTTTAAGAATACTCTGTGCAAAATTCCAGCAGCTATATAAGGTCAATCAATGCAATTAATCGTTCTTCCACAGCAATAGCCGTGTGTAGAACAGGATTGGAAAGGGTAGAATGAAACAAAAATTAAATGCCCCAACTGGTATTTGAACCACGGACCTACCGGTTTTCGCCTGGTTGTTCTAACAACTGAACTACCATGGCCAACGTACCGACACGGCATTAGATTCTCCAACTCCTCGCATTTTTCCCGGTATACCACACAAGGAGATCTCAGTTCATATGAAATAACAGACCTTAAAGTCCTGGGCTTTTAGTTTAACCAACTATAAGGTCAATCAATGCAATTAATCGTTCTTCTACAAAATAGTCATATGTAGGACAGGATTGGAAAGGGTAGAATGTTTATGGTAACCCTTTTGGCCTTTGGAATAGGTTAAGTATTCAGCAAACGGTCATGGGGCAGACGGACACTTGGTAAGAATATTTAGTATAATTTGCTTACAAATGTTGGTACCACTGTGTATTGTGCAGCACTGTGCATACGGTAGAGCTGCATTGACATATTGTGTGATCATCTGTGATGATCTCAAAGGAAATGTACAATCCAGAAACAGAAACGAAACATGTTAAGGGATGGTTGTCGGTTACTATCGGTGAAGAAGCTTACCTGAGGAAATACTTCCAACCTGTCTGACTGATGCATTATTATGTTTGACAACACAGCGGAGCAGACAGACACAGCTCAGGTGTGGTAAAACCACAGAGGCTTTTTCGTCTTGCAATTAATTGAGTGCAATTTCTAAAGCATTTATAGTTGTGAATCACATAGATTCATGATTTGTGTCACATTTATTAGTTAAATTTCGTATTAATTTGCACATTAAAAAAGAGAACCCGATGTTAAAAATTACATCCTTGAATCTCAGAATCAAGCTCTCTTGGAGAATCTTCAGGAGGCAATCCCAAATAATGGGAACACGACACAACAAAGTGTGACTCAAGGTTCTACACCCTCGACAGGCTTCGAATAGCTAAGTCCTCCTACAAGCATATCACAAGTAAACCAGGAATCAAATGAAATCCAAAAAATATGACGCTATAACAAGCCCAGAAAGTATAAATGATCTAAATGCTAGGAAGGCTGCCCGCGCTGAAAAGAAAAAAGCCAGCAACAGCGAATGACCGGGATATTGCAAGTTTGTCTATGAGAAAGAACATAATTATCTGAAAAAAATGCCACCAATGTTACAAGGAAGGGGCAAACTGGTATCGTGTTAACTGTGTAGAGACAGGAAATGACCCATATTTCGTATGTCATAATTGTATGAGTGATTACAGTGACTAAAACTATTGGTCCTTTTGTCCCAAACAGAGTGTCCGTTTGCCCCAATGGTTGGGACAAACATGCTTAAACTAATTTTTTCTTCTTCTTTCTTGTATCTTATTTCAGAAGAAACAAATTTAAATTTAAATGAATGTTCAGTGTCTTCATTAAAAATTGTGGTTTTAGAATAATCAGTACGGCCTTCATTTTGAAACATGGACCTAGCCTTCTGTTTGCATCGCCTTTACCCTGCGCTACTAGTTGATAAAGTTCTAGAATCCAGCGATACACAAGCAATTAATGCGCTTAGATGTTATGTGTTACCCAACAATGTTGTTCGTATTTATTGCATACTAGCTGAAATATCCGGCTTTGCCAGTGGTATGATGATTTTATCCCTACAACTTTTAGACATACGCTGTATGCTACAAAGAACCCAAAAGAAACAAAATAAATAAAAACACCGGAAAACTGCAAAATCACTGTTGAACAACCTCAAACACCTCAGGAAGAAAAACAAGTACGGAAAGCTGTGTGAATGTAAGACGTTGTATTTATCTATATCTCAATCATATAGAACATTTATGAATTCTTTACAGAAGAGGGAGTAGACACAGAAATGCGATTGTGTTTCGTAAAAGAAGCGTGAGTGATAGTCGTGTGAATGTAGCGCGTTGCATTTCAATTTCAAAAGTATGGGAAAATGTATGAATTGTTCGTAGAAGAGGGAATAGAGAAAAAAGTGTGTTTGTGTTTCATAAAAGAAAAGTGTGTGGGGAAAATCGTGTGTATGAAATGTGTTACATTTCTATTTCAATCACAGAAAATTGTATGAATGGTATGTTGAAGGGCGAAAAGAGAAAGGAATGTTATCGTGTTTCGTAAAAGAAAAGTAGAGAAAACCGCGTGAATGTACTATGTGGCATTTCTATTTCAGTCATAGAAAATCGCACGAATTGTGTGCTGAAGGGCGAGTAGGGAAGCATATAAACGATTAAGAAAACCGTGTGAATGTTACGTGGCATGGTAAAATGGATGGCATACAAACCTTCATATACGTGCCGAATTTCGCGGTGGTCGGTCAAGCGGTTAAGGAGCTATAGAGGACAGACGTACAAACATTCATTTATGGATATAATATAAAAGTTATTACTTTTCCCTAAAATCGGGAAACTTCTTAATATATTGAATCTTTTTGCAGCTAACCCTGGCTATTGAGATGTTCGTGCCACGCATGGCCAAAGCTAAATGCGGATATTGGTGTAGATTAGGTATCATTAATTTTTTTGACATTTAAGTACATAATTCTTAATAAATACCTATGTTTTATCTCTAGTGCGATTTACAAGAACTATACTAGCTCATTTTTGTGTGTAAGGCTAGACTGCTCTTGTTAGGGTTTAAGATTAAATATTAAGACTTGTTTGTATAATCACTACCCTTCAACTCGCGAAAAGCGAAATTCAGTAAATTTAAGTCATGAAAAGGTATCCATCTAAAGGCTTCACATTTTGAAATTGTTATCACTTGGGGTAATACGTAAAATTCGTTTTCACGAGGGTTACATAGTTATATCAACCATGAAATAAATTGTCTAGTATCTACACATTTAAACAAATACCAACTAAATTGGCTGAAAGTTGCAGAAATTGTCGCTTTCAATACTCAGGGTAACGTGCTCCACGGTAACGTGTGAGACTCGCACACGGGTGGTCGCGGATTCGATTCCTGTCGACTGTTCAGTCTTACCTTAGTTTTTCGAGGTTTTTCCTGGTCGGAGCAAATGCTCGGGTGAAGTCTCATCTACTTTGATTTATTTTTCATTTCCTTTTCATTCCGGTTCATTCCGATGCTTTTGGGTTTCGTGTTGTGTAGTGGTCCAAAGAGATAGCGTGTATGCTTGCTCCAAGGAAATAGTATTCCCCGTGGACTTAGAGGGACTGATTAGGTTGAAATTTCCCTCTTTGAGTAGCTCTACCAGTGGAATGAGTCTTGAGCCTGCAAGTGGCAGGGGCTTCCGCGCGTCTCTGTGGCATGTCTGGCTGCGGCCTGTAGCCTTCTGTGTTTCATTCACTTCATCCCTTCCTCCTGGGTTGTAGTCACGATGGATCTCACGCAGATTGCAGTACGCAAGGTTTCCCCCTCTTTATATAGTCTATATGCTTAGTCTTTCAGCCGCGTGACATTCCTTCTAAAGACTGAATAAAACTTCGAAGCTGGGACGGCAGCGTTGTATACTCGCAGGTAAGAACAATATGTTTACTCCATTCCAGCGACAGCATGCAGTTATTAAGATTAATAGCCTCATTTCTTAATGTTCAGTGTGACATTTCCAATGATGTCATTGTCCTGTGTGATTACATGTTCCTCGGTAACATCAAATTTGCGTAGGGTTATTGCAGAGTGGATGTACACTGCTTGGCGAAACTTCGCTGCTTGTTAGAGGCCATGGTATTGTAATTTACCAGGCGGTTTTCAGCCGATAATCAATGTCGTACGTGTAAAGGAAGTGGTCAGACCAAGCAGAATGACTGATGATAGACGAAGTAAAGAGAGAACGGCAATTAAACCTTTCGGCTCATTAATCACACTGCCGCAAGCTCTCATACACTGTGAGGGAAGTTTCACTCATGCTTCTGCAATATGTGTGGGTGCATCTGACAGGATCTTCACTCTATCTACAGTTATTATGATATGGAATCGCTTTTATGGACTGTATTATTCTTCCCGTCACCGCTTGTTATACAGGGTGTCTAGGAAAGTAATGTTTCAACTGTAAACAATGCACAATACGCATGAAAACCAGAAAAACACAGTAGACACAACCGTAGGCTGTTTTCGGTTCTAAATGTCATGTTTTAAAAATGTATTGACTTTAAGTCGCTTTGAAAACTTGATCATATCGCAATTATATAATATACATATACGAGAGTGAATCAAAAAGTAAGTTACACTGCTCGTCGCGAGAGCACGCTGTGTGTCGTGACCGTGACCAATATGTAGTAATCTACAGTAACTGCTGACGCATCCGATAGGTGGTGTGGTGTAGTATGCCGTAGTGTTGTGTGTGCAGAGCGGGCCTAACTCAATGCGTCCAAATTGGAGGTGTTTCAAATTGGAGGTGCGTGCAACGATCACATTTATATGGGCTAAAGGGCTCAGTTGCACGGACATTGGTCGTGAAATCACTGCTGTATATTGTAAGCCTGCAATTTCTCGCCACATCACCTCACCTCACACAGCCCACCAAATGTCAGACCTGTTACAGCGATTCAAGTGGGACGCAAGACAACATCCTGCATACAGTCCAGACTTGGTGCCATGCTATTATCATGTGTTCGTAAGATGAAAAACGATATTGGTGGACAACTATTCCGAAACAACAAGGAGGTGAAAGTAACTGTGTCCAGGTCGTTACATAGTGCTGGAGATGATCTCTACGCATCCGGAATCGATTTAATAAATGGCCATAACTTGGAAGTGTAACATACTTTTTGATTCGCCCTGTAAAACAGTTCATTTAATTTATTATATTTTAAGCACGAATTCAATTCACACAGAACTAAACAAAGGATTTTAACAATTACATTAAAGTATCAAATGTGCTTTAACACTTCTGAGAAATAGTAGAACTTGCTTGAACTTTGATGGAGTATTCAGTATAGTGGATAGATCTTCAGTCATTCTGTGGAGCAAACCGTTTGTAATCTGCGAAAATATTGTGACGCCAGGCGCGGAGCAAAACAAAGGCATGTTGGGGCTAAGCTACTTCACACCACATACAAGGCCGGCGAGCAAACATAGGCACCCAAGGTCAGGCTGCCTCGCGCGATTGTTTGTGTATACGTGACTAACAATTGAGTGCTGGAACCAAAAGAGTCTTTGAGAAACATCTGGCTACCTTATCATCAGCGTGTTTGTTGAAGTTTGCGAAAGGCCCTTGTGACGCCATCCCAGCCTATATAAGGAGGCGAGGAAGTAGTAGAGTTACAGTTACAGACATGAGCCGTTCAGTGTGTCAGTGAGTTGGAGTCAGCTGTGTGTGTGTGGTACGTCGCGTCGACGTGAAGGATTTATCGAGTGTCAAGTGACTGTAACGTCGGAGTTGCTGCATGAGAGACAGGGTAAGAGAAGAAAGACAGTGAAAGGACTGAGTTAACTACAGAAGTAAACAGTTGTGAGTTGTGATATCACGAACGACTGTAGGCTGTGTTAACAACAAGAAGAAAATCTGTATTTGTGCAAACGTTTAGCAGAAAATAAAGTGATAGAAAAGTAACCGGACTAATTTTGTCGTTTTGTCACAATATTTTTAATGGTAAGGTATGAGTTACAGAGTTCATAGTGAGGTGGGTTGTCCTTGGTGAAGATCTCGTATGAGTGGGCTAGTTCAGTGTGTCCAATTTGTAGTCTTGTTATACTTATTTGTTCTTTCCTCTTTGGGGAGAACATGGGGCAAGGGCAACTAATGCCAGCTTTCCATACCATGTGTAACTTTCCTGGTAGTGTTTGCTTCAATGTGTAGTTCCATCTTTCTCTGAATTGCCTGAGGAAGTGTTTTATGACTTCACATAGGGCACTGCGGGTTCTACCAGCTCTGTTAATTGAATTGCTGCTTTGGCTGTTCTGTCTGTTTCTTGGTTGCCTTTGATGATACAATGAAACTGAATCCAAGCAAAAATGTTGTTTGTAAGAGCTTGAAATTCCTGCAGTAAATGTAGATCAGTCGAGCGGTCACTGACTTTGAAGAGTGCTTAGTAAATCAGAATGTATGAGTACGTTACTGTGGTTGGATTGAGTTATGCACATCACGGCTTGCTTAATGGCATGAAACTTGCAGGAAAATGTGGAGTAAGAGCCAGGAACCCAAGTGTCATTGTTCCAGCTCTTGCAACTGCTTCACATTTTACGACGCAATTCCACTAGTCTTATATTGTGTTTCAATTGAATGACACGACTCTCGACGACCACCGGGTCTGGTTTGTAGCAGCTATAGGCTGAATAACCTCGCAATGCAATAGCCTAGCTCACGCGCCTACGAAGAGTACTTGCATTTGCCGTCAGGTGTAGCGTTATTCGGCGTAGTCTGTAGGGAGAATAACTTAATGTGTCGGAGGTATCTGTTATGTAAGCGATAGTCTAGGTTGAACCTTAATTTGTTTCTTGTATACCACTGTTTAATAATATATTTTAAGTGATTTCCTGGTTAGGAAAATGCTTATTTCAAGTCAAGGTTCAGTAATATGTCAGTTGGATAATGGAATACGATAAATTCATTCACTTTACTGTACGCATACCTCAAAACGGCGTGTGTTTGTTGTGTTAAGGTTTACTCCAGCGGAGTCACTTGTAGACCGCAGCTTGAATGTAAACAATTCTGTCGTCACTATTCTTAACAAATCCGCAATTAATAGGTTAATAGAATTGGTCAACGTCAGATAAAAAGAAATATTTGCTAGCTAATAATTCTAAACGCGAGAAATTAGATGAGATAGGACTGTCGCATTACAAAGTATTTTTGATAAAAGATTTGACTCTTCGCTCTTCAGATCTAAATCAATTTGATTTTAGTTTGTACAGAACGCTTAGTAAGGTGGATGTAACAGGTGTGAAACCGATTCAAGAACTTAAGACAGTATCCGACGTGCATTTTCCAATATTTCGACTACAAGATTTGTCCAATTTGAACAGCTTCAAGGTTTGTATAGATGCAAGGTGCAATATTTTGAACACAGTTCAAATGATGTAAGATGAGAATAACACATTCATATATTTTTCACATCGTTGAGAAACGGTAGGCCGGTTCAAAAACAACATTATTTCCAATGTACACCGTACCAAACAACGTCAGATTGAGCTGCAAATGCCGTTACCCTCCGTAACTGTGTGACCCAGGTTACCACGGGATGAAGCCATTCAGCTCTTTACCTGTGAGACATGGTATCCGATGTATAGCTATAGGTATGCATGCTACAACGGAGCGTCCTTAGACCTACATACATAGATACATTGTGGCTAACATACACAGGAGGAAGGGATGAAATGAAGGCAGTACAGGAGGCTACAAGCCGCAGGCAGACAGACCACAGAGATGCGCAGAAGTCCCTGATAGTTCCAGGCTCGAGGACCAGTCACACTGCTGAATTTGCCTAGGGAGGGTAATTAACAATCTGTCCACCCAGTAGCTCTGGGTTGTCCGTGGGGAGTGCTCTTTCCTTTGAGCAAGTATCCGGTACCGGTATAAACCACGACACACGTGAGAGATGTGAAGAAAGCAAGATAAAAGGGAACTGATGGAATGGAAATCATGGTAGATGAGAAATTATCCCAGTCTTTACCAGGAAAATCCATAAAAAATCGCGATTGGTGTGGGTGGTCGACGGAAATCGAACCTGGGACCTCTCGACTACAAACCTCACACGTTAGCACAGAGCCATCTCTCTTGGTCAGGAGCTTGGTGTACACATTAAAATTGTGAAAATTAACCAAATGTAAGGAAAAAAATAATTTACTTCTTGATTGTTTTCTCAACAATATCTGTTAATGATTTATTTCAATGCAACAGAATAATTCTATTCTATGAGTATGTCTTAAATGTGTTGGGCATTACACATTCAGTTCTATATTCACAGAAACTCAATAGGAAGCATGTCATAAATTAACAACGTGACCAGACTTCCTCAGCGAATTTAACGTACCCATAGTTTTATTTTCCAAATCTTGCAGCTTTTATCTAAATGTTTTCGACCGTCTTACTGCTGCTCTAGTAGTATTATAAGTGTTTTAAAACTTTATACATATATCTTTAGTAGCTAATTATAAAACAGTTTTATTTTAGTTTTATTATATCTACTAATTATTCGGGTGTGGGATGTGTTGTAGAAATGGTAACTATGAAAAATAAAAATATTACTACATTATGTAAATACAAATACACATATGCGGTGTATACAATTTGTTTACTCTTCTGGTTGTTTCAGAAAGGTCAAACTTCTACCAATCCTCATGTTGCATACCAACATGTATGCAACTTTTAAAGCACAAAACTGTTATAAATATCAAAGTCGAATAAAACGTATTGGAATAAGGTCAGCCCTGCAGGCCACGTGTTTTTTTTTCTTTTTTTAAATAATATATTTAAGTGGTTGCGCGTTGCAACTCTAAGGGCGTCTAAAAGAAAAAGCCATTATGTAGTGGAAGCTAAACGTTTTAAGTATTTTTGTGAATCAAAATAATTTAATTTCTTTTAAAATTTTGAAAAAATTTTAGTCATAACGGGGGCACATTAGCTTCAGAGAGTGAATTACGAGCGATGCCACATTTCATTCATAGTTTCATAAAAATGAAACTCAAAGTCAAGTATTTTTACTTTAATAGCAGTTCATGTTCCCTGAGAACGAAACCGACCTTTTTGTGCCACAGTTCAAGGTAATTGTAATAATTTTATGATGCATATCCTCAAATTGAACTTTAAATGTTCCTCAGTCATAGTGGATCTATATTTCGATGTGATATATTTCATTATTGAGAACGTCTTCACAGATAGATGATGTGAACAGCGGTATTAGTCCTTGGACAAAGCGTTTCAAATGAAGAAATTTGGCCTCCAGCACAGTTGTAAAAATCAATGAAATTAACTTCCTAGTATTTGTACTTTATTAGGTCGTTATATTGATATATCAATTGGAAATATGAATGCTTAATGTTATTTAATGGTTAGAATTTTGAGACTAAGTCAACGTATTATAGGCGAGCCGCTTCCTTTTAAATGGGGCTATGCAAAAGTGATTCACGGCCTTAGTTTGGCAAAACTTGCAACAAACCATACAAAAGGCTTTATATTTGAAGTATTTAAACTTAATGCTTAGTTCATTTTTTCATTTATCCTGTGACTAGAACTGTGGCTTATAAAGAGCATGAAGCTCTATTACAGCATTATTTTTCTGCTAAGGTGTTGAAATCCTCCATTAAACACAAGAGAAATCTTTCTCTCGGATGAGAGAGCCGTTGATAAATGTGTATCATAATTAGCCGTTTTCCCTAATTTCTCCAATAGCAGTATTATATCCATTCAGCGATGACATACCAGAACGTTACAAGCATTTTCTAAATCCGTGAATGAATGTGTGTGGAGATGCAATGAAAAATATGTAACCGTGGTTATTTATGAGATTAATAACATTAATAACATAAAATCGAGTTATTAGGAGTGTAGTTGTTTTGCCCTGGTGATGAATGATGCCAATTGTTACTGCTTTCGTGATCATTTGCTACTTCCTTACTCAGTATCACTGGAGGCTGTAATGGCAGTGACCTCAGGCGATGGCTTCAGTTCAATAAAGTAACATAGAACTGTGTCATATTATCAATATAAAATGAGAACTAGTAATTTCGCAACGACACACGCATTCGTAGCCTGGATAGCAGTAGCAGTAGCAGCGGCATATCTGAAACATTCACAGAAGAATATTATTCCGAGCGGATATCGAGGTATAAGAGCACTGATGCCCAAATTAATGTGAAAGAGAGGATGGCGGATTCTCCTCCACCTAGTTTATTCATGGGACTCAAAAAAAAACCTTTGTAATACTTGGTCATCTGGATGAGTGAAGGAGAAATGCTTTATGCACAAAACGAAGGAGCTGGGGTCGAGCGACAAGGTGACGTCATTACCTATTAACATACATGGTTGGGTATCGATGGATAGCACATATCTGTGTCATTTAGTACCTGGTGCGGTTTTATGTGGCAGCATATGAAAGTAGTTACACAAAAACAGCTAGTGCAATGTAAATGAAGGCATTCCTCGATATTTTTCAACGTAAACCTTAACACAAAAACGTATTCTATTTCCCGTTTTGACAAGTTATCCTTTCTCTTTAATCATATTTAAAATTAACCAGTGAAATCATTCCAATTGTGTTGCTTATGCTGCCCTTATAACTATCCAAAGGTGGAATGTATGAACTAAGAGTACTTAAAGGCCCAATTATTATTTCTGCAAAAATTATGCATGTAGATAACTGCAAAAGGACAGGCTAACGACATTTTTTTTTCAAAATGAAGGCCATTTTGTACTTATTATTGCAGAACGACAAATTCTATCTTAACAGAAGCACTAAACATACATTTAGACAAATTGAAAGCTAATGCTTTTGAAATAAGATACAAGAGCAGGAAAGAAAATTAGTTGAAACATGTTACAACGTCCGTTTGCTAAATCCTCTGGGGCAAATTGGCACGAATAGTTTTAGTCACTGTCACCAGTGATACAATTATGACGCACAAAAATAAGGGTCATTTCCGGTCTCTACACATTTAACATGGTGCCAGTTCACAGAATTGAAGCACCGCACACAGTTCTCGCTTTCTTTATACATTTCTTGGGACTCCTTGTAGGTATTCTCTTTCTCCTAGGAAAGTTTCCCCTAACTTACCAGGCTTCCGCAGATGCTGCTGCCATTTACTTTTCAGCGTCGGTAGTTTTCCCAACTTTTAGATTACTTGTACATTCAGAAATGTTATAAAATCAGATTTTCTGCATTTCCTTTCGATTCCTTGTTTACTTTAATATCCAGGGAAGATGGTGGGGCAATAAAAGTAAGCAATAAAACTGAAGTTGTAAACATATTAACAAATTTGCAACCTATAAAACACTTCGTATCTGAAAATAATTATAATCTACACTACATATGGGATGAAATTATCTAAAATAAATAAATGTTTATATCAGTGTAAATCACTATATGTACCATACAAACGATTTTTCAGTATAGCTAAGGGAAGTGCAAAAGCTACGCTTACGTACCAAAGACTCGACCAAATCATACACATGCCCCTCTATCATCGATGCCAAGTATGGATACACGCATCTTACTCGCCTGAACTCAGAACACTTTCTGCATTAATTACGCGCGGATTTATGCTTAAAAATGATAGCTGTCAATCTCAAAATTAGACAAACTATTTTATGATCATAAGTATATAGAAATCCTGTCCCTACGTAACTTAAAACACGAGCTATGTATTCTCTAATGTCTAATGGATATCATCACTCAACATTCATTCAGCTCACATAAGCGTTTAAAATATCACCATTTCTTCCTCACATGGTTTATCTCTAAAATAAACATACATAGTACATACGATGAAAATATTAACCAGGCAGTTTGAAAAGGGATGAGCAAGTGTTCAGTTCGTTTTCAGGGTATCAGTGTGTTATTTTGTTACTAAAGTGAACGGGCATGTGTTAAGCCATGCTTCATACTACAGCTGAAATATTATTAGCACATTAACTAAATGATTGTAGTTCTATTTTCCCCGGTTTTTGTGATACAAGTGTGTAGACATGTCGATCGAAGTTGGGACAAATTATTTTTCTATTAGTAAACGTGAAGTGATTCATTCACAGGGCAGAAAAATTGTAGGTAGGAATGTATACAAGTTAAAAAGAAAAGAAAACCTCTCCAATACAGAGTATAGGGGAACTGTAGGTTTTCTAAAACCCAGGGATTGACTTTTGGAGGTTTATGATGCAGACAGCATACAAACAGTGTCGCAGATTTGTAGTGAAGTAACTCCATCCAAACAAAGTGAGCCTGTATTTCAATATCCGGTGAAACCCACAAGGTTACAAAGCGAGTTCCTGGTTTGCGCGATACTGAAAGAAAACACGTCTCCTAAGTTAACAACAGTTAACGTTCTAATGTTTTAAGGAGATTTAAATGTATTGCTTTTAATTATGGCAACACCGCTGCGCGCGAGCACTGGCCAGCGTTCCTAAGCCATCAAGTTTTACACTTTCTCTAGTAATCCTTCAATAACTGTGAGAGCCATTGTTTTAATAAATGAAAGGTTTAATTTATACTTTCTGCAAAGCGATACAAGCAAGTATGCGGTAGTTCCCCTGGCTCCAATTAGCAAGTCAACTCAATTAAAGCAATATTATAGGTATTCATTTACTGTAAAAGCTGAAAATATTGAGTAGTCCGTCATCATTTTTCGTACAAGTTTATAAGCTACATAGTTCACACCACAACTATTGAAATATATTAACATGTTTTATATAACTTGGCTGCAACACCCAATTATAGGCATTTGTCTAATCGCTATTGCCCCTTGGGATTTTACATCTGCAAGTGTATTTATGGCATAGAATTAATATGATAAGGGTTCATTCGTTGAGAGGTTCCTTAGACTGGCAACAATGGATACTTGAATGCAAATTATCTAGAAAGGTGCTGCAGTTGTGGTAAAACCGAAAACCTTATAGTTGGACCTCCATCTTAGTAACTGGAGATCCATACACAGGTTTTTCTGGAGTTTCTTTCTAACTATATCAATGAGCTGCCAAAGGAAGTGAAAATACTCAGACTCCTATTCCACTTTGCACGCTAATGAATTTGATGAGCCATCTTCTATACTATATAGCTTCATATAATCCCATATAAATGATATTATTCATATAAAAACTCATTGTTCTATTCAAGTTCATTACCGTACTTTCAACCAAAGTAACACACACTTGGTTGCCTCCATTATACGAAAAAAGGAAACTGTTCCCTTGGCATAAGTCGGTTACCGCACCTGGGAAGACCTAAGTATGTAACAATGAATATTTTGAGGAAGCTGATGTTACAAAGAAGTTTTATATAAATTGTTAATTGAACGAGCTATACAATTTTGGTGCATTAAGCTCTTCTCTATTTCTTAAGAATTCCCGGTTACACAAAACATACAAATTTCGTTTTCAAGGAAGAGGATTTTACAGCGTATGGACAAAAAACTCATCAGGCGATGAGTGCATGCATTTTATTAGTAGTGCGGACATCTTAAATATATCGTATGTTAATTAGAATAACTGTAGACATTTTTGAGAAGTGAGAAACAGTAAACATTTCATCCAGCTAAAGGGTAGTTCAGAGTGCAGAATTTGCTTGAAACTGTTTTCACTTCATTCTGAAAAAGTTTCTCCTACAAATGACATGACATTTGGTGTTTATCCGACTTTCCGGTTTTATACCTACGAACAAACACATAAAACTTTTCCCAAAAGTACTCTTTCTGGTTTCACTGGACCTCAGTAGTGCATTTGAGCGTTCGAACCTGAATATCATCTCTTCTGAACACTGCTGGACAAATTTGTTTTCATTAGATCCTCATTCGGTCGCAACAGTGAGTCGTGGAGGACGATTTGGTGTTTTATTGCCTGTGTTTTGTTATACCTAGGTATAACCGTTATTTCAAACCAGTGTGTTTTAAGCTTGACGAAGCATGATTATCAAATGCCAGTTGAAATCAAATAGCGCGCATTTGTTGCAAATTGACTACTTTATTCACGTTCTGTTGGACGATTCAAGGTTGTAATTACCCTTATAACCACTGCAGTCGTGAATGTGTCCCCTTTTAGAGTATTTTGTTGCACTGTTCCGTGAAAAGCTTTTAAATAGAAGTGAATGCACAGAGGTTGCATCGCGTCTAGCCAATGATGCAGCAATTGCAAAACAAGAAATGTGATGTGTTACATTCATATTCATTTCTCTGTTTACTGTCGTTTATTTCTGTGTAATATGTAAACTATTCACACGAACTCTTATTCTTATAATTTTTTTAATTAATATAAACATTTGCAGAAATAGTTACATTGTACATTTCGTTGTAGGTGCACAGGGGTACAGAAATATATATGACATTTTAAATTTGGTATTATTTGCATGAATCAGCGAGGGACATTTGTACAGAACCGGTGCTTTAAAATGACAAAGTATTGGAAAACTCAAACCAATATCTCGGAAATGGTTGATGTCGCAAAAATTGAATTTATATTTTAAATAGATTATGTGCCTTAAATGGATCTACATATTTTGTGAATTGTGCTTTTGTTTCTCTTAAGCTTTACCAGTTGTAAAAATTATACAGAACTCCTATCGAATGAACAGGACCTGCTGGATATTCATAGAAAATTCGGCATATACATGTTGTCATGTTAATGTTTTCAATAGATACATTACATTTTAATAAAACTGTATGGAGCTATTTTTGAGAAAATAAAAAAACTTTGTTCATAGAAATGGATGTTTAGGATGGGGGAATTTCTTGAAAAATCTTCCTGTCACCTCTTTGGAAGATACTAAACTGAAATGCAAATCGTGTGTTCATCTGTCATTTCGTTTTAAGCTGTGCAACGCGCGCGCGCAGACCTCAGCTGTTACCATGAGATGAGGGATATTAAGTTAGTGTAACTTGTTTATTTGAGTTAAGGCTCAGCTGTTCATCACTCGTTGTTTGCCTACATTATCTCTTATTTCTGTTATTTTGTTTCATTTCTATCTTCTCCATATCTGTTTAGAATACTAATCTGAAGTTAAAGATACAATAGATGTATTAATTCCGGAAGGTAGATAACTGTGAGATTAGATATGGTTCTTGAATTTATATTTCCCTTTGAAAAATATTCTCATTTTTATTTTTGCTTTGTCACCAATTTGTACAGCTTACCATAGCAATGCACACCTATAATTAGCCACGTTCCAAATGTATGAAGGCATAAAGCACCAGATCTATTGGCACTTTGCTCTACAATAGCATTGTGCTGCATATTGTATTCCACCCAAGATTTCGATGCGAGGTTTCATATGAAAAGCATATTTTGAGGCCTAACTTCAACCCTAAGAAAGTCATTTTTTTAAACGGGTACATATGTGTGTGTCTGCGAAAAGCATATCTCAAAACATAATATCGTATTAATCCCAGAATGAATATTAAGTTCGATATCTTCCAAAGCCGCGACACAAGAGTTTTCAGGTAATTCCTCCTGCCCTAAGCCCTAAAATATTCTTTAAATGGAAATATTTTACATTACAAATGAAATGAATGTCTCGAGTTTTCTGAGAATAGCAGGTGACGTGCTCTTCATTTGCAAGGAAGTTTGTATAATTAATAAAATATAATTATAAACTGAAACTTAGCACACAAAAAATGTAGTTTTCTTTAAGACCCAATTTATTTAAAATTACTTTTTCTACGGTATCAGCTGTATACGTGATTATCCTAGATTATTCGCTTGAATGTTTTAGTATTTCATCATGTTTTTAATGTGATTTAGTTGTTAACGTGATGTAATCTGAAATAATATGGAATTTCAAGGCCAGCCATAAGGACATCTGATCGATTCAGCTTTCCGTATTTCCCTTGAACCTGAAAGGAAATGTGTAATGCAACTACAGAAGGTCTATTTCGATTAGCATGATGCAAGTAGAAAAGCTTTCGTTGGAATACTTTTCAGCATCTTCGACAAGCTCGGGGGCGCCGTGGCCGAGCGGTTAGTGCGCTCGCCTACCACCTAGGCGGCCCGGGTTCGATCCCAGGGACCCGCATGTGGTATTCGTGGTGGACGAAGCGGCGTCAGGGCGGGTTTTCTCCGGGTACTCCGGTTTCCCCCGCCATCTCATTCCACCGGTGCTCCATCTTCATGTATCATCAGTGTCACCGCCTGTGGTGCCGTAGTAGTAAAAGCGGGCGTTAAACACTACAACAACAACGACAAGCTCGGTGTGTTTAATCTTCCATGTTGTCGTTGTGACAGTTCGTACAGAGGAGTCCGGTTTAGGAGGTTGTTAGACTGGTTGGGGAAGGATCTGTAAAGTCCAGCGTCTATGTACAGTTGGTGTGGCGATATTCGAATGAAGGATGGCATTACGGATGTACAAAGGGCGCCAAAGAAAATATCACTGCGCCTAGCGTCTATGACACATGTATCGTTACATGACGCGGTGGTTATTTCATTGGTTCCTTTAGGCCACAGTGCAAGTAGCAGCCACTCCATCTGGTGAATAATTACATCAATTACACAACAAAGATTACAAAACAGTGTAGACGCGAAATATATCTTTACGCTGTCCATCACATTGGCTAAAAAAGAAAGAGGTAGTGAGTGCATTCAGCTTGTTATATAAACCTCTTCTCATGATTGGTAGCCATACCTTATCGGCTAGTGCACGGCACGCCTTTGAAGGGGTTAAACTCTAAGGGCAAAACTTGAGCGGTCAGGTTAGCGAAACGTATAATGTGTATGTATGAGAAGATTTTTAGGGCGAGCAAATTAAAGTTTGAATAGTATTAATTACATACATAGTAAAGCAGCACTTTATAAGTAAAAACTAAACAGAATTGTATTTTCACAGTGATATTAATGCTTCTTGCTGCATAGAAATAAAAACACAAACAAACAAAAAATAAACAAACAGCTAGAAAACGAATAAGGTAGCATGTTTTTCTTCTAATTCAAACTATAATTGAATAATTTACCTTTACTAACCTATTACTGATCATAGAAATACAAGAGGAATATAGACAAGAATATGGCACTATTTTATTGCCATAATATATGTCATCTTAATGTAAACCATATGCAGTTTCTAAACATGATTAGCCAATTATAACAAAGGAGTAATATATTTAATCATAGAGATATTTATTCTCACAAATGTATCACATAAATCATAAATCACTGTATAAAAACGTACATAATATTATATTCCTTCAGTTCCACTCAATATTGCTGTTTCCATTTGGTTTCAATTAGATGTTTTAAGCACTTATATAATACCTACAACACATTTTCCTCTCCAGCATACATATGTAACAAGTTTTGTGAGTGTGTGTGTGCGTGTGTGTGTGTGTGTGTGTGTGTGTGTGTGTGCGCGCGCGCGTTGTGTGTGAGAGACAGAGACAGAGAGAGATTCTAAATGTGTATCACTGGATAGTTTTTATAAAACGCAAAGCTATCAACCTCCCTTCTTTTCCTCCTTATTGCTGTGTTATGCCACAGCGCTCTTTCATTGATAAAGTGAAGAACACGCCCCAAAGACTCCCAAAAATGATACACAATCCACCGAAGGTTTTCTTTGGCGCTCTTTGTACGATTATTTGCTGTACCGGGTATCTTTCCATCAGACTATTCCCAGAAAATCCAAGATATACATTTTATTTATCGTATGAATATCTTTATGGTATTTTAATCAAGATCGTCATAGCCATGTTTGTGAAAATGTAAAATTTTGAAAAATGTGCCCTATAAAGTGTAGTAGTGTGGGGGATTTTCCTAAAAAACTTCATGTCTCATCTTTGGAAGCTCCTGAAGCTGCATACTAATTTTGTATTTAATATGCTTTCTGTTTTTTTTTTCGGTTACGCTGTTCACAACACTTATGCACATACACAAATATACCTTTTTAAATTTTTCCTTTTGGATTCAGGCCTTAAACATGTATTTCCGGTGATATTTTGATTTTGAATTTTTAGGTGGAATGCAATACCTTTGGTACCAACTATGTACGTGGTAGATAAAATAATATATAGTTCTCTTGCGAGTAATGGTAACGCAGAAGGTTCGTTCATGAGATATCTTTATCGCTGAATTTTGTGCCTCAATCCTTTAGTTAAGGAAGAGGTACGACATTTAATGAATCGTAACCTCAACGCATGTCTTCTGGATATACAAATTAAATACTATATTATTGTAGTACAAGCATAATACACAATAAAATTAGTGTAATAAAGTTAACAGCAAATCCAAAAAGCTAATAGTTTTGTAGTGGCTATATAAAAGGACAGCGGGCCGAGAAACTCATATAAATGCACGTAACATATTCTTTTACAACTCTTGATGATATCAACATCATACATGACGAAAACGTCTCTGTTTCGAGAAAAACAGATGTCTGCTTATGCAAGAATGATTATACCATTAGAATCCGAGTATAAGAGAATGAGAAATACTGTCAGATTTCATGTATATTTGAATCTCGCAAGTTTCCCCAGGCTATAGCTCAGCTTTAAGGGCATTTCCATCATCTGTGAGGTGCGCAGGGTTCCATCAGACAGGCGAGGCGGCCGGCCGGCAGAGAAAGTAACTGCAAGTATCTACTGACAGTTTGTGGCTGAATCCCTGTCAGATTAGTGGAAACGGTCGATATCTACTGTAAATGTGCGTTTGCTATTTTCTCAACAAGCATCTAATAAACCATGCTTCAATCTCGGACTGACAGTTGCCCTAATAGGCTTTAAAACATCGTAAATTGCGCTAAAATTCAAATACGTAATTTTATGGCAGAAATAATGGAATAAAACTTCATGGCATTTATTACGGTAGAATCCCAATTAACCGCCACAATAAAGGAGTAAGATTAGCCGAATATGATGATAATTCATCTTGCAGTAGGTTTAATAAGCAATTACACACAGGTGCTATGCCATATTTCTTGTATATTTAGAAAAATGGCAATAAAGGCGATTGTTGCCCGCAGGGTAGGGCTGCGTGGTAAGAGGTAACACTTTCGTTCCGTAAAAACCAATAAAAGTGTGTGCGCGTCACTTTTTTATAGGTACAGTGTTAGACGACAACTCTACTGCACGGCCACTTTGTGATTTAAAACTAAAACTTAGTTAATACATAGCCGAAGGCATTCGAACAAGCTCCTGCCCGGAGTACATGTTCATTCTGTGTTTAATGCATAACTTTTGGATGTATTTATTAACTTTGTGCTACATAGAGCAATGATACAATCACAATAGTTACAGCTATGTATATATACACATTAAATATACACATTTAAATATAATATACAACATAATTAAGAACTCAGATGTGCTGCACTCAGATGACTCTCCACTCCTGTACAAACTATTCCTGCAAACGCTTATTAATATATCCAGGTCATGTTAATCGAGACAAACATTTTTAGAGATTACTTTATAGCTAATGTTCTTAAAAGTGCAAGGGGAATATGGGAATACAGTCAGCTTTAAGCGATAGTCAGATTTTTAAGACCATGGCTGGTAGCTCTGTGATGGCTTCGGAATTCCCTTCTCTTAGCTAGTCCAGGAGATTAAAACATGAATGACTTCCCATTTCAGAAGCGTCTTTTCAAAAGTCCATAGATGCACAAAATGTGTGTTCTGAGAAAAATGTTTTCTTTTCTCCTACTTATTCCAAATACAGATTTGTTAACACCGCAGCTTTTTTAATGATTCATTCTGCTTCCTAGAGTTGTTTCAACGCACTTTAAAGCAAACAGCATAGGTTAATTAATGAAATATCGAGGTTGGAAAACTAAAGAGTTGTTTTTTGCATGAGTGTGAAATTAGCATTTTAGTTGTGAGTTTTAGTTGTTTATTGTCCAGGATAAAATTTTTTCACTTGTTTGTTTAATTATGGGGTGCCTTTTTATGAACATAGAATCATTAAATGCTTAGCAGATTTAGCGAGGGAGAGAGAGAGAGAGAGAGAGAGAGAGAGAGAGAGAGAGATGTAGGTTTAAGGGTGCTCGACTACTAGGTCATCAGCGCCCTTAAAAACAGTTTGTGGTAAAAACCAGATATCAACTTCAATATACAAATATGTATGTATGTATGTATATATTTTCTGCGAATGGGTATTACCCGGTGGCAGAGTTAAATGTACAAATTAAGGTTACAAACAAAGTGCACAAACAATAGTAATACAATCATAATACAATAAAGAACAATAATAAAAATATAAGATGAAATGCACTAAATACTAATTAACACTCATTAATTAATTATAACCAAATTAAATTTAGCATTAGTATTCACCATCAGTTCAATAAATGTCAAAAATACACTTGCGTAATCTTTATAGTAAATTACACAGCATTTACTTGATTTACGATATTTTTCGAAAATTTCTTCACAGATAAAGGACAGCCCTGAAAGACTGCTACAGGTAATTCGTTCCATTCCTCAATGGTTCTATTGACAAAGGAGAACTTTCCTACGTCGGTTCTGTGCCTTCTACTTTTAATTTTATACAAATGATCCTTTCTTCCGTAATATGTAGGGTTGTCCAATCTTTCACTAATACCCACCCATGCATTTGAACCACGATATGCTTGAAATAATGCGCATAACCTCTGCCTCTTACGCCGGACTTTTAGAGGCTCCCATTCAGTCTCCTCCCCCTTTTTAGGCCCAAAAGATTTACCTCGTTTTATAAATTTTATAGCCCTTCTCTGTATTCTTTCTAGCGAATCAATTTGACTAAGTCTATATGGGTCCCAGCATACTGCTCCATATTCCATAATCGGCCGCACCAAAGATTTGTAGGCAGTTTCCCTGGACCTTCCGCTCCCCTTTTTCAGTACCCTCATTAAGAAATGTAACGCTTTCCACGCTTTCCTGGATGTAGAATTTACCTGGTCGTCCCACCCAGCGTTACTCGCCAGGTACACTCCCAAATACTTGCAGCTATCTACCTGCAGAATTTTTTCTCCGCCCATGTGATAGTTATGAACAATTTCCCTCTTAGATCTTCTAAATGCAATGGACTTACTTTTCTTAGCATTAATCGTCATCTTATTTGTAGCAGCCCAATTACTAATTTCATTTAAATCACCCTGAAGCAGAGACTCATCTATGGCATTCCAAATTTTATTATAGATAATGCAATCGTCTGCAAACAGTTTTATCTGACATTTAATATTTACACTTATATCATTAACAAAAATAAGAAAAAGTAGCGGACCCAGTACTGAGCCTTGGGGTACTCCCGAACTAACTGTGCCTCTCTCGGAGATTTCTTTACCTACTTTTACCTGCTGTGTTCTCCCATCCAGAAACGCTTTGACCCATAAAACCACTCGTTTGTCTATTCCTGTGCCAGCTAGTTTCCCAATAAGTAAATTATGCGGCACTACATCAAATGCTTTAGAAAAGTCTATTACCACTGCATCAGTTCTTCCTCCTGCGTCCACTTCATCTGCTAAGTCTTGAAATAAGGAAGTTAATTGACTTTCGCACGAGTACCCAGGTCGAAACCCATGTTGCGCTTCCTTGAACCATTTTTTGTTTTCTAACTCCTCCCTTATATATTCTGCTATTAAATGCTCCATCAACTTACACACTATTGACGTTAAACTAACTGGTCGATAATTATTTATTTCTGTTTTATTACCCCCTTTATAAATAGGAACTACAATAGCGGTTTTCCAGTCTTCTGGTAAGTCACAGTTATTGATTGACATGTTAAACAAAAACATTAGATAGGGAATCACAGCTTCTCCCCCAATCTTCAATATTTCAGTGGGTATGTTATCGGGCTCCCTCGACTTTCGATTCTGCAACATCTTGATCCTTTTGCGTAATTTGCAAGCCATTATTTGAAAAGTAGATTCCCCACTATCTCCAATTACCTGTTCAGCATTATCATCCAACTTATGAAAAATAGATACAAAATGTGAATTTACTGCGTTCGCTTTGTCCTTATCGCTTACTATAGCAATCCCATTTACGCTAAGATCTGGTATACTCTCCTTATTACCCCTGCGTCTATTTACATAATTGTAAAAGGATCTCCAACAGTTATTTGCCCCACCAAAATTTTGTTCAAAAAACCGTTCTTGTGCTTGCAACTTTTCGTCTTGTAATTGTTTAGACAATTCCTTAAATCTATTAAAATGCCATTCGGATTTGTTCCTTTTATTAAACGCTCGCCTGGCTTTTCTTTTAAGTATCCTAATAGATTTTGTATAAAATTCTGGATCAGCGTTTTGTTTAATAATTTTGCATGGAACGTGCTTTTTAATTGTTTCCGAAATCAGTGTTTTAAAACTAACCCATGTTGCATTTACCCCGGAAGCAGATTGTACAAATAGCCTATATTGTTCACGGAGGAATATTTGAATAGCGGTCACGTCAGCACTGCGAAAATTCCAACTAATTACTTCTTCCCCTTCAGACCGGTTTCTCCGCCCCTTCCAGTTCAGTTCTAGTTGTACACTGCTGTGGTCACTTATACCTGGTAAAGCCGCGTATGAGGAAAACAATGACTCCGGCCTGCATAAAAATACATCCAGTACAGCTGATTGCCGGGTACCTGTTTTAACAACTTGCAGTAGCCCCTGATCCCAGATGAGAAGGTTAACCAGATTTTGAGCTTCGCCTCCTATTAACTGTCCGTCCCAGTTCACGTTTGGCAGATTTAAATCTCCTGCTAAGATAATATTATGTCGTGTTTCAGAAGCGATTTTTGCTACTAGTTTATGGAGAGTTACATAGTCGGATTCGCCAGGTGGTCTGTAGCAAGCTATTATTGTTACATTGTTCCCTTCATTTCTTTGATCGATAATTTCTATTGCCATGATTTCTACATCCTCTTCAACCCACAATACTTTGCTGCTTAATTCTGATTTAGTACAAATAAAAATCCCCCCTCCCCTGCCATCCCTGTCCCTTCTGAACACCCTGTAATCTGATCTAAATACTTCCGCGTCATTAATATCAATGCTCAGCCATGATTCCGTACCTATAATTACATTTGGATTACATATTTCTACTAAATTCCAAAATTCTACAGTCTTATTCACAATACTACGACAATTTACCTGTAACAGCCTTAAAGAATCAGTCCTTACCTCTGAATTGTCGTTTCCTAGTTATAATATAATATAATATATAAAAATAGACAAATATGTAAAACAGAGAGGCAAAAGCCAGAATTAAAACAAAGTTATGAAGATGTCAAGAGTATAAAAATGTTGATATATAGTTTTTAATTCTCAAGTTCACGTTTATCTCTGCTGAAAGCTTCAAAACCCTTTCGGTCGCTTGTTTATCGCCCGCCAGGACCTCTGCAAGACTGACAGGTAGGTGCAGAGGGTTTTGAAGGTGTGCTAGGGAAAAGCATTCGCAGCACGTGACGGACTGACAAAAGCTTGTTGCACAACGGACAAAGAGGAGCAGGGTCACCTTTAAAAAGATAACCATACGAAAAATTGGTGTGGCCAATGCGCAACCGAGCTAAGATAACCTCCTCGCGACGGGATAAGTATACGAGAGGAACTTACCCAGTTGATCGGAAGTTCTTTCACTTCTCTAAGCTTATTACCGCGGAGAGCTGACCACTTTTCGTGCCAGCACGACAGCAACGCTCTCCGCACTTCAAGCCCAAAGTCTACCAAAGTAATACGAGAGATAATAATACTAGGTTCTGTGGCTGCCGCCTTTGCTGCAAAATCCACCATTTCATTCCCAGGCAAACCTACATAACCAGGAATCCATGCACACACCACGCTAACGCCAGAAGTGTGTAAAACGTGGAGGGCAACCTGGATACGTTGTACAACAGGCTGGGGGTTGTACAGTTCACAAAGGCTCTGAAGTGTACTAAGAGAATCACTCAAAATCAGGCACTCACCTAATGTATAACGGCGCACATACGAGTATAAAACTGCTAAGATTTTCAAGGTTGAACAGACCTAGTTATTGGATAACTGCACCCATAGCTAATCTTAATCCAGCATCGAGGTGATACGTGTTAAGTTAAAATATAGACCTGCTATGAGTTATGAACATTTGGAGTCTGTTTTAACGTTGCGCAGCACAAAATTAGAACCACAAGTACCTGCAATTACGGCGCAGAAAACTCAGTCCCATTCTTCTCATTGAATACTGCTACTATCAATGTAAACATACTTCATGTGAGAGGTGATAGCCTTTTTTTCTACGAGTTACATCATCGTGTAACATAAATGAAACATTATTTGTCAAGTATTTAAGTGCATCAACCATTAATATGAGTGAAGGACCTCGTTCAACATAATACTGTGCTTGAAAAGTTATGTGATCTGTGCCTGTGAGTTTATCTTAAACTTATGTGGTTTCTCTCGCGATTCTATCTTTGACCGTTAATTCGTCCCTCGTTATAAGAAGTTTAACAACCTATTCTCTAGGCCATACCCATTGCTTCCCCTTTTACCTGATCATGACTGCTGGAACTTGCTCTCAAGACTCCGGAACTACCTCTTATGGCTGGAAATTAACCGCTCTTAGTTCCTCACTGGATCTACTTACACACGTGCTCAAACGAATAAATGCTAATCTTTTTACAAGAGTTCGTATAGAACAGAACCTTAGCCTGCATTATCATACTCGTTACTCCTTTAAAAACGAGCCTCTTTTTATACCACATATAGTGAAATGTCAACATACCAAGTAGGCGAAGATGTTAACAAATGAAGTAAGATGCCGAAGTCAGATTACGTCAAGGAACTTAATCCAAGATCGGAAATAAGAAGGCAGCAAAGCCTGTTCATTCTGAGTGATATTAGCTTAAATTGTAGGCGCCAGGTATTGACTTTCAACACATTAAGGGGCTAAGGAAGAGTTGCTATGACGTGTTTTGTGTTGCGAAACCTTAGAGCTAATAACACTAATGGGATCAAATCCACCAATAAAATGGAAATACGTATCTGTGGATAATTGAAGTGCACTTTATCTAGGTGTGGCGAAAGCGTCTAGGGAGAAATAAAATAACTTACACAGTCCGTTATTTGCACAGACAGAGAAACAGAGGGAGAGGGAGAGAGAGAGAGAGAGAGAGAGAGAGGGGGGGGGAGGGAGAGGGACAGAGGGACAATGTGAAAAACTAATTATAACAATATCCTGTGATGAATGAATGAGTTGAAACAACCGTACACATACTTTAATCTCTATCAATCTCATGGATTCAGAGGCCATGAGTGCTGTTTAACACATAGAACTGTGACATATATTTGTTTACAAACATTCAGACAACTTTTTAGAAAATGCTGTATACTTGTTTTTAAAAAGGCATAGTAATATTTTATAATGTATAAATCAAGAAAGAAAATAATTTATGGCTCAGTCATTCGAAAACGTCAAGTGATAAAATATACGAGGTGCATCCAGAAAGTAAGTCCCGATGACCGATAAAGAGAACAAAAACATCACTAAGTAAGAAATATTTATTGAAATAATTACATAGACTCACTGGCTACTTTTAAACATAGTCACCACCATGGTTGAGGCATTTATGGCAACGGTACACCACTAATGAGCATGCAAAATTCGGATGACTGTATGAACCTCGCATTTGGCGGGAGACAATATTGGAGCAGCCATTTTCTCCTAGCACAGAGCAGTAACTACTGCCGTCACAAAACTGAAACTTTACTGCAATGTTACCATACATTTCCTCTCTTCTCCTGCGCACGCGCACTCCTATCCGACTGATGGTGCCATCTCTAGACGTGATCGGGACTTACTTTCTGGATGCACCTCGTATAATATCACAAGGAAAATAATTCATAAAGTACTTAAAACAAAATCTGAAAAATCCAGTGAGAAAAGAACCTTTATCAACCACATTTAAATATTAAGGTGCACAATGCAGGGCGATCGTGAAAATTGGTGTGAGGAGGTGCTGAAAAGCTTTTAGAGAAATATGAAGCCTAGACGACTAAAACTTCTACGCATTGTGAAAGCATCGTAATTTAATTGTTCAGTTAGTGTTGTTCACGTATAAAAAATATCGTATACTGAAGAGTTTAATTTTGTTAGTGAACCTTGTTAGTTCTATTAAACGCAAACATTTCAGTTTATTTTTGGAGACCATCACTCTAAGAGAGGAAATACATCTCCATAATGTTATTGAAGAAGGGACAGCAACAGATAAAATTACAGATCGACATTGCATTTGCTGCAAAAAATCCCTAAAATGGCTCGTGTGTGTGTGGGGAGGGGGACACCTCGACCCACCGCGACCCCGAAATAGATCTTTGGCAGGCTACCACCAGGGCTACCCCTCCAGGGGGAAGGGATGAAGAGAAGTGAGATCGTAGGTTTGTCAGAGAGTGCAGCCAGCGGAGCCCAGAGACGCATAGAAGCCCCTAACTTTTACAGATATTGATGCCTGGCGTACAACCCAAGTGTTTCCTCTACCCAGGGAGAGGATGACGAGGCGACCCTTGTGGCCCAGGCAGCAACCTCCAGGGAGGACCAGGGAACAGGTTCCAGAGCTCAAGCAAATGTGCCATCTGTACGCATTCACCGGAACGCACCGCGCTACCAGCCAAACCTGAAAGATGACAAGGGAGGGAAATGAGAAATGAAGGAAAAGAATCCGTGGAAAAAATATAAATGTACCCCAACATTCGCCTATGTGACATGGGGAAACTACGGGAAAATCCATGTATGAGTGCGCGGCCACGGGGGATCGAACCCGTGACCTCCCGAATGAGGGCCACAGACGTTATCGCCTGAGCCAACCCGTTCGGTTAAATGGCTCGTAGAGGAGCAGCGAACGCTAATAGAAAACAGAGAACCAAAATGTCCATTCGAATTTAAAAAATAAGTGCGAAAGAAGTAATACTACACATTTATAGAAAATATCTCAAATAAAACAGCCTAATCTGATTCATTATTATTCCATATTATAGGAACATAGAACAGTTATGAGAAATATACAAACAGAATACACTAACAATGAACGAAAAAAAAAATTATGTAAGAGAAAATAGAAAGCACTACCTCCGAATGTTTAACTGCAACGTGTCGCCAGTCAGACAGTTATAAGAAGCCTTTATACGTATTTTGCTTCCATAATACCCAGGCTTCTTCTTCTGGATGACACTTTTAGTGTCTTCCTACACTTCTGTTTTCTTCTCGCATTTCCATCACGGGTATAGCACAAAAGACTGGAATACCAGGGCTCTAGGGAGAGAGAGACAGAAATTGCAGTTAATGTAACTATTATAGAAAACGCACGCATCGATGATGCTCGTATTTAGTATAACCTGGTGGTTGAGCTCAGAAGCTCATCCCAATCAACAATACAGTACTCCTACCCATTTCACCGTTTCACGAATTTTGCTTTCTCTGTCATGTACTCCATAGTAGACACAGAAGGTATTGCGTCCCTCCCCCTCCAGAATTCGATTTCCAGATTTTACCGGAAATGCAGGTTTTGGAACATCACAAATCTCCAAGAAACGTATGTTTGCATCTGTAATCAGCACAGTTACAGAACGAATAGTCAGCTAAATACCAAAGTTGGTATTTACGAAGATTTTCAAAAATATCCCCCACTCAAAACTGCTCTTTAAGTGTTAAATAAAAGGCACAACAGGCGTCATTGGTGAGATGCAGTACTGGAGGGTGGTACGTGGTCAGCGCTCCGAGCCCTCCCTGTCAGTTATGCGGTCTTCACGACCTGGGGCCACTACTTTTCCATCAAGTAGCTCAAGTAGCCTCCTAACGAGGCTGAGTGCACCCCGTGCCAGACCTCCCAGAGGAGATAAAATCCCCATGCTTGTACCGGGGATCGTACTTGGGTCCTCCGCGCCAGAGGCAAGCACGCTTCCAACTGCGGTCTACGAAGGCGGTCTGTTTAGGTGGTAAAGTTATCGAAAAATATTTTTTTCTCAGAAATGGTTGTAACAATTTTAATTAAATTACAAAATGTTCATGACTAATGAAACGCATATCTTAAATTTTCTGGGAACAGCTTATGAAGTCCTCTTCATTCTGAATGACATTTCCATTACAGAATATTATTAGACACAAAATAAAACAGATCTTCCTGAAGATCGTACTTCTTTTTTGTGGGGTTAACAATTTTCTAGATAGTTATTGTTATTGATTGAATTTTTCAGTACTTAAACTTTACTCAAGTTGTTGTTCGTTTCCCCTTTTCTTTCTCCGAGGTATATAATGGAATGGAATTTCAAAACCCTCACATAGCTGCGAGAACTTAAAAGATTTGACTATCACTTAATGTATTCCCCTGCTCCTATGGCACCTACAAGGTGATATGCAATACGAGCATTTCTTCGAATGCCTGAATCTATTGTTCACAATTTCTTGGGAAATCAAAGAGATGAAAGACAAGAAAAAAACGATCTTAGTCATTAATGAACTTCTCAGGACATACAAAGAGCTAAGTTACAATATGTCTCTGTAGATCCGCTTCTTGCACACCTATCTCTAGCTTTTCAGGTAATTGTGACGTTTTCAGTGACGAGCAGGGAGTACGCTTCCATCAAAACATTTACGCAATGGAAATAAATTACCAGGGCATGGAGAACTCGTCTGTGCTTGCAAAGCATTGTTGGAATGTAATGAGAGATTCCCGAGAAGAATACTATAAATAGGGCTCGGAAGTTCATGCCCTAAAAAGCACTGAAATATGCATGCAAATATGCTCTTAAAAATTTGAAAATATGCCAAGAAATATGCACTATTGAATTAAAACAATGCCCCTTTGCAGTAGACAAGACGAGTAAGTATAAATAATAACGTTACCTTATTCCTTAGAGGTTGAAGCAGAAGTGGTCCCGCTGCTAGTATTAACTGCTAAATTGCAGTTCACAACCAACACTTTGCACAAATTTTCAACTGTAAAACATCGTCTGTTGTCTCGCAAAACACTTTTTTAACGTTCACTGCATGACAACATGACTCACCTCGCGAGTTGCATCAATATGTGCAACACTACCAATATAAAAAGTATTATACAATGGAAAAAAATCATAAAAACCATAAAAATAATTAAAATATGCAATATAGGGACTATAATATTGAAATCTTCGTGAGTTGCATCATCTGCAATACTAACAATATGTAAAATATTATAAAGATGGAAAAAATAATAAAAAAAAACCATAAAAATCATTAAAATATGCAATATAGGGGCTATAATATTGAAATATGATGCATTTATCAAAATCAAGAAAATATGCAGTTATATGCCACATAAAATCATGTCCAAATAACTGAAAATTCCATAATTCGTCCACATAATGTGTTGCTAGCTAATGCTGGATTTCTGACAATGAAGCCATTAATCCTCTTGCTCTCCTATATTTTTCACTGATGATATTGAAGAGAGCAATAGCAGTAATAGTAACCGCTTTTTAGAGAGCAACATATTTTTATGTTTTGGCGGTCACATCGCTCTCTCACAACCCCCAGAATGTCTGGAGGACCACGCCTGTCGTTGGTTTACGGGTCTCACCGACCTGACCGAATGAATGAATGCGGGTATTTGGACGTGCAAGCACGCCCGGGCTGCTTAGGGAGCGTTCCCTCTTCAGCCTGACCTGACCGGGAGAATTATCAAAATAAATTCACCGACCACATCCTCTGATCACCAATCACAGGACGTATTACATGCCATGACAGGTCAGCATGTTAGGTGTTTATGTATGCTTTTACATAATGTAAAAGCATACATTTTTAAACCCTATGAAAAAACATGCAAATGCATGAACTTCCTAACCCTAATTATAAATGAAAACCAAACAAACAACACAAAGACGTTCTAGTGAATAGTTAAACAAGTAACAGTCCAAAGGAAACAGTTCATATACGAGTATGTATATTCATACCAAGAGCCAAAACGTTTCTTGGGTGTCATAATCTTATCTTACTACAATTTGGTAATAATTCATAATTTTTATTAAGAGTACAGACAACTTTAATGTTTTTGTAAACATACCCTTCCTGTTCGTATGTATACTGTAACGTTAATGCACACGTAGCTGCTAAATACAGTAGAAGAAAAGGGCTCTTTTTTCTTGTCAAGGTAGGAGAGGCACGTTTGGCGACGAAACGCTCAAGTCGTTAGAGCCCACATAACTTACGTGCTAACGATTTGCTAACTTAGTGTCAGGACGCGATTTCTAACAATGCCTTAAAATATTGCTTAGAGTGTCAGATTAGTTCGAATTCCCGTACATAAAGCCTCTTGAGGTTGCGGAATAAATTGGTTTTCCACAAGCTTGCTCTTCAAAACAAGATAAGGGAGGTGATTTTAAACAGAGATCTATGCCTGATAAAAAATTGTAGGTATTTGAACTGAGATTCTATTTTGATCCGGTGTGTGGAGTGCTATCTTTTGCAAATTACCTGATATTTTCTCCCTACATATCCACAGAAACGTGCATTGCCGCTGCACTGCAGTCTGCGTTCATTTCCTGCGATTGTCATCTGCAACTTCTACAAGTCGTGACACACTCACAGTAATTAACTGTTTAATGATTACATCCAGAAGCTATAAATTACAACTCCATCTCTAATATACCGTAATATTAAAATCCACGTTGATTTACTTTGTAGAATTTGGTATCTAAGAAGCTAGAAAGCTAATTTTGTGCTCTCTTTACTGTTTGGTTAAAGACAGGAGACATTTTATATGCAACACAAATATTCTTAATTGAGATTTGGCTTGTAATGCACGATTAGGTTCCCCTGATTAGAGCATTACATTTTTAAAGAAGGATGTATTGTGTGTGTGTGTGTGTGTGTGTGTGTGTGTGTGTGTGTGTGTGTGTGTGTGTGTGTGTGTGTCTGTGTTTGTGTTTGTGTTTGTGTTTGCAAGTAAGAGGGAGAGACTAAAATTAAATTGAATTTTGTGCAGGTGTGTAAAGGATCGCTTAATTTTGCTCAGGGACCACTTTATCAGGTTGAAGTTCTTCACTGCACCGTAAATCAGGGAGCATCTTCCAAAGAAAAACCATACTAAGGATTTTTACGACCGAAAGAAAAGATCCATTGGTCTCTGTAGGGTTTCAACCTGCGAGCTCGGTAACCAGCGACTTGCATGTTACCCTTAGACCACAGAGGAGGGCAGAGAGTGAGAGAGAGACCGGGGGGTAACATTTTAATATGCTAAGGATATTTAATATGTTATTTATTTACTGTAAGGGCTGAAAATATTGAGTATTCCGTCATCATTTTTCCAACAAGTTTATAAGCGATATTGTATTCTTTGTCATCATCTGATTACTCTCCCCGTATGGAGGACTTACAGTTCTTAGGACTTAAAAGCCTGTGCGCCGGGTCAGATGCCCATCGGGGAGCAGACGACCCTATGAACCGGACAGAGGTTAGACCTGGAAAGGGTGGTCAGCACAGCTCCAGATATGAGAGTGAGGAAGAGGATGATATGAAAGTAGGTGAAATGGTTCATTGGAAAGGTGGTGATAGAGCAGTTAGTGGGGCAAACCAGAGAATCCGGAGAAAACCCGCCCTTCGTCCACCACGAATATCACTTTGTGGGTACCTTGATCAAACCCGGGCCGCCTGGGTGGTAGGCGAACGCTCTAACCGCTCGGCCACGGCGATGCACCGACATTGTATTCATTTCTTTAATTTGATAACTATGAGGTCTTTTCAGTTTTAAACCTTTGTTTTAATAATAATAATAATAATAATAATAATAATAATAATAATAATAATAATAATAATAATAATAATAATAATAATAATAATAATAATAATAATAATAATAATAATAATAATAATAATAATAATAATAATAACAATAATAATAATAAGAATAATGATAATGATAATGATAATAATAATGATAACAATAATAATAATGATAACAATAATAATAATGATAAATTAAATTATTTTGTTGTTTAACGACGCTGTCAATTGCCAGGACCACATCAGCGTCGCCGGTGTGCCGGAATTTTGTCCCGCAGGAGTTCTTTTACATGCCAGTAAATCTACTGACATGGAGCTGTCGTTTTTAAGCACACTTAAAAACCATCGGCCTGGGCCGGATTTGAACCCGCGACCTTGGGAACAGTAGGCCAGCGTCTAACCAACTGAGCCACCCAGACCGACTTATAATAATGATAACAATAATGATAACAATAATAATGATAATAACGATAACAATAATAATAACAATAATGATAACAATAATAATAAAGTACTCATTTTGTTTTGCATTTAATACATGCCTCCCTTCAAATTGGTGTGTTCTGGGTGGTTGAACTGATCGGCAACACAGTTCTTGTAGAACAGAAGCTCCTCATTAAAGCTTCAATAGTATATTGATGCTTTGAGAACAGATCAATCTTTAAGTTATAACAATTCTGAACGCTGTCCGCGGTGGACTCCGTCCTCCGGAACTGCCTAAGCTACATTATATTTGACATAATTACTCTCTGTCCGGTGTAACTATGGCAGTCACTATAAAAAAATGAGTGATGTTTTTTCGCCCTTACGATATGCATGAAAAATACAAATGAATTATAATTTGATATTGAAAAAGAATATTTGTATTAGAATATTGCTATAAGCACTAATGTTTAGATCTAAAATTATTTTAGATGATCAACCCTAAGAACAGGTCTCAAGTTTCAGATACCTTGGATGTGAAACAGGCTCTCAGAAAGAAAGGGATATGCATCTAAAACTATCAAGATGTCAAGCTATATGTGGAACATTACACAGCACTTTAAGAAATAAAACAAGAAAGGATACAAGAATTAAATTTCACAAAACAATGGCAAAGCCAGTGCCTTTATACGGAAGTGAAATCTGGTTTGTAACAAAGAAGATGCAAAGTAAAATACAAGGATCTGAAATGAAATTTTTGAAAAAAAAAAAACTAAAGGATGTGCAAAACTAGACCACATAAATAATGATGTCATAAGAACAGAGCTGAAAGTGAAATCTGCAAATGAAGAAATAGAACACAATAGAAATAGCTGGCTGTTACATGTGAAGAGGATGGACTGTGGTAGACTTCCGAAAATAGCTCTAAACTATAAACCAGCAGGTAGAAGAGACGTGGGCAGGCCGCAGAAGAGATGGAGAGATTTACTGTGGAAAACGAACAGACAATGTGTCTAACTCATGGAGTGAAGAAGAAGAAGAAGAAAAAGGAGGAGAAGGAGGAGAAGGAGGGGAAAGAGGGGAAGGAGGGGAAGGAGGGGAAAGATCGGGATGAGGGGAAGGAGGGGAAGGAGAAGAAGGAGTGGAAGGAGTGGAAGGAGAGGAAGGAGAGGAATGAGAAGAAGGAGAAGGAGAAGAAGGAGAAGAAGGAGAAGAAGGAGAAGGAGAAGGAGGAGAAGGAGGAGAAGGAGGAGAAGGAGAAGGAGGAGAAGGAGAAGGAGAGGCAGAGGGAGAGGCAGAAGGTGAATGTGGAGGTGAAGGTGGAGGTGGAGGTGGAGGTGGAGGTGGAGGTGGAGGTGGAGGTGGAGGTGGAGGTGGAGAAGGAGAAGGAGAGGATGATGATGATGATGATGATGATCCACTACTGTCTAGACTATTCCGAGTTCTCATATTAATATTCTGCGTACGTGTGAGGTTTAAAGTACCCACATATACAATATCGTCGCAAGCACAAGAATCCAAGACTTTAATGACTTTGCTCACGCTAATGATTTCATGTAACAATTCCGCAAATGAACCTTGACTCCCTGCCTGTCAGCTTTAACCCGCTGCATCGTGTTGTTTTTATAATTAATGTTTCTCGCAGGTACTTCATAAAATTACAAAATTCTTCCTACCTTGTCTACATAATTTATACCCCATGCAGTTTTAATATGTGCGAGGAAGAATGAAAGCCTCAGAGCCAGAGTAATTGTATTATTTTCCATTAAGCGAAAAAATTGTGAGAATTTTATACTGTGCTGCATTTCACCTTCCTTTGGATGGTGCTGAAATCCCTCAATGTCTCTTCGTGAGCTTTAAATATATTAACTGCAATTCCACTGACCTAAAATGTCCATTCATTTGATGTTTCATACACATATAGCAACCCAGTAAGCATTTAGAGCCATAGCATACAGTAAAACCTGCCTAAAGCGGAACGCGATCGCTTCTGTAATATTTTTCCGTTTTCACGGGTTTCCGTCTCACAAAGGGTTGTACACATGTTAGTAAAGCAAAATAAAAAATATATATATAACCATATAGAATTAAACGGAAGGAATAATTTAAAATAAAATTCTGTAAATAAAAACTGGGTTCAATTGTATGTTTTTCTATACTTTCAACTTACATCTCATACATAATTGCAGTTTCTCAATTAGTTTCTTTTCTCCCCACATATCCATCAAAGTGCACTGTTGCAACTTCTTCACAAGAGAACCCTCTATGATCTCCTTTGCATCCTGCATCAGCTCCAGGAGTTCTAGAACATTCTTGGAAGCTGCAAATTCCTGAAGGTCACTCACAACAGATAATGCTTCTCTGAAAGTGCGTATTTTCTGCTCCCTTTCGTTCGCTTCGTCATCATTGTCATCCATTCCTTCCGTGACTTCACAACTGCTGTTTCCAGCAGCAATATCTGCTGCACTTTGAATCCCTCTTAGATTATTTATGCAAACGGTTCCGGCAAAACCATTCCGTTTCCGCGTTAGGCAGTTTTCTGGTTTAGAGTGTTATTTAACATAGGAAATAGCTCCATTCCGAAATTTATTTTCCGGTTGTCCAGGTTTCCGATATATAGGGGGTCCGGTTTAGTCAGGTTTTACTGTAATTAGCAAGGTAAGTCGTGTGTAATTATTACACAAGTCAAAATGTGTCATGCTTGTTAAAAGCTAAAACCTGCATACAACACCAAATAAACTATATAATATAGCGAACGTTGAGGTGGTCTTATCAATACTTAGAACACCTCCCGGTAATGGATGGACGTGTCGAAGTTCTCTCCTGAAGTCAGGATTATGTTAAAGACCTCAGTATTTACCCGAGCGGTAGGTAAATCGCCACAGTGTCTAACCATATACTTACGGACTTATGTGTGGGATATTTAAGGAATTATTTATTTCGCAAGCGCTTGTGTCCCTAATTGATGTAGGAGGAATTTGGTTTTATTTGCCGATATCACCCCACTGGACCAAATTTATCCGGTCACTAAGGAAAGTAGGTGGGCAGCTTTTTCTTAGGGTGTGTTGTGCATCAAGCAAAGCAGACAGCAGATTTCAAGTTGAGTATCTGCCCATGCCACCACGGCCGTTATTGCTTCACTTGCTTCCTGACGGCCGGTAGGGAATGGGGAGAACTGCGAGGGCAACGAGTGACGTGTACTGACGAACATGTATTACAGTATTTAAGAATTGTAAAAATTATAGATTGCACACTACATTGCATGTCTAGCGAGTCACGTATCACAGGAAGAAGTGATACTGTAATGAGTGATAAAAATTAGCTACCTCACTCGGAACAGTGGCGTAATGCGATTCTTGGTTTGGACAAACTAGACAATTAAAATGTTAAATGGCAAAACAAAATGAAGTGCTCTGTTGCTATTATTATTATTATTATTATTATTATTATTATTATTATTATTATTATTATTATTATTATTATTATTATTATTATTATTATTATTATTATTATTATTATTATTATTATTATTATTATTATTATTATTATTATTATTATTATTATTATTATTATTATTATTATTATTATTATTATTATTATTATTATTATTATTATTATTATTATTATTATTATTATTATTATTATTATTATTATTATTATTATTATTATTATTATTATTATTATTATTATTATTATTATTATTATTATTATTATTATTATTATTATTATTATTATTATTATTATTATTATTATTATTATTATTATTATTATTATTATTATTATTATTATTATTATTATTATTATTATTATTTTGGATGCCTAATGATTTATAATGTCTGGGCTCTGCTTATGTTACACAAGGACATTAAAGTTGTCAGAACATGAGATGACCAATGAGCAAGATATTAGAGGTTCTAGGTTGATTACTCCCGGGATGTTGTCAAGGATATCACGGCACAGGGGTACACTAGCAGTATCCCCGTTATGCAGGCAATCAGCGGGATAAACTGTCAAACCAATTATTGATGAGCGGGACACTGCATCGTATCTCGCTTATATTTTACTATTCGTTTTTTCTGTCCTGCTTTCATATGCACATGCATTGTTACCTTACTTCTCTTTTCTTTTATTAGTACTACTGTTAGGAAAAACACCGGAAAGCATCGAAAAGAAAACATACATAGTACATTCACATTATTCTTTATTCAATAAACAATAGGTACTTACAAAAAGTTATTCTTCTATCTACTTCATTTCAATCAAGATAAACATTTGTAGAAATGGTTCTATTGCTAATTAATTTTGTAGGAACATGGGAATAGGGGAATAGAATAGGCTTGTGAGATATTCAAATCTTATGAGAGCAGCTATGTGATGTTCCAGTCCCTTCGCATACCCAGGGGAAAGAAGGAGAGACAGATATAGACTTCCCATTTAAGGAAAGTATAAACATTGGAAAATTAAAATCAATAACAAGGAATATCTCGTAGATCGCTAACTCCACATCAGCAACAAAATGCATTTTGTATAAGTTGTGTGCCTTAACGAGATCAACAGTTGTTTTGTGTGGTAATATTTTGTCTTTGTCTGTCTCTAACGGTTTACCAGTTATGTAAAGTCATCCAGAATGAAGACTTCAGAGGCTATTCCATAAAATTGGAAATACATATTCAATTTGTCATGAGAATATCTTAAGCGTCGAGTGACATGTGTTTGTTTGGATAAAGTGAGGGAAGGTGCTTATCGAACTATCCAGAACTCACTTCAGGACCCGGGTAGAAGTGTACAGAAGTCGCGTCTCTTGACTTCCTGTGAAACTGCTAAAAGACACACTACTTTAGTATATAAAAAAATATTAGGCGGCTGGCTCTGGGTTCGATTAAGTTCAGGTAAGTGTTCTAGGATTGCAGCAGGTATGTGATATCAAGAAGTCAAACAGAATAACAATGTAGCAAAAGACGTAACATAAAATAGACCCATGGAAAGCTAAGAAGAGATTTGTTGGCGCTTTCTAAGCAGTGTGACACTACCTAGTACGGAAACTTTAATCATGTGACGAAATGAGCAACATTATTTAGGCATTAGAAAGGAGAACACGAGAAAGAAAGCTGAGAAAAAAATAACAAGTAACTGTTAAAAATGTTTTAATTTCTTCTAGCTCAATTTATTTTGGTTAAAACCTTTTTGGGGGGAGCATACGACACGGTGGACAGTTTTGACTATAGTATTGAACTTAACTGGCGAGAATGTCGGTAAAGGAGCTTACCAAGGTTCAATTCCCTGCAGCTGTGCCTCCAGGCATGTACTAAAAGATGAGGTGCGCCCACGTACGATATACGATAATTAGCGTACGTAGACGTAGATGCTATGGTTAGCAATTTAGCAGAACATATATTAAAATTTGTATTGCAAATGCTTCAACTACACAGCTCTACAAATTTTTAAAAAATTTGAGGAACTGACCTAAAAGTACCTGATTTGTAGTAAGTTTGGCCAGGCCGATTCCGGATCTGTCATCCGTTTTTCCCCATTACCCTCAGTGCTTTAGTTATGAAATCCTTTCATATTAAGAGATGTCCTCAACCCGTATGTCACTAATGCTATATTAGCATTACCGTACAATTCAGATAATACAGTGATCGTGGGAAATCTTTATTAAGTTTTCTGTTGCACATAGTTTAAAGAAGAATGTCGAATTTTTTAATATTAGGGGTTCATTAAAATCATATTTTTCTATTTTATTAAATCCGCATCATCAAAACAAAGTATCAAACTCACAAAGAATGCTTAAACATCTTGTGAAATTATCAAAACTTGTATATTCTGAAATAGCGTCTCATTAGTGAGGTAGGTCTTTATAAATTTCCTAATTTTATTACATCACAGATTTGTTTCGTTGCACCTGATGGAATTACGACAAAATTTGGAAATTTAAAGTTCGTATTCAGCTATTGTAAAAAATAAACCTAACATGAGAAATTTACTAGTACATACCCTTAGACACCATATCCTGAAGCAGTTGGGGAACTTTTTCTATGGGATTTTCTTTTATGCTAAGATGGATTTCCTACTAAAGAAATCAACAATAGTTGCTGATTATGGAGAGATATCATCCATCTTGATATCTACCTTCCATTTGTAGTATATCTTAGTGAAAAAGTTCGCCTTACTCAACACTAATAGCAGTCAAATTCTCAGGAAAGAAGTCTAAGTGCGAATGTAGAAAATGCATGTTCAATAACATCCTACGTCCTGAGTTTCTGTAGTTATTTAAAAGATCATTGATAAATACTCTTTTGTTACCCACGAACCCATTCACTACTTCTTTGAATCACAACCGCGCAGCAAGTTCAGCGGGATTCAGTTTTGCATCAAATTGTGAATTCTTAAGCAATTATCTGTGAAGATTCCTTCTTTTATCTTGGCTGCACTTATACTAGAAAACAGTTCTGTCAGGTATTTGAAACCATTCCCTTCACAAACTTTTTCATGAGCCACATGTTTATATATAAAGGGGCAAAGGATACGCATATAAAAGGTTTAGCAATAGCTTGTGTTTTACATTCTGCTTCCCTGGTTCGAATTCTTCTCTCTGGGGTCATTCTTTGACTATGTAGTGTTGTTCAATAGCTCGACTATCCCACAGACACAGGAAACAACAGAGTTTTGTGAATCCACTCTGTAATCCTAGGAGAAGTTCAATAACTTCTAAATCACCACAAATATACCAGTTATGTTCCTTGTATTTAATGGCCTCTAGAATCAGTAACATATTTTCGTATATTTCTTTCATACCAACTGTATGGGCCACAGGAACAGATGGCAGTTCATTGCCTCTGTATTTTGGAACAATCTATGAATAAACACCAATCTTCAATATTGTATGCTACACAATGTTTAAACATCAAGCAGATCTCATCACAACAAACACAGAGTGACCATCTTCACCAAAATATGCTAGTTCCCTATTTCAAAAAAGCTCTATAAACACAGCTGCAGTAATCCGTTTCACACAAGGTCAGCAGTTCTAGTCAGACAAGCTTATGCAACTATCGCACGTATGTATGCAGCTGCAAATGGGGCAAGATAGCTATGCAGCGAAAAATATAAACAGCGATAACTTTTTTTCCCTCACGTGGTAGGAACATTCTGTTCTCAGCAATGTGATCAGCACATTATTTGTAATGAAGTCCGCTACTTCCCTTTCCATTTCCCAAAACCTTGTTGAGCTATTTGTTGTTACGCCTCCTTTGGCTCTATATTTACACCTACTACTTTTCCTTTCTCCTAATAACGTATTCCGTAGGATCGAGACAGGATACTAGCAAGTAACACAACAAACTACAGCATAACATAACATTTATTATAATGAACACTGTTAAACATTAACAAGCAATTATTAAAAGGCAACAACAAATTTAAAAATGGACTCTGTTAAATATTAACCTATAAATATTAAAATGAAACAACAAATTTGAACATGGACTCTGTTAAACATTAACATGAAAATATTAACATGAAGCAATAAAGTTTCCTATAATATGAAATTAAGAAAAAACGGAGAAAATACAATCTAACTGGAAATCTTGCTTACAGTCTGCGACAATCTCCACCTATACCAAGTTGCTCTCCGTTTTGCTGATTAAAGGGTCTCATACAGTGCAATCCCCCCTTATTAACTGTTCATCTGGAGTTTTCGCACTCCCACAAGACTATTATTAATTAAACTGGTACTCATCCCGGTGTCGGCACTCGAAGATACAGGATGTATGGCAAACTTTGAGCCTGGAAGAGCCACACCCTTGTCGACAGTGTACAACTGGCTCCTCTGGTTTCACAGCCACTCATCGAATTCTCCTTTCCACACAGGGGACGTCTCTTACCAGCATTAACTGGCCAATTCGAATCAGAAGTCAATACCGCTCCTTTTCCAAAGGAACCATATGCACCAAGTTGAATTACATGTAACTAGCAGGATTAGGCTTATGAGCCGGTGCTGCATTCACCACGGCTCAGCGCCGTCCCAACAACTTGCAATGGTCCCCTAGTTCTACTTCCCATTGTTCAGGGCTGACCCACTCCTGGTCACATCTCACGGCAGACATCTACCCACACTCACTCCACGCAGTAGAATCCCCTAGACAACCAGCTTTTGTCTCTGACGTCACCTCAAGCTGTTCCATCTTTTGCCGGCCACCCTCTCTTTTAGCTCTTCGAATGGCCGTTCATGCTCCCACCAAATTAATCCGTTATATTGTTTTTAAATTTTTAAATACTTAAGCTGGGCTGCTACCAACAGATTTATAGAGAAATTCGACAGGTGTACCAATAAGCATAGAGAATTATCAAAAGTTAACCTTCCAAGTCCATATCTGGTACTTCACTTTGAGACGGTGCATTGGTCGCCTCACACCAATGGGTGGCTATCAGTATGCGGATGGGAAGCATTAGCAGGTGATCTGTGTTCGATGTAAGTTTATGTTGTCATCAGACATTTTCAATATAGTTTCAGGGCCTGGTTACTTCCTGAGTCCTTGCTGGCTGCTCGGATAAATGAACGCACTCGTTTTCGTTCCGTTGATAATTACTTTATTTTGTCACAGCTGATTACTCCACTCGCCTCCACGTGAATGTGTTGCACAAAAGAACAAACTCCACCAGTCGATTTCACTTCACTGCTCAGCTTATGAATCCGCTCATATCCGGAAGTATTTTCACTGAGAATGACCCTTGGTATTACTGATTGACCTGTCCGAGAAAATGCTACTTTCGCCGTGACTCCAAACTTCCCCTCCCTTCATGAATCTGTCCACCAGTTAATCACGTGATACTTTTCCTCACTTTTATTTCCTACTCCAAAACATAACACTTATTCTGATTGAGGAATGTTATATTTATTGTATTGTGTACAGTTGGATTTCTCGCGTTCCTTTTTTAGATCGAAGATAAGGCACACAGCCCTCGAATACAACTTAATCCGTATCTTCTTTGTTTACCACATATAGAGGAAATGTGCATAAAAGAAGGTATACCAGGACAGCTCGGCACCGGAAACCATTTCAATAGAAAGCCACTCCTTTATCGCCTACCGCACCCAAAGCATTATTCTGCCTGCAAACTGACACAAGTGAGCGTGGAGATTGTTATTTCAGTAAAATTTATTTATTTTCATTAACTGAGAAAACTTACTGTTCGTTAATAGCCAATATTTAGTAATATTTTATAAATGTATTTGTTGTTAACCTGCCGAGAATAACCTTCTATGAAGATTCCCCACGGAGTCATGGGCGAAACGTCAAATGCTTATTTATCGACTGAAACACGGCCTTCTAGCCTGGATACGTTCTATTGCTGAGGTGGACAAAAGCGGATTTGTAAATCCGTATGATTCATCAACGTTTCGCCGTGTTACTGTACAACACAACGAAACATTTTCCATGAAAAGGGTAGTTTAGGGTGGAGGAGGTTTCTTCGAAATCTTCGTGTTGCATCCTTGAAATATATTAAACTTAAATACCAACTTTGGTCTTCAACCAACTTTTAGTTTTTACTGAATTATTTTTCTAAAACCAAAAACTCAAAACCTTTTTATACGTTGATTGCAATGTTTTGTTTAATTTGTCATTGTAGCTACGAAGCAAAAAGAAAACAAAATTTGTGCACGCATAATTCAATATCACACATTTACTTTACAATTCAAATTATTATACAAAATTGTATTGAAGAACGCAGAGAAAATCCCAAAGACCTTGATGCTTATAAATCGAGATTTTCGGATGAAATTGTTCCACGACTTTAATTCGGCACTGTACCAGATGGACATTTGTTTTCGGGCTTCTTTAAGCACTATTTTCAAACTAATGGCATAGGTAACTTCATGTGGTTTACCAATTAAACGGAGCATATTTTGTTGTTTGCACCCCTTAAAACTATTGAGAAGGTGGAAATATTACTAGCAGAATTTGAGTGGAGTGCCTTCTATTATCGGAAGAAAGGATGAATCTTTAAATCGATTACGTCCCGAACAAAAATCGTACACATCAATAGAGATGGCAGCACATGCACAATATCCATTATTTCTACGGTCATCATTTGCTACCCTTCGTATTCCCATTATTTGAAAGTTTCAAACCATTTGAGAAAATTGAAAAAAAAAGTATTGAATAGTTTTAAGCAAAGTGTATACATTGTTGTGGTAAATAAATAAAAGTAATTTAAATTTCTAAATTCTTATTATGTTAAAGCGAATGCCCAACATTTTCATTCGATGTTTACTTATGTCTGCGTAAAGTATAATCTCACTTTTATCGTTCTCACAAGTAATGTAGTGGAAAAAATAGTAACGAAGTTAAATTCGGCAGTGGATTTTGAACTATACCTACTACCTAAGTTTCTATATAGGCTGACAACACTAATTAAATCACTGTTTCGAATTTCTAGGTTGTAACCTTTACTTTTTTATTCTTGTTAGCGGCAGAGAAGTTAAAATGTTATTACTACGATATGTATCCATATGTGGAAAATATTCAAAGTAATTTCATTTATGAGAAAGAAAACTGATATGAATTTAATACCTAAAGACTGAAAAGAGTAAATAGCTTTACTATGTCAAAATATGCAGTTTTAAGGGGTAAAACTTTAAAATTAGTTTGATTTGTAGGGCTGTAATAACAAAAAGGGCAGAACTGAAGCAAAATGCATGTACGTCAGATTAAATGATCTATCCTTTCCGTTACCATAGTAACATCACGAACTTGGTGAAGCTTTTTCCCCTCCTTTATCAGCACGAGAGAGAAAAGAGAATTTAATGTCCATTAAAGGATATGCGCGATAAAATTGCATTAAATTGATAGCTCAGTAGCTTTTACTTCTCAGCAGACATCTTCGGAGCACTTTTCAATCCAGCGCTGAGAAAAACCGCAACCGACCAACTTCAGCACTTTAAAATGGGTCTTACTGGCGTACGAAGCTCCGAGGGAACAAGATGTTAAAAGGAAATGTACCGTAAAATACACTTGAAGTGATTCTATTGACCACGTAGATCGATTCTGGAAGCTTTATTATCGTTTGGTGCTAAGTACTGACAGCCTAGAAGTTGTCTAAGTATTATCATCAGCATCTATTTAACTTTCTTCTTCGAATGTGATACTGGAATTATTGGCTACTAAAATTAATAATTTTATAAACAAATAATAGGGAGAGAGATAAATACCTGTAACAAATAATTTCCGTATGTTAAAATCAATGCGTGATATAAAATGCAAGAGCCACTATTTTGTCAGGAATGAAGTCATCAGCAAGTTCCATATTGTGAGAAAATGACAATTTGTCGTGTTACTTTTCTATCACTTCATTGTCTTCTAACATTTTATCACAAATACAGTTTTCTTGTCCTCGTTAACACGGTATGCAGTCTTTCGTGCTATCACAATCTAAAACTTTTACTTCGGTAACCTTGCTCAGTCCTTTCAGTTTCTTTACTTTCTCTGTCTCTCATACGCTCACTACGACGATGCAATCACTCGACGCCCATTAATTCTTCTTACGACGCACTGGCGTATCTTCCGCGTAGACATAGACACTCACAGCTGTCTCGCACTTGCTGACACTGACCAACTCATGTCTGTAAGAGCAAAACTGTTTGTGCTGCTGTCTCGCCCCCTTATAGAGAGAGGATGACGTCAGATGGACCTTTAGCGAATTCCTTCAAACGCTAATAATAATAATTATTATTATAGCTATTATTATTATTATTATTATTATTATTATTATTATTATTATTATTATTATTATTATTATTATTATTATTATTATTATTATTATTATTATTATTATTATTATTATTATTATTATTATTATTATTATTATATTAATAGAAAATGTATGCAACATATATAAAAATATAGATCAGAAAACAGTGTTTTCGTTGTGTACGGCATGATATCTACAATAAAGTCGTTCAATGTTGGTTCGAAGAACACCAAGAAATATCTTGTTACAAATGAGATAGACGATGTTGACACAGACATAATTCCTCCACTGATACCGGTCGCAAAACGAGTGCATTGTGACCTGTGGACTCCTGAAACCAGCTAAGGAAAGGGAGGTGTACCGATGTTGCATAGTTACACGGCGAAATGTTCACGAACCACATGGGTTCATAAATCCGCTTTTGCCCACCTCTGCATTAGAGAAATATACATAGGATATAAGCAGTAGAAATGAAATTAGTGTTTGGAAATAAAACAGAAACTTTGAAGAAAAATACAGAAGAGATTAAATTGAATTCAATAAATTAATGGCAATGACTGTTTATCTTACAGTTGACCTTACCAAAAAAAAAAATTAAAATTCAAGGGACAAAATTATTAAGGTCAGTTAAAGGAGAAACCAGAAAATATAAAACAAGCAAGACATTTATAAGAAACCAATGAAAGTTTAAACTCCAAATGATAAAGCACAAGTACATAGAAAATCCTGAAGGAACCGTTTGAACACATGCTACATGAAAATGTCCCACACTTTATTTCTTAAACTAAGAGGAAAGAGGAATTTGTACAAGCCGAGGATATTATTTCCCTTTCAGATGACTCCTCGCTTTTATTGTGGCCTCTGAGAAACCCCGAGGGTGCAAAAGACAGGCTATTATTCTGAGTATTAAATTACACATGGGTTGTTATGTATGTAACGTTGTTTTTCTGCATCTCAAATGTACATTTCTCCCTAAGGAAACTCCAGTTATGCTTTTATTTCTGGATCGTTGAAGCTTTTTCACTAACATTTAATTGAGCTCTATATGGATATTGCGCTTTTTAAATTTTATTGAAATCTCATAGCCGTCAGTAGTTGAGTAAAAAACAAGTCTCAGAGCCAGCGAAGATTTTCATAAGTGTGTTCATGAAATGCTGAGTAAATATCTTTTAAAAATCTTTAAATAGGGGATTGGTCATTCAAATACTATACCTCCTTTCTATTGCTATCGTGACAACCTAACAAGTCATTTAAGTTTGAAGCACAGCTTCGAAACACCATTCTTTACGCGCTGCTAATCTTAATGTAGACTTTCTTCATCAATCAGTTGTACTGATCCAACTATTATTGGTAGTGTGTCCCTTATAGTCCCAAATTTCATCTAAAATCTCTAGACAGTATATTGTTCTGCTTTATTCCTATATTGACGTATACACACAAAATATTTGCGTCGCGACAATTAGATAAATTATTATAATATATACAATATATTATCACATTAACTTTATTATGTTCACAAAATCTTATTTCTAGCAGCAGTGACTTTTTAAAGCCCAGAAATGGGGATCCTTATTGGGCTACATTTAAAAATATAACTTTTGTTGGCGTATGTTATAAGTAAAAAGTAAATAAATAGCGTTCCTTTTCATCCAACACGGTTCTAGGTAATTTCAACAAACCCATTCTTTAAATTCTTTGAAATCGTGTATTATAGACCATTGAGGAAAACCTAAAAAATCGTCCGAGAGTTGCACTACGCAATTCACTGGCAGTGTGGGATTTCTCTGCTATTTGATTACACCACACCGTATTGCATGTGTTTTGACATCAGTATGTTCAACTTACTGTCCACGCTTAGCAATGCCCTTAACTACACCTGCGAGGGACCGAATCATACTAAACCAGTTGTAGCACTAAAAACAATGCTGAAAAGCGATAAGCAAGCGATTTCTACGTCGAAGATGTAAATTGCTTACTTTCTGATAAGCACTCGTACATATTATGCCCAAAATCATACATATATGTACCCTCTAATACTTATTTTAATCACTAATAGTAATGGTACATTTAAAATAGTAATAATAATAATAATAATAATAATAATAATAATAATAATAATAATAATAATAATAATAATAATAATAATAATAATAATAATAACAATAATAATAATAATAATAATAATAATAATAATAATAATAATAATAACAATAATAACAATAATGATCATAACAACAACAACAACAACAATAATAATAATAATAATAATAATAATAATAATAATAATAATAATAATAATAATAATAATAATAATAATAATAATAATAATAATAATAATAATAATAAATACAATAAGGGGACCAGTCTTAAGCTCATTAAGATATGGTTGTAGCGGTAGCTATATTTCATTCAATGACTAATCATTCTTTCTGTGCCACGTGCATTTATTTACATCCAGTAAGCTGTGTATAGTGGATGTAGAATTCATACTAAGTCTATACATGTAAACATTCGCTATCCATGATGGCAGTATGTTTCTTGGCGCTTGAAGTGATTTTCTTTCTGTAAGCTGCTAAGAAACAACACAGAATTAGGAAAACAAAAACGTTAAACTGTGGGCACTTCCACCGTTTCCATAGTCTATGCCCCCTGCTATAATCACTATTCTTCCTGAAATAATATGGCCTCTGAGAACAGTAAACCTTTATTCACTACAGAGAAAAACAGCAATTAATACGTGTACCCCTATGCTGTTAGCCACCCCGAAGTATAACACGAAAACGAGAAGTTCACCAGGTTGGTATAATTTCTTCTAAACTGTGCACCTTGTATGCACTACTGTACGTTTAGGGTGAAACAACAGTATGGTTCGGGGAATCTAGTTCCTCCAAATATGTAATGGTGGAAACGTGTTTTCTTCAGCAACCGAATATATTGTATATTAAAGGCAACAGCATGGATGAAATAAACAGGGAGGGATGTGTGCAAGTAAATAAGAGAAGATGTGTTAAGCGAGTTGCTGCAGATGCAAATGCTATGGTAATAGATCAAGGTATATAGGGGAAACCTTTTATGCAAGCAAACTCCAGGCGAAAGAGTAAAGCATCAAAAGTGAGGAAATGTGCCTGCTCATCGTTATACACCACTGAAGGAAAATTGAATGAAAATCTTTAGCCCCATAGTTGAACATCTTCATCTTCAGATTCGTTTTAATCTCAAAAGGCGAAATGTAGAGATAACTTGCAAAGAGACAGAAGATAAAGGAAACCTACAAAACGCTGCTGATTTTGTTAAAGCGTTTCTTTACGACTTTGAGGTTGATGATGCTCTTGGTCTCCTGCGACTAGATGACTTGTTTATAGAATCGTTTGAAATAAAAGATGTAAAACCACTGAAAGGAGAACACATGTCTCGTGCTATTGGGAGATTAGGTGGAAAGGTAGGAAGAACAAAGTCCACGATAGAAAATCATACCAAAACAAGAATAATTTTAGCAGATTAAGAGAAACCTACTTTGGGTTCATTCCAAAATATACAGTTAGACGAGCAATTTGTAATCTAATACTGGAAATCCAGCTATCTAAAGTATATGGACAGTTACGCACTGTAGCAAGGAAAGTTTCTGAAAGATTGGAAAAAAAAAAAAGGTTTACCAAGAGGCACTGGAAAATGGCTCGTGAAGGTGAAGAGAGGAAGATTTAAGTAGACCATATAGGGCTCATGATGATGAACAATGAGTCACTACATGTTGGGACACAACGGGGAAAACCTGTATGTCCTAATTAAAAGAAATGTACAAAATTTGACCTGATTTTTATAGTAATGAAAGAAAGAAATATTTTACTCTTCTTATTTTAACATTAACTGGCTTTAAAGCACTGCAAGGAGAATTAATATCGCAAAACCCTGGTCAGTGATGTCAGTACCGCTATCTCAGTACCACCACAGACTTGAGAACAAGTGGCAAAGGCTTTGGAGGCACAAGCAGTTAAGATATGTTGTTAATACTTAAAAACATCTTTAGTCAATATAAATTGGAACTGAAAGGCTATCCCCATTATATCACATGTCCGTTAAGTTGTCAAAGATTTTGCTCGAGAGACCGCCTCTTATTCCTCCCCTATTCCACTCAGCTGTTATTTTCCTTTTTCAACGCATTCGTAGAATCTTTACCACCAGCACGAATTTGTTTCCAATAAAGAATTTAAAAATAGATAGGATGCAATGATTTCCGATCGCTCGATTGTTCGTTTCTACTTTGCAGTTTCTGTAGATTTCGGGACTGGCTAGTGTTTGATGAAGACAGCCTTCTTTGTGATAAAACCGCTTCATTTCTCTGAGCTAAGGAGTTTCTTCCAGAGCCATTATTGGAATACCCCCAAACTTTATCTTCGTATACTTCTCTCAATGGCTACACAGTCTGGTATGTTCCAAAGCACAGAGCTTTTGCTTAAACATGTTGTATATATGACGTCATCTGAGAGTATCATTCAAAACGTTTACCATTTTGCATCGATTTTGTACCAGAAGTGGAATATTACATGCAGAGAACGAAATTATGTTTAATTCTAACTTTTTCTTCAATTTATCTACAATACCTAGATGTGTTAAATTTCGCTCAAAAATTTGATGTACAAATTTCACTAGAAATGTACCTGTAGAGGATTTCTTAATAAAATCATTTGAACCCATTGTTACTCACGTGGGTGACAGGTGTCCCCAAGCATATTTGTTTTCATTGTTGTGGTTCTCAGAACGGACATACAGATATGCGGGCTCTTGTATTTTCTAAGGAATGCACAAACAGCAACATTTCTCTCCTTCAGTTCCGTAGTTACTCTTGTAGCTTGTGCAGCTGAAGTTTCGTTCTCTTGTGTGCTTTTGGGTGACAAGTGTCACCCACGCGAGCTTTTACTTTAGTTGCTGCAAAGTATTGACAAATATACAAAATATATTTTACTCTCTATGTTGTATATTTAAGCAATGCTTATGTTAGATGTTTTAAACCACTCGTAATACATAAGGTTTCCATTCCATTATCTGTATTTCTATTACTTTCTAGGTAGCTATTTAATTCTTTTGGTTTGAAATATTACTACTTATAACCAGTAGCATACTAATACCACTGCTACCACCGCCACCACCATAAATAATAATAATAATAATAATAATAATAATAATAATAATAATAATAATAATAATAATAATAATAATAATGATGGTGATGGTGATGGTGATGGTGATGGTGATGGTGATGGTGATGGTGATGGTGATGGTGATGGTGATGGTGATGGTGATGGTGATGGTGATGGTGATGGTGATGGTGATGGTGATGGTGATGGTGATGGTGATGGTGATGGTGATGGTGATGGTGATGGTGATGGTGATGGTGATGGTGATGGTGATGGTGATGGTGATGGTGATGGTGATGGTGATGGTGATGGTGATGGTGATGGTGATGGTGATGGTGATGGTGATGGTGATGGTGATGGTGATGGTGATGGTGATGGTGATGGTGATGGTGATGGTGATGGTGATGGTGATGGTGATGGTGATGGTGATGGTGATGGTGATGGTGATGGTGATGGTGATGGTGATGGTGATGGTGATGGTGATGGTGATGGTGATGGTGATGGTGATGGTGATGGTGATGGTGATGGTGATGGTGATGGTGATGGTGATGATGATAAGGGATATATCCGAAATGGTACACTCTACAAAAAAGTTATTGATACATACATTGTGTTTCAGCAAGATCTACATTTTTTTTTTGTATAATAAGACTTGGTCTATCTGTATTCAAAAGTCATCCAGAGTAAACTGGATTGCATAGGCTATAGCCAGAAAATTCAAGATATTTAATTTGTCATAAAAATATCTCAAACATATGGCATTTTAATTAAAATCGTTTGAGCCACTTTCAAGAAAATCAAAGTTTTCAAAAAATTTTCCGTTTCAAGGGTAGTTTAGGGTGGAGCAATTTTCTTCAAAATCTTCCTGTCACATCACTGAAGGACATTAAACTTAAACACCAACTTTGGTTTATAAGCGACTTTTCATTTTTGAGTTATGCTGTCCACAGTCTGACACACACACACGCACACGCACACGCACACCCCCCCCCCCCCACACACACACACACCTTTTACTAGAAATTATTATTTTTCTTTTTTTTTTTGGATTCAGGAGAATTCAAAACATATTTCCGGTGAAACTCATCAAATTTCGTATGAATATCTTAGCCAGTTCTGCAAGAACCCCTTAGCAGATCTCTAGATACAGTGTACGGCTGTGTGCATTTTGAAGGAATGGAGAGTTGTTATTTCTTTCTTTAGTCGACAAACTTCATTATTTCCACCAACACCTTTTGTTATATTGAGTAGGTCAAAAATCTCACAGGTAGAGATTATTACAATTTCCCCTGGATCAGAATTCATTACTCTTTTCAGCTATTTTGCACACTGTTTGCCCATTGTTGCTTTGGAATGACAAGATTCTAACTGACCAAATTAAAAAAAAAAATTGAATTATGTGCTGTGGTACTGTAACAATTCAATCTCTAACATATATTATCACTGATGCTCCCTGGTGGTTCATACGGGAGATTGGAAAATGACGAAGTTCTATTTGTAGAGAAAAAAGTTATCTCTTTGGATGACAAAGCTGTCTGTAGTATTAATCTATTTGAAGTGAGAATTATATCCACACGGCTAATCTCTTTGGAGTAAAACCATACTATATACACTCTTTTGTTATTATATCACTATTTCAATGTGTAACAAATGAGGTTATGGTGGATATAAAACTAACGAAATGGGTTTATGAAGTAATTCACCCCCCAAAAAGAGCAGGAACAAAGGTGCAAAGCAGATCAAATGGAAAAGTAATGTGAGCAAGGAGAAGCATATGTAAACAGAAGATGAAAATTGGTCCCACAAAAACAAATACAAATAACCAAGGAGTGCATAAAAGTTTCAGTGTAATACTAAAATAAGTAGCAATGAAACACATGGTTTGTTCACGCCATATTAACCACTAGTGAGAAACGACACTTCATTTTGAATTCAACAGAACGTTGGTTGGCCAGACGACCACAAGGTGGACCTTCACGAAGAACTCACTATTTGTTTACATTACGCAATTTAAGAAAGTTGCAAGAAATTCTACCTCGGGACCAGTAATATTTCACAGAAGCCTGGTTATACTTCCCCTAGTACAAAAATTGAGAAGCTGACCTATCAGCACCTGATTTGGGAGGTAAAGTTGTTAATAGCCATAGCCTCAGAAAACTTCCACAAGAGCTTAAAATCAATGTAATGTCGCGTGTCAAACATGTCCTACAATTGAATCAAATTACTACAGAGCTTTGATTTTAATTTAAGCATTGCAAAAATGTATGATCTATATAAGGAAAGGCCACAAAGATCAAACAACTCTAGTCAAATTATCTATATATAGGCGAATATTTGTTACGAAGTTCAATCTAGGTAGTGACAAATGTGATACCTGGGAACTGTACACATTGCCCAAGAGTGAAAATAATTCAAAAGTGGAAATGCCAATGAAAAACAAAAAAGAGAAAGATAAGAAACAAGATATTCCAGTATAAGTCTTTGATCTTCAAAATGTTATTAATATTCCAAAGACTGAGATAAGTTAATTTTATTATAGAAGAAAACTTAATGTTTACAATCTCACAGGATATATCACAACAAAACTGTATACTGTATTGTATGGAATAAGGCACAGTCTGGCAGAACAGGGAATGACCTTGCCAGTGTCTTTAAAGAGCTATTAGGTATACTTGCTATTGAAAATTATTTTAATGACCTGGAGTGACTACTGTGTTCCCCAAAACAGGAATCAGTTAATCTCAAATGCAGTGCTTCAGTTTCTTAAGGAAAATCGAAGAATAAGTTATGTAACCGTGAAATATTCCACATCTGGCCATTCCTGCCGTCATGAAGTAGACAGTGCCCACAGTTCAATTCAGAAACCCATAAGAAAGACTCATTTCTTTTCAGATTAGTAAGAACAGACCATTGAGCTGAGTCAAACTTTAAGAATTTTTCCTCCACTGCTAAACTCCTAAATTATTAGATAAAACTTTCTTTATCTGATTACCCTCCCCTGATGTAGGACTTACACCCCCTAGGACTTACAAGCCAGTACCTAGGGTCAGACGCTTGTCGGGGAGCAAAGGAACCTAAGAACCGGACAGAGTGAAGCCCAGCACCAGGTATGAGAGCGAGGATGATATGAAATGCAGGCGAAATCGATGAATGGAAAGGTGATGATAGAGCAATTGGTGGAATGAGTGGCGGAGGAAACCGGAAAATCCGGAGAAAACTGACCCAGACGCTGCTTCGTCCATCACGAATACCACATGCGGGTCCCTGGGATCGAACCCGGGCCGCCTAGGTGGTAGGCGAACGCTCTAACCGCTTGGCCACGGTGCCGCCAGATAACATAAAATCCTTTACAAAAATAACAAGTATAAAATTCTGCCAGACACTACATGAAATAGATGTTACATTGTCGTCATCCCAACGAAGGAGCACATCGTATCAATGTAAGGTATTTGAAGTCAAAAAGAAGAACCGAAATAGTGCAAAATGTAGCAAAGGTCAGTTCAAAGCCAGCAAGAAACAAAGGAATATCCAATGGAAAAAGAAAGATTTAAAAGACATGATGAAATTTATGCCCAAACAAGATAGAGACTATTATTTTACTCTACTTTAAAGATTTAACTGAAAGATTGTAAATGATATGTTTATTTTACATATGTTCTTTTTCTTTCACAATTATTTATTACAAGCATCTTATAGAAGAAGAGTATTCTTAGTTAAGTCCAAAAATGTTCATATGAAAACATAAATATACAATTATATATTATTGTATAATATTGTATATATTATAATTAGTTGTTGCAAATAAACGAATAAAAATGCATTTTTGGTTTATAATGTACAAGTAATTTAATTCGTTACAAGGTTCCAAGTACAAAGCATCACTACATAAATGCTGAATTTGTGCACGATATGTAACAAAATATTAGTTATTGGACCCTATAAATTTGAGGCCGGGTTTCTTAGAACAAGATAGTCATTGCCTAGTGTTTCCAAAGCTACGCCATAGACTTAAACATAGTGGTTAATTGCACCCCAACTTGCCGGGATAGCCCTCTTAGTGTACCTGAGATATAATGTGTCCTGTAATAATTCAAAACCTTTACAGAGTTTTAAATTTAATTCATGTATTGGTAAGATCTAGGAGCATTCTAAATTTAAAAGTAAGCTTCAATATTTCGAACAATGTTCAACAAAAAAGACGGATTGGCAGTTTATAGCTTTAATTTCATTTTGTTTCAAGGCTTTGAAGTACTTCACATCTACACTTCTTTTTCGAATGCTCTGAGAAAATTCTACTCTATGAAAGAGATAATATTACATAGGCTAGGACAGGACTCAAGGAGAGAATTGACATGTCGACCTTCCCCCAGGAGGAAGAACGAGCTGAGAGGAGACCGAGCCATGGTCTTGGACATCCCGCAGGGGTGTTTGGAGACCAGAGACCGCCCCGCCGAAGGACGAAGGTTTACAACGAGCATGTTCCCTGCCATGCAACGCCGAGACCCTCGCAGACATGTCCTCAATGGGACCACCCAAATGGAGGGTAAAAGGAAATGAAATAAAATAGAGAGACAAGAAATTCGGCGGATGTAATGAACCTACTCAGGATTCGCCTGGCGGCCTGGGGAAACCTCCGAGAAAACACATGGTCGGGCAGGCCGGTGGCTCGGTTCGAACCCGCGATCTCCCAAATGCGAGATACAAACGAAACCGCCTGAGCCATCCCACTTGGATACGAAAGAGATACTCTTTGTACACTACTCCTAAATCAATTGCTGATAACGAAAATATGCAAGTGCTTCACTTTAGGGGGTTAGTCGTCATACTGATGTGTCAAAAGCTTAAGGTAGACATTTTCTCTTCCATGTATTCAACGCATATGATTTACTTGTATTGCATAATGGTCGAAATTGTTAAGCTCTGTGGCCCATATATTCCCTAAGCAATTCACCTTGTGCCCAGCACTGGATAAGTACTGCCGTTTCCGATACCTAAACTGCAAGAGCGTTTATGCACATGGCCATCTAACCTTCCGACTCGGAAGTTACTGACACAACATTATGATACTGAATGCCAAGATTCTGTAGTTCGCTGAAAAGAGCTTGCCAACATTCAGTGGTATCCGTCACCTGTCGCAAAGAACTGCAGTTCTTTCGTCCTTCACAACTTCTTTCATGACATAAAGTATTTAGTCTTCTCTGAGTCTGCCAGTTGCATGTGAATTTCCAGCACCTTATAAATAAGGGATGTGGTATTTACTGGGTGCTTTGCATTTTTAGAAAATGGTCCCTGTGTGTGTGTGTGTGTGTGTGTGTGTGTGTGTGTGTGTGTGTGTGTGTGTGTGTGTGTGTGTGTGTGTGTGTGTGTGTGTGTGTGTGTGTGTGTCAGCTTGTCTGTGGACAACATAACTCAAAAACGAAAACTCGGTTAAAAACCAAAGTTGGTATTTAAGTTTAATGTCTTTCAAGGATGTGACACGAAGATTTCGAAGAAAATAGCCCCACCCTAGACTACCCTTTACGTGGAAAATTTTTCTAAACTTTGATTTTCTTGAAAATGTCTCCATCGATTTTGATTAAAATGACATGTGCTTAAGATATTTTTATGACAAATGAATTGTCATTTTAATTTTCTGACTATAGCTTATGTAGTCCTGTTTACTCTGGATAATTTTGAATAACGCGTAAATTGTAAGAGATAGACAAAATCATACTATACAAAAAACAATGTAGATCTCGCTAAAACACACAATTTACGTCTCAATAAATTTTTTTGCAACTTTGTATTCTGCTGATGGTTCTTTGTGTAGGTACCCAGTTTTCGCATCCATAAAGTAACGTTGGGACCGCCATGGTATTATAAAATTTTATTCTTGTTTCAGATCTTGTTTTATTCTTTAGAGTTTTGTGAATTGTTCCACAGATTGTTTGAAATCTCATTAATATTTTGTTCGTATCTTTATCTTTCTCATTGCTGATTTCACACCCTAAATAATTGAAGGAGGATACTTGTTTCAATACTTTATCATTAACTACTATTTTCGACCTTATTGGTATTTTACCCCAGTTTGCCATTATTTTTTACTTTTCTATTGATATTTCAATATTAAAACTTTTGCATATTTGGTTAAGGTGGTGTATTGAACGTTGTAGATCATCTTCTGTTTCTTGTATAATTACTACGTCATCTGCATATAATAAAATATTTAAAATTTTTCCTTGGGCTACTTTGGTCAACCTGTTCTTAATGCACATAGAAATGAAGTTCTGCCTGGGTTTTGCTGTGTAATGAATGCATAAAGCACAATAACTTTTTTTATCTGCAATTTTTAATTTTGTTTAAAATAAGTCATATTTTTAACATTTATTGTCACATAAATACTCAACTAACTAACTCTCGTCAAACTCCAGACCAAATTATAAAACATAGGTTCTGAAGAGCTTATATTTAAATTTTCAGAACCATCTGGCCAAAATTGCTCTGCAAGGGTCTTTTTATGCGAGGAAAAATGTAGTTTTGAGAAACAGATAAAATAAAATTTAATTGGTTGCACGCACCACTAAAACTGCCCTGCACCATATGTTTCACCTTCCACCTTCTTCTTCACCTCCTCACATGATGTAATGTCAATTATGATTGATTTAGTTTTACAATCGTTGCACAGAATGTCCTTTACTCGCTCTTGAAAGACAGAATTATGCACAATAGTGAAATCAACAAAGTTTTCATTAATATGCCTGTCAGTTCTAGGCATAAATTCAGAAAATGCTGCTAACTTCTTTTCTGAAGCTGTAGGTATGGCTTCATTTGTATGCTCAGAATAGCTTTCATTATTGCACTTACCAGATTGTGAAACAGTAACACCAGGACATCCTGGATTCACAGATTGCATTTTCTTGTATACAGACAAACCTGCTAATTTCTTCTTTGAGGGCTTTTCTTGGGAATCCTTCTACTATTCCGTGGTGATTTTAATTGTTCCATTTTGCAGCAAACCTTGCAGGCACCGACAGATCACAAATAACACAAGGAAAGTACAAACTTTCGTTTTGTCTCTGTTTACACGTGGTTTACACCGCCAAGTTTATAAACATAAACACATGGAGGATGCCATGTGTACATACTAAATCAACACACACGCTGTTATTTCAATATTTCTATGGACAAAATAGAACTTATTAAGTTTATAAACCACAACTGCATTTGAAATCAACCTTAACTTTGTGCCAACTACTCTTCTTTTCTCTATCTGTACATACTTCTATATATTTCATTTATTTCTGAATGTTTCATTGCTCATTTGACTCTGGATGTAAACAGATGCTAGGGAAACAGGTTAGCCAACAGCTACTACGCGGTACTTTCAAATAATTCATCTCCGATCAAAATTATAATCGGAAATAAACATTGATTTGAAGAAAGGGGCGTGCACCAGTGCACAGGTCAACGAGCCAGCATTTAAATGCCGTGTACTCCCATCTTTAAATGGCCGCCCAGGTATTTAAAAATGGCGTAGGGTTAAATATTTTACCATTTTTAAACAGAGAAAGAAACAGAGAATGTTTTAGTAATAAAAACAAAAAATCACAAATTTGGTCCAGAACCTCGCATTTTCAGTTGACTGTCTCCAAAGTGTCGGTGACATTGGGTACCCTTGTCTGACTCCTTTAATAGTTAAATTTTCTTCTGATTTTCCTGTCTTGAATCTTAAATTTATTTTAGTGTCCTCGTATAAACTTTTCACCGCCTTTATCAAATGTCTTGGGTAGCCTTGTTCTTTCATTATGATCCACATCTTTTCTCGGTCTACATTATCAAAAGTCTTCTGGAAATCTATAAATTCTATGTGTATCTGCAGATCATATTCTCTTCTTTTCTCCAGTATCTGCTGCAATATGAAAATATTATCTGTTGTCGATCTTCCTTTCCTGAAGCTTAAATGAAAATATAAGAAATGAATTACAAGTGGAAGCTATCACGTCAAGAATGGATGGGGTACAGAAGAAGATGGTTTGAACATGTTGGAAGAATGGATGATACAAGACTGCCAAAAGTAGTTTTCCAATATAGTCCTAAAGGAAAGAGGGACGTAGGGAGGCCGAGGAAAAGATGGAAGGAGACACTGTGAAGACGGAACAGGCGAGAGCCTAATCCATGAAGTGAAGAAGAAGAAGAAGATAAATTTGTTTGTGGAGTAAACCATGTCAGAGATATTCCTTGTTATTTGTGTCAGTTTCGGAAAACTTAAAACATTCGTGAAATGCAACATCGTTGTTCATTTTTTATATGTTAAACATGCAAAGAGAATGGGATCTCAAAGCTTTAAAAGATTTGACTATCGCACAAAGCCCACTGTATTCCCATGTTCCCCTTGTACCTACAAGGAAATAAGCAATAAGATAATTTTTACAAATGTTTATCTCGACTAACATGAAGAAGATATAGGAATAATAGTATGTAAGAATGGTTAGTACAAGAGTAGAGAAAGTCATGTGAGTGCAACACATCAGATTTTTGTCATTTTGCATTACCCTGTGTTTTGCTGCCGGCATATTCGTCAGTGTAGCCTGTCACTTGTGCACTGATGTACTTGCCAGCACCGAAATTGATATTTTAGACAGTGTCTTTCTTTTTACACTTATTTAGTCTTTATTTAGTCAATCAATGCGTTGCCCATTATAATCCGTTTTACTTTATCAAAAACGTAAAACCCGATTGGAATTGTTTTCCCTCGTCAAACACCATAACCATCATTTCACTAAACTTCGGCACAGAAAGAAGTCACTATAAGTAAGATGAATGAAGATTTAGGAAACCACACCCTTCAAAGAAGCACGCAACTTCACTACAATGAGGAGCAGAAGCAAGCAAGACCGGAAGGGGATGTAGCCGGAATCGCAACTACCAATACGATATAGCACGGCTTGTCGTCGAAACCAATGATCGTATACATTATCATTTTCAATCCCAATAGCTCAAGATCAGTAATTTGCGTGCCAATTCAAATATGGCAGAATGTTCTCATTTCGTCGATTATTAGGTGATTTCCACTTCATTTCGTGATTTCAGCCAAATTAATCATATTTTTAAAAAATATGCAACTCTGCGCTTCAGGTGTTTCTATCTATAACGTGTGCCGATGCTATGCTGCTAGCGATGGGACCTAGTCGGTTACGTCAGGTCACAGTACATTATGATACTCAACAAACTATTTATTTTCGTTCATGTTGTCATGGTGGAAAGTTGAGTTTCCTGCATTCAGTGCCGCTAACCTAACCTACCGGCGAGTTTTGCATGTTTTAATGTACATGGGAGCATGAGCTATATTAAATCTTCCGACTATTTATAGCTATGTTTATTATTGTAGACATGGAATATAATCATATTTGATACTTGAATGTTATCATTTAAGTCTAATTTGGATATTTTCTTCTTCTTCTTCTTCTTCTTCTTCTTCTTCTTCTTCTTCTTCTTCTTCTTCTTCTTCTTCTTCTTCTTCTTCTTCTTCTCCTTCTCCTTCTTCTTCTTCTTCTTCTTCTTCTTCTTCTCCTTCTCCTTCTCCTTCTCCTTCTCCTTCTCCTTCTCCTTCTCCTTCTGCTTCTTCTTCTTCTTCTTCTTCTTCTTCTTCTTCTTCTCCTTCTCCTTCTCCTTCTCCTTCTTCTTCTTCTTCTTCTTCTTCTTCTTCTTCTTCTCCTTCTCCTCCTCCTTCTCCTTTTATTTTTTTTTTTTGGGGGGGGGGGCTAGTATTTGCTTAAGTCTTAATTTATGCAGCAACTAAGTATGAACTGCGAATTACTTTTTAGGCCGCGCCGTGGTCGCGTAACTCTCACCAAAAACACCCGGGTTTGACCCCAAGCGTCCGCATGTGGTATGTGTGATCGAAGCACCGGCGCAGAGACGGGTTTTCTCCGGGTTCTCCGGTTTCCCCCACCATCATTCCACCAATTGCTCCATCCTCCTTTCCTCTCCCTCCATTTCACTTCACTACTCATTTCGTTCATCCTTTCATCAGTTTGGTCTCTTTCAGGGTTGAAAGTGTCAGCGGGCGTTCGGGTGCAGCATGGTGGGATGAAATGCTCTGAGTGACTCCGTCCCCTATCACGGTAGCCGGGCTCCAGATCGTATTTACATCGAGGCCCTTGAGGCTCGGTGTGGGCCCCTGCAGGTGGCGCTCTGTGCGAGCCGGTGGGAGACCGGTGTACTGGTTGGTGTCAGGGAGTTTCTAACTGGGAAAATGTAGGGACCCTGCCCTCTGTTGTGCCTGCTTTCCTGTGGTCTGGTTGCCCTCTGTCTCCTCTCACCTCATCCCTCCTTTCCGGGGGCGCCTCTTCGGGGCACAGGCACAAAGGATTTCTGAAGTCGAAGTGCCAATGTCTCCTTCCGCGTCTGTCCTTCTACTTTCTACTTTTTTAACATCAGCAAACAGGCATGAATAATCTATCGCCGGTCCACTGCCACGGTTAATGTTGATGTACCTCTGAATTGAACACTCATAATTCATTTTATTTTCTATTATTTTAAGTACTATTTCTAGTTTTCACTGTCTTTGAAAAAGAATTGTATACAAGAGAGATATTTTAAGTGCATTGGAGAATCTAGGATGCAGCAAATATTCTGCTTCGTCCAGGATTTTCAAACTCTTCCACACTTGTCACTCTTATATCGCTATCGCCACTGTGGGCTTACCGCAAAACCTAAAATTGTAACAACTGTCTTTAGCAGTATGATAAGTAGATTTAAAGTAACAGCGCTCAGCTAATTTTTCGTTAATAATTGTAAATGTTGTGATGCTACTTTCATATCGTATCATTGCTGACGGAAGGTTCAATGGACTAGTCGTTGATACCATATTTCAAATAAAGGGATTACGTAGTGGAATGTTTTGGTTAGATCTATTGCTCAAATTATTAACAGATGCAATAATGTAAGTTTTAAGATACTACAATTTAATTCTATAAACGTGAAAGACTACTTTTGTTATATATAAGCTGTAAAGTTTTTAAAGCGGTTTTCAGGCATTTCATGGGAGCCACACCATGTGTGTTTCTAGATTATTGGCTAAACGTTACATCAGAAAGATATAATTCTTTTGTACTAAACGAACAGATATATGGAAATAAATTTGCTCATGGTTTTCACTACACGTATTCAAAAGGTTACAAGCATGATGTTATTATTTTAATACAACCCTATATCTTGTACATATTTTAGGAACATTTTAACCTACGAAAATTGGGTAATGGAACTTGATGTATGGGCTTTAAACTAAATGTTACAAAGTTGGGTATATTTTTATTGCCAATAAGCATGTCTCAAAAGTACTTAACAGAGAATCATGATGGACTTTCAGAACACGTAGATATAAAATATCGACTATTGTTGTAAACTGTAACGAGGCGTTTTTGTATTTTCACGCTTATGATGCCTTTTAATTTGGTACAAAGGAAAGTAATGTGAATACCCTACCATATTAATATAATATAAAAAGTGTCATATTAGGATCAGTCTGCAAGGCATTAGGCTCCAAAGAATATATCAGGTGAGTCAGCTGCACCTTATTCTCCAGTTTTATGCAATCCGCATTTTTTACTCTAACATGAAAACATTGGCCCTTATGCTAGGTTCCACCGAAGTATTCAACATGGGTATATCTGTTTTCGGTTGTCTATGTAGTTACTAGGTAGCTCAGTTTGAACTAGCGCACCATTCGTAAGTAATTCGTGAGCTGTAAAGGTGGTTCGAATCCTCTGCGTGTACTATTTTCTTTTACTGCGCAATATTTACAAATAACCTTAGTTGAACAATTATTCTGTGTAAAGCTGTTATTTGAATTCGTAATTGTTTTATTTTTACTTTATGGTATTGCTGCATATGAGAATACCTCTCCCGGTATTGGTTTTGAATTGCTTGCACTTTGGCTGTTGCTTCTCCGTAGATGTCTTGACGATTAATTGGTGAAAGAATGGCACAGAATATCGCACGAGAGCATGAAGGGAGTCGGCATTCATGATAACACACTACATCATGCCAGTCTAATAGAACAGAAGTCACTATACCTTTTCTATTGCAAAATGCAGACAACCAAAAACTCTTAAAATGTTATCCTAAACCCTCAGAGACTTTAAAATTAGATTATTGTGAAGTCAGTTTCAAAGTTTTGATGGATAGAAAAAAAAGCGTACAATGCAGAGATACGAACCCGTGTCCCGGGGGTTAGCACACAGAGTACGTTCTTGATTCTATTCAGCTATTTGGAGGCTTAACTGAAAGCTCACTTCGACTTCCAGCCCTAGAGGCAATACGCCAGATGCTATATCATTGCCACTTCGCGACTTTTCGAGCGGAATTTAGCCCCCTAAGACAGTTTTAAACCTTTGCTGGGCCTTTTAATATTAATACTTAAATGGTGAGAGCTATTATGCAGGTTATTTGAGTTGTATGAGACGTAGTTTATGCCAAAATTTGAATAAGTCGTTATTTAATAATTTGTGCGTTTTGACTGTACGGGTGAATGATGGATAAGGCGTGTCTGTTAGTTTTTTGCACCCATCCCGGCTCTAAGTACAACAATCTGCCATTTTCTGTTTACCTGATGTTCTTAATGTACTCATATAATAGGTCCGTTTTTTTAAAGGTGTTTAATGAATTGCGTTGCTATGTATACTCTAATAAAAGGTTTGTAAAATCAACTGGAATCCAGGAGTTCACTCTCAGTAAATGAGCCGCATGTTTTTGAGGTGTACATTAGTGAGGAGTACGTTCTGTCCATTAAACCGCTCTTGCTCTAAATTTTGCGATTTCGTCTGTTTAAGAACGTCAAGAAATACGCTTTAGTAAGCGCAAAACTGGACTAAGGCTCACAAACCTGCCTTCCCAAAAAATAAGGTGACCTGGTATATCACTTTAATCTGTGTTCAAGATCGATTCATATGTATAACTTTGGTGCTGTGGGAGTAATTTTAGGTCGCACCCCGAATTCACCATTTTTGTTGCATTTTAATTTTATTATATGATAATTTATGAGTTCTTAGTTAATAATCTGTGTTAAACTATGTTAAATTATGAGTAAGGTAAAACAGCTCTTCATTATAAATTAATGATATTTGGTGTGCTATGGATATACAGCATGGCAATGTCCTGGTATTACAGCTTCTGTAGTTCGAACAACTGATGTACACAGACTGTTAGAAAAATTTCACTTAAGAACACCTAGCAACAAATATCAAGTATACATAAAGAAGATAATCGCGTTGGTGAATATTTTCAGCGACGAAAATTATTAAAAGTAAATTGTATATTGATTAAATTGAGTCTTAACTATAATAAACTACTATTGGAATCGACGAATATCGTATAGATTGTAAAATATACGCAATAATTATTTGAAATATAATAATTTAAGACCAAAACCATTGCGGAATAACTTCAACAAAAATCGAATTCTTTTGCACCTTGCTTAATCGAAATAAAACTAAATAGTGTAATGATTAGTGATCATAAAATGTAATCGTCGTGAATAAAAGCAATTTATAAGAGAAAACCACATCATTTTTGAACGACTTCCCTGCACCTATAACGCGCCTGCAAGTCCTATTAGAAGGAACCGACCGAGCAGGCCGAGCGACAAAGGACCGCCGCAGTGCCTACACACAGCCAATGTGAAACAGGAATAATTTATCTAGGTAGTTGTTTCAAAACTTAGTATCGTTTTAAGTATCCTATGAATAACGCTTCAGGTACAACTTAACGACAACTGGACGACCCATTCTTTTCCAACACGAAGTGTAGTATTGAGCAGTAGTGTACGCCATGACTATCCTTAACCCTTTGTTTACCATGAAAATAAATAATTGTATAAATCTTCAGTTTTTTAAATATTAAGAGGGCAAACAGAATCATAATTAGCACACAAATGAATATTCATCTTGATTTAACTCGTATGGTTACTGTAGGTAGCCACTGGGAATCTAGGCTTAGTTTATTTTTATGATAGTTTGTAAAGCGGCTCTTAGTTTTGCTCATGCAGAGGGCTACACCAAATATCTCACAGCTTCATTTAGTGCGATGTGAAATTTTGATTGAGCTGCATTGCGTACATCTTGAATTACCCTGAACAGGCACATGAGTAGTTTAATCGAGGCGTTAAGTACAAGGAACGTTAGTCTTGAAATGGTTGGCAACAGATATCCTTTCAATAAGATCTATTGGTGTAGATTTTGATCGGCCTACAAGACCAGCAATCACATTGAGCCGAAAGTTCTTGAGATTCATATGTATTTTTTGTTTCAGTTCCCTAAAACTTATGCTAGCATTGATCACTGTTATATCCAGAAAGAATCACATCATTCGATGCAACCACTTTTTGTTCTTTGTGTCAATATGTGAGCATATCTACCTTTTTCATATACCCTGTATGAGCATTATAGTGTTTAGCTAATTTAGAACACGAAATTACTGAGTTCCAGCCTTGTTCTTTCGACAAATCACAGAAATATCGTAAACTACATGACAATTTGGTAGGAGCTATCCTGTACCTTTTCTGTCCTTCCAAAATATGATAAGCAACTCAACTTCCGAGCATCTGAATTGGGACTCTCTCCTTTCCATGCCCTTCTTTGTTCTAAAATCAAATGGAAATCGCATCTTCCCGTTTGTAACAGTTCCACGAGCATATACACCATGTTCCTTCAAATATGACATGAGGGAAACAGAGGTAAAGTAATTTTCAAAATATCCTTCATGGCTTTTTCCATGCGATTCCTCTACAAGCGTTTTGACAACCCTTTCACCAAGACACCATTCAACAGAAACTCATATTTTTCTTGTATATATTTCAACCTGGGAAATATACCCATTTTCATTTGCTCGAATACACATTTTATCGGCTTTTGTGCTACTTCAGACTTGAACGTCCTTTGAATGTTATCACAGATTCATCAACCGCTTGCCTCTTTGTTGGTTTCTATGAGGGCAGAAATAATTTTCCCACAGATCCCAGCATTAAACGGACTTTATACAGTTTGTTAAAATAGTCTTCTCCCTTTGCTGGCCGTTGGCTGTTATCGTTCACATGCACTCAAGGGCACTGGGAGGTCGATTGACTTCAAAAAATCGATTTTCTGTTTTTAATGTTAAAAAAATATATAATTCTTCAGCTTTAAAATGATATATATAACATAGGTATAGTGTTATTTGTTATAAAGATGGTTGCAGTTTTAGGCTTACAGTGATGGAAAAAATGGGTATAAAAGTTAGTCAGAATATGAAGGAAGCCTTAATAAAAAATATATACGTCAACTCTCAGAGGCAAAAAGGGAAGTTCAGTTGCTTGAAAATAAAGCTAGAACTAAGAAAAGGAAAAGAAAAGATGAGGAAAACGTAAGTGAGCAGGAATATGGAGCAGGCATTCTGAAAGTATGTGAATTTGAAAAGAATGGTACTTCAGCTTTGATCGCAATTTCCCGAAACCTTGATTTTTCACAATTCAGGTACACATTTCTCAAAAACTATAAGAGATATTGATATCAAATTTTAGTGCTTATTTATCCACGTTTATTGAGTACAGCCGGCTAAAGCTTTTGTGAATTAGAGCTATTATGTGGAGAAAAAAAATTTTAATGCTTAAAAATATTACCATATTTTTCCTATATAGAATTCCATAATTTTTGTGTGCAAAATACAAACTACATAGGATTTGTGTTTAACCGGCGATGTCAAGCTATGCTTTATGTTATTCAGATAAAAATTTGGTGCCAGTAGCTTCAAAATCCTAAAAGAAAAGTGTACCTGAAGTATGAGGTGTAACATTTTTTTTCAGGATACAGAGTGTGCTTTATGCCCCTTTTGCATGTAATTCTGTGAATGTAATTTAATTATTATGTAGTAGTTAAATGCACAAATGCTTGAACTATAATCACACCAAATTTTAATTTATTCTAATCATTAGTAGCTGCTATATTTAAATTTTAAATATTGGTGTAAGCTAACCTCGTGATGCTAAAAATAACCTCCCAGTGCCCTCAATAGACATGAAAACCGCTATCTGGACATCATAGAAGCAATGTAGTTATCTCTTATTATTGGATGCGAGATAGTTTCTTCATAAGCTCTCAAAAGAAATTGAAAACCATAGAGGCTTTGGAAACCGACCGTTTTATGTTTGATGAAATAAATAGTAAGGAAACAGGAAGGTAAATTGTAGTTTGTCAAGTGCCTCTGTATTCTAAGAGCACTATAAGAATATGTAAAAGAGAATAAAGAAGATGAAAAGGTCAAAGGTATATGAGGATTAAATCTTGTCACTCATAATGTAACTATAGTTGTCCCGGCACCAACGCTTGCACACGAGAGTTTCCAGCAATCACGACTGACTTAGAACCAACACAATAAGCAGTAAAAAAGAAAAGGAATTGGAATCCTGCCTCAGCAATATAAGAAGCATCTTACCACACATAAACCAGCTAAATTAATACGCCACGAAACAAATAGTTTCAAAATTGCACTCCAACAAACATATACGAAACATACAAATACTCGTTTGAGACCTGAGGACCAGTAATCGGTATAGCTGAGTACTTTCTTCAGTACCATCAAAATATTTATTGCAATAAACTCCATTTCCTCTTTATTTGCAGGCCGAAAGCAAATACATCTGCTCAGTTTCTGCGTTACATACAGACTGACGTGGTACACAATATGCTGAACAAACACTGGAGGAAGCAGACCCTCAAAAGCACCTTAAGGCGAGGTGGCCATTTCAGATAAGTGTATTGGCACCAGTAGCACTTGAGAATCCAGCAATAATGTTCTGAATCGAGTGGTTCTGAGTGTGAAAGTAAAGACGTCTTTACTGTTTCACGCTTCGCTATAGGTTCCGCACAAATAAGCGCATCAGAATGAATGTACTCGGGCAAATCACCCTCAAGAATATTATTGTCACTTTTGTTTGCTCCGGGGTCAATTGAGGAGCTACTTGATTGAAAATTAGCAACAAGACCGCATAATCGGTCCTGAGGGACCGGGACGCTGATCATGTCCCACCTCCAGTACTGCACCTCTCCCATGACGCCAGTGGGGAACAGAGGTGGGGGACGCAGCGGTCGTACGGTAGGCCTTGGCTCAGATGGGCTGTAGTGCCACGGGGTTGCTTTCACTTTCACTCTCAGAAATACATAATTCTGCATCAGTTGGTAGTAGCTCTAATAAAGCAGAAACTAAGTCACTATTCAGCTGATCTGCAGGAAATTTCCAGAACGCCATTGAAGTTGGGAGAGATGACTGCCTATGCTCTAACATGCCATTGGTTCCAACCTGAAACTCAGTTGCTATAAAGGGGACTAAAATTTGGTACCCTTGCAAGCATACATATATCTATGCTAACCTTCAAAATAAAAAGCTGTTCTGTGAAGTGCGTAACAATTGACCAAAAAGTAAGACTCCACGTGACTGTAGAAGCGCACACTGCCACTACCTTGCAGATAACACGGGCAGGTGAAAGCAGGCAGGTTGCAGTGACTGAAATAGTCTGAGAGGGCAGCAGCTACTATATGTAGTGGCACTTTTTCTACTATCAAATCCTTGGATCTCATTCCTTGATATGGTCAAGCCCTATTGTATTCCCTAATTACCTGCAGTGGTATGTGGGTATGTAGTGGTGTTGCAACACTTGCAGGTGAAGTATCGGTTGTCAACGCGACAATGAAGAAGGATTACTCGTCACTGGTATGTTTAACCTGCCTAGTTCGTCATAAAAGAGGGACGGCTTAGAATTAGATGATATTTCTTTCTTTTTCTAATAAGCAAGTGCCAAATTACACCTCGTACAGTATAGCAAGCGAGATGTAACCCTAGATCATTGGAGAGCTAGCATATACCGTTAACAAGGTGGCTTCGAACTACAACCACTGTTAAACAAAGGAACCTTGAGCCTACACACAGCTAATTTGAAAATATAATTGTATATGTAGTTGTTTTAAAACTTGGGATCATATTAACTACGCTATTAATAATGTTTCACATACAACTTAATGGCAACAACAGGGCGGCCCATTCACTTCCAACACCAAGTGTAGTATTCAGCAGTAATGTACGCCATAACTGTCCTTAGGTATTGTAGCACTTGGGGAGTGTTACAGCTTATACTGGTATTATAATTAGGGCTTGGAAGTTCATGCCCTAAAAACATTGAAATATGCATGCACATATGCTCTTAAAAACTTGAAAATATGCCAAGAAATATGCACTATTAATTAAAACGATTGATGTCCCTTTGCAGTAGACAAGACTAGTTAGTATAAATAATAAATAAAGTTACCATATTCCTTAGACGTTGAAGCAGAAGTGGCCCGGCTGCTAGTATTAACTGCTAAATTGCAGTTCAAAACAAGCACTTTGCACAAATGTTCAACTGTAAAATATCGTATGTTGTCTTGCAAAACACTTTTGTAACGTGAAAAACTTCTCTCCACGTCATAAGATGTTATCAGGCTCATGCCAGAAAATGTTATTTGAAGTAATTTGTAGGTGTTAAGGTGTGAGAGTGTGTAGGCTTTAAGGGCTAGTCGACAACTAGGTCATTAGGGGCTGGGTTTTAAGGAGATCAACACTCTTTGTGCAGTACGTTCTAGTCTCTCTTGACGTTTACAAACTTTACAAAATTCCTTTCCCATGAAGTGGACTTCACAGGCTACGGCCAGAAAAATCAATATATGAACTTTATGTGTTATGTATTTTCACCGCAATCGTTAGGACCATTTTTGACAAATGTTTCATATAAAGGACAGTTTTGGTTGTGACGATTTTCTTGAAAATCTTCGTGTCGCATTTTTCGGAACTTCGGAACTAAGTTTGATATTCATACGAATTTTTGTTTTTGAATCATGTCGTTTACACACAGACACTTAGACCTACATACATACGGATATACCTATAGAAATGTTTTCTAAAGATGCTTCTTTTTGGATTCAGGGTGCCTCAAAGATAAATATAACAGAGTAATGAATAAGTATGGTGGAAGATACGCAGCACTGTAGAAACGGAATGCGATAGGTAAAAACCATCCAAGAGTTGTGGAACCCGAGGACAACAGGAAATGCTATCATCTTTAAATGGTTTTTAAATGCTGTTTAAATCAATGGTCTTCAAAGACAGTATCTGGCATTCATAAGCTGATTCTTGTGAGGACTACACCTTGAATAATTAAGCTGCAGTGTTAGACCAAACATGGTCCAAATCCAAGTAACATTGTATGAAAATCTTTTTCGAAGTTCCGAAACCTCAGTTTATCTTAGCGAAATGCGTCCTTCCCAAAAGGAATACAATTTAAGTAGAGATTGGAAAGGCGAACGAATTGATAGTACTGTTTTATAGAGCGGAAAGAGGGCAGAACCGTCTCTGAAAAGCTTTATAATTCCATTTTTGCCTATTTCCTTTCGCTCTGCTCTTAAGTCAATTTGACAGGCTCTGTCTCTTCGATCCAGGTTAAACCAGCTGAAATGTAAGGAATGTATTTTGTTAAATATGCAGTAGCTGAAATGGTGATCCATGTCGACGGGGCATGCAATCTCAATAGACTGCTAGATGTGACCATTAGCCCATAATTAACCTTCTGCAGGCCAAGAGGGTTGCTGCAGGACCCTAACAGCTGTTTGAAATAATTTATAGTAATATTTAGACTATGTAACACACTACACACTACCACTGCTGACTATTAAGTAAATTTGTCTATATAATAAATAATTAAAATGTTTATCGAGGTCTTTTGCTACCCCGCTTGGGATTCGTGTAACAAGAAAACACTCATCTACGTATAAATTGTAGAAATATATGTTGGTAGAAGTATGAAATGAATGAGCATTGGTGTGTGTAGTGATATTCCATCACATATTTTTTCTGTTGGTAATTTCCTTCAGTTCTATTGTTATAGTACGTTGTGTTGTGAAACGAATATGTCACAAAAGCTAAAGTTGCAGAACAAATATTATTCACACAATGAACGAGGTATAGAAGAATGCAAATAATAGAAGTGGAATCAGAAACAAAAGATACTGTTGTGGAGCCTGTGTGTTAAAAAAAGAGGACAATGTGAAAGAAATGGACATGACTGAAGACTTCATTAAAGGAAAGGACAACAGAGAGGGGATTGACGAGTTCAGTGCCGGACAAACCTACAGACACCAGCAAGGATGGATAATATGGCAATCAATGTACAAACATCTAAGTAGGAGTCAGAAGAAGTTATTTTGTCTAAATCTAGTGGTCTCACAGTAACTTACCGGTATGTGTTTTATATTATGGAGGCTTTCATGTTGACCATTACACCAAATAAAATGGTCAAAGTTGTAAACTACACAAAACAAGCAGAAGCAACAGTTTATAATTTATGGAATGCGATTAATCCTTTAACAAACGTAAGTGGATCCCAACAACCAAAACAGAATTGCTCAGTTTCATGGGACTCCTTATAACTATGGGACCACTAAAAGCTGAAAGAGAACCACTTTCTATGTTGTGGTTCCTGGACTCCATATACCAATGTCGGTCTGGGTGGCTCACTTGGTTAGACGCTGGTCTAGTGATCCCTAGGCTGCGGGTTCAAATCCGGCCTGGACCGATGGCTTTTAAGTGTGCTTAAAAACGACAGCTCAATGTCAATACATTTACTGGCATGTAAAAGAACTGCTGTGGGACAAAATCCCGGCACACTGGTGACGCTGATGTGATCCTAGCATTTGAAAGCGTCGTTAAATAACAAAGTATTTTTTTTAAATAATGATCCATGTACCAAAGGGATATATTCCCAGTTTCATTTTCGAGAAATGGGTTTTCTAAAATTTTCCTACACCAGATTTGACGACATGACCACTGGATAACAAATGGACAAAAGTTGTGCATGTACACAAACATTTACACACTTTGCACAAGAGTGCTGTGTACAGTATTGTTCAAGTAGCCATTTGAGAGTGGATGAGCAATTGGTAGATTTCATGGATCATGCCCGTTTAGGGTTTACATGAAGCTAGAATACGGCTTAAAAATTTGAACCTTCTGCGATGTTAAATCTTCGTATGCGTTGAACTTGCGGGTACAGACAGGTAAAGAAGGATCTCCGGAAAATAATCAAATTGCTAGAGTTGTATAGGATTTTATATCTTCTTCAGGAACTGGATAACGGTATTAGAAGGGCAACTTTTTACGAGTGTTCCACTTGCACAGGAGCTCTTGAAACAAGGGCTAGCTTTGAATGACACTTAGGAAAACAAGTCTAAAGTCTCATCTGAACTTCGACCAACGCCATTGAAAGCACAATTTTCATTTGTTTGCATTTAATGGAAATCCAAACCTCATATCGTATATGCCCAAAAAAAAAAAAAAAAAAAAAAAAAAAAAACCAGTAATTCTTTTGAGTTCTGAACATCATGATGACATTTGCGGCACAGAAAAGGAGGGTTTCAAACGCGATATTATTCTACACCACAATAAAATTAAAAGTCCTGTTGATACAATGGACAAAATGACAAAAGAGTATTCATGCAATGGAACTACCAAACGACGGTGATTTGTGCTATTACTGAACGTGAAAACGGAAAAAGTATTCAAAAATTTCCAATACACATTACGTTTAGGAAAAAGATATATTTTAATAATTTACATAATTTGTTACCAACACACTAAGTAAGTTTTTTTCCATTACATTGTTACTGTAAAGGAATATTCTTTTTCCAACACTGTGTTGTTGTATGTGATTATTTTGTACGTGTACCATGTCTAGCAATACCTTTTGCTTTGGCGTACTTTAATATACCTACCTGTAACTTTTCAGCTTGCTATGCACGAGGTTAATTATGTATTCAACTTATTCATAATAATTACCTCAACCTAAATCAAATTTGAATGTTTTAACACGGGAATACCCGGCTGTGTCAGGCGACCTTGAATGGCTATTGGAGTCATTTCGACTGCTTGCCAAATGTACTAAATTATTCACATGCTATGCAAAAGTTTGTACACTTTGAATGCATCCATGTTAATTAACTGTCCTACTACAACTATCAATTCTTTTAAAATCCATATTTCCTATGCTTATGTAAAGAACAGTAATATAATAATAATAATAATAATAATAATAATAATAATAATAATAATAATAATAATAATAATAATAATAATAATAATAATAATAATAATAATAATAATAATAATAATAATAATAATAATAATAATAATAATAATAATAATAATAATAATAATAATAATAATAATAATAATAATAATAATAATAATAATAATAATAATAATATAAACAATTACGTAAATTCCTTCAAGTATTCCACTGAATAGTCCAAGCTTTGCGTATACGAATAGGAATATGTTGTTTTAAGAAAATAAATGTATAAAAATAATTATGAACTAGCAGATTTGAGCTACTTTGGCTCGCCACTTACATATGTACTCACTTTGGGAGCACATCTACCCCGCAGTGATTTGTTACAACGTTTAAAAATCCCTACTGTGTGTGTGTGGTTTTTTTTAAATTACGTTTCACTTGGCAGTATTTACCAGCAGAGACGACTTGAACACATTCACTCTTTTCGTTCTTTGTCTTGTTCTTGATTTCACTATTCCATACTGAGACGCAAGAGGTCTGTTGTCAAAGCCTTCAGAAGTTCCAGCCCACCGACATTTTCTTTGGTTATTTTCTTGTAAAGAACCTAAACATTCAGGGCTCTAGATCCAAAGTATTCTGAAAGGATTGAATAGTCCATCTCTTTCTGTCCGTGCACACTGAGTATTTTCGTGCTATCTGGTCAACAATATCACCGAAACAAACAGAAAAATACGAGAAAATGGGTGAAAGTGCAGTACTCTGAGTATATGTAAGGATACCCTCCAGTATAGTTTTTAAATTGCCTTAATTTGTAGTTTTTGCTAGATCCCTACTCACAGTATACAATTTGACCACGTAATTGCTTTCCTACCCTAATTCGCTCTATGATTAATATCCTTTGCACGGTTATCAGATTTGCCAATAACAAGTTGTGTACAAAGTTGTCTACATATTTAAATGTCATATCATTTCCTTATAGATCTTCTTCCTTCCCACAAATCGTGATATATTGTATATTATTTGGATATACTTTCAACTTACCTTGTTTAGAAGTTCACGGATCATACTGTCCACATCCTATTTCTCTTGTTCTACTATGACCTAATCATCAGCAAATAGACTTTGCAGGGAATTATTGCTTGTGTTCACCTCCACCCCTTGACCCGCCTTATTTCAGTGTCTTCTAAAATATCTTGTACAAGCTTGGGATATCCCACAGGCTTGACGTAATCCTTTCCTTATAGAAAATTCGCATAATACCTGCATTCCAATCTTTAAAGAAGCTTCATAGCCATGCATTCGTCTCATAAAATGAAAGAGTTTTGGGATTAGTAGTATGTGTTTATGGATGCACATATTCGATTTGATTCCTTTTCTCTATGTTGTCATTATTTTGTTCACGTATTATGCTAAATACCTTGTCTTAATCCTTTATTGAGTATAGCTTCGAAAGGTTAATGTTGCTGTAATGCAAAACGTTGTTAATTATCCCTATCAGCAGAAAGCAAAGTTTGGGCCTCTCATACACATAACACATTAATAGCGTATGCTGTGATGGCTGCAGTCACTCACAGTCAACTTTTTCTTTCAGTTTTACGCCGCTTCAGTACTAAACTCCTCACTCCAAAGCCATTATGGGCCCCGTCAACAGTGAAAGATCGACATCCCTGATTACGGAGCCCATATAACTTAGGAGCCGTAACACTGAAGTGCTACCAACGGAAAAATTTTAGCAGAAAGGCACATTTTTCTCTCTGGAACGGAAAAGGTGCGGCGCCTATGTTTAACATCCTCATATGAAAATGAGTATCTATAGATGATGATTGCAATTTAACTGTTTAGCCCATTAACCAAGTGAACTATTGGAAAAACTTCCCTTTTGGGAACGTTGACATGTTTATCAAACTTACATAATAATTAACGGCTTATGCGAACTTTAACATAATGTGCAGCAAACAATCCTAATCTCCTGGCCAGGGAGAGCAGCATACACACCCATGTATCAGACTTCACAAAACACACGAAAACCGTGTAACATCACTTCACAATTTATTTAACACTAAATAGTCTGCACGGCCAAGAATTAAATAAGTATGCATCAGAATAGACAAGAACACTCATAAATTCTAGAATATTTCCCAGTACTGCACAGACGCCAATTACTAAAACAAACAAAAGAATAACAGGCAGCACTCACATGACGCAATCTTCATCTGATATTAATGCAACACACGAATAACACATATTGGTACACCTAACGCTTAAGGAAACCTCTCTATACCTCGCGTCTACGTCACATTTATCGTTATACGAACCTTGACCATATGATTGGTTGCTTCTGACCACGGTGCAAGGACGCGTCACTCCTTTTGTTAAATAGCAACCAGTAACCAAATCAAGGGATACAAAATGGCATAGAAACGAAATACATGTTTACGCTTTCGATCGTGTAGGCTAAAAGAGAAAGAGGTAGTGAGTGCATTCAATTTCTCATGCTGACCTCTTGTCATGGTTGGTAGCCACACGTTATAGCCCAGTTTAGGAAATGCCTTTGAAGGGACTAAAATCTCGGGGAAAAACTCTTTGAGCGACCAGGTTAGCGAAATATATAATGTTGTGTGTGTGAGAGGATTTTCATAGGATGGAAATTAAAGGTTCAATGGTAGTCATTAAATACACAACAAGTCAGGACCTTATAAGAAAAAGAGTAAGCAGAAGTATTCCCACAGTGATATCAATGTATGTTTCTGCATTTAAGCAAAAATAAATGAGTAAATCAATAACAATTAATCATAAATTAATAAATAAATAAGTAAATAAATAAAGTAGCATATTTTTCATTTTTCAATAACTGGCTATTTTACCCTTACTAACTAATTGTTGATGATAGGAATACAACAGGAATATAGAAAAAATGTAACACAATGTTATCGCCATAATATGTATTGTCATGTTCATGTTAATCATCTCGTAAAATTTATCTATTTCTAGTTTCTGGACATGAGTAGTCAATTATAACAAAAAAGTAATTTATTTAATCATAGAGATCTTTATTCCCACAAATGTGCCATATAAATCATAACTCAGTAATTATATTCCTCTAGTTCTACCTAATATTGCAGTTTTAAGCACCTATATAATACAAGTTTTCCTCGCCAGTATGCATATGATAAGTGTGTGTGTGCGTGTGTGTGCACGCGCGCACGAGGGAGGGAGAGAGAGAGAGAAAGAGGGAGGGGGAGAGAGGGAGGTATTCTAAATGTGTATCACTGGATCGCTTTCAGAAAAAGTAAAGGCATGAACCTCCCCTGTTTCTCGCTTATTGCTCTGTTATCAAGCCTGTGTGCTGTGTGATAAAGTGAGGGACACGCCTCTAAAGACTCCAGGAAACGTTACAAAATCCGGCAAAGATTATCTTTGGCGTTCTTTATACAGTACCATCCCGCATCACTAGATCCCCCTTCTCAGAGGTAAAAGGTAAGATAAGGAAACATTCGAATTGCATAGGGGCAGCGGAGAGACCCAGTAATCTAAACATCCCACAGAATGGGACATCACCAGCTACCATTCCCACTAACTGAAATTGAAAAAATAACTGTTGTAATACATATGAGTGTACATCACGAGAAGGAGAAGCTGTTGCATTATTGGTGACAAAAGTGTCCCGAGGTTGGGCAATTACACAGCACTGTAGGTTACTCCTCTTCGGCCAAGTACGACTTTGCCCGGGCTGGCTTGCACAGGATAAAAGAGTTTTGTAAAAAAACTATTACTAGCTTTCCCCTTATTAATATACTCTTATGCCCGTTTTTTCTACCCCAAACCATTTGCGGTGTTCAACACTCTTTCCTGTCCATGCCATAGTATGTTTTGTTTTATGCAAAGACCATGGTACTTCTTTTCTCCTCTATTGTTTGGATTCAGCAGTTTCTTCCTTTACGTACCCTTTCTAAAACTGTTCCACTGTTTACCCTGTCAATACTTCTCCATAATCCCATTTAAATGCGTTCAGTGATTATTTTGCGACGAAGTGAAGAGAAAGTTTCACATACAACACAGACTGTGACCTTAGTCTCTTTCTGTAGCTGTCCAGAAGATGCTAGAAAAATGACCCTATTTCTTCTCTCCGGCATCTTGACAACAACTCAAAGTGAAAAATGAAGGAAAATGGTGAGTTCTCTGGGCAAAGAAATACGGTTGTTCAACAGAAAATTGCACAAATATTATATCATTGAGCGTTACTAATTTGGAAAATACATCTTTGCTCCCAAAACCACAGACGCGCTGCTTGAGTGACAGTAGCCCTTTGTGGATGTGCTAGTAATGCTAGGTGCATCGAATAACCAACATGCCTATTGATCATAATATTATCGGGTTACGTCAATTAGATACACATTACTACTAACGCTGTAAACCTTTCCACTATATTGTACTAGTGGAAGGTAGAACATTTCCTATTTAAATTTCAGCAAAACAATATACTTTTGAGGACAAATTAAGGCCACTGAAAAAGAAACATAACGATTATTTTCCGAAGATTAAACTGTTATAATGAATATTTTGTAACGGTTACTTTAAAATAAATGTTTTAAAACTAACTGGGATATATTCACACATTGACTACGTATGTATGGACCTAATTATTGGAACTAGTCTCCTTCATCTCTTCAAAGACATAATGTAATTACACTGATCTTTTAGTGTGATAGTTACAGCATATGGTTTCTAAAATTAGACAGTGTATCATTACAAGTGAAAAGTGTTTCTTTTTTTTTTTTCTTTTCTTCTCTCTCTCTCTCTCTCTCTCTCTCTCTCTCTCTCTCTCGACTTGATGTTCGCCTAGCAGCATCTCCTAAAAATTACACGAGTTACATAAATGCCTTGCATATTACCATATTATACAATGCAGGGGAATATCTTCCACACAGCGACCTCCTTCTCAGATTTTTTTCTTCTCGAATTTAAAAGATTTAATTGGAAATATTAGTTATTGTATCGAATTTAATTCGGAGAATATTAAGTTATTTAATTAATTTATATTTAAATATTTTATGTTCTTAATTTTAAAGGGCATTAGCACTCTGGTGCTATGACTTCAAAGTTGAATGTCTTGGCCTAATAATTCTTTTTCAGGCATTTCTGTTTTGCATAGTCATTGTGCAGCTTGATATTCTTAACTGTCTCAAATCGTTCATAACGTCATCTTCCCTCTGAACTTTCGGTCTACCAGCTGCTCTAGTTCCCAAAGATTTCCATTTATATATTCTTTTCACTATCCTTTGATCTTCCATTCTCTTAACATGTCCAAACATGTCTTAACATGCCTTTACATTAATAAAATTTAAATTTTTTTGGTTCTAATTTGGTTTATTTTGTACTCATTCACTCAATTCTTTATTGGTTTTTATTCTCCATTTGCCATATCTATCTTTAGTGGGTCCAAAGGTCCTTCTTAGAATTCTCCTTTCCAAGATTAGCAATTCTTGTGTTATTGATTCTGTCAGTACCAAATCTGGTACTGAAGGTAGGTACATGACAACTGACATTATTATTGTCGTATATAATCTTAGTCTGGTTGCTTTTGTCATTAGTTTACTTTTAATTAGGCTTTGGTTGGCAGAATAGGCTCTATTATCATTGGCAATTCGTTCTTTGATTTCATCTTCTATCGAGTTATTGCTATTTAATGTTGATCCAGAATATTTATATTTATAAACTTGTTCAATCTGCATGTCATTGATTTTCATGTTGTCTATATTAGGATTTTTGTAGCCACATTTAAGATACTTGGTTTTATTTTCATGTATTATAAGATTGTTATTGTTCAGATTATTGTTTCAATTTTGCAAATGTTTCCTCTAGGGCTCTTCGTTCTTGCAGTGATTATTACATCATCTGCGTATGCAGTACATTGCTTCAGTCTATTATATATATCCCCTCTCATGCCAATTTGCTTTTTAAAAATCAATAACTAAGCTAAACAGAGTTTGCGGAAAGAGGTTCTCCTTGTCTAACATCGACCTACACAGATCAGTTGTAGCTGCCACCTCCCAGGGGGAGGGATGAAGTGAAGAAACCACAGGAGGCAGACAGGTCACAGAGGCGCACGGAAGTCTGAGAATTCCAGGCTCAAAGATCCGTCGCACTGGTGCAGCTACCTAGAGAGAGCGATGAATGACCCGTTGGCCAAGCAGTCTTCTAGTATCCACCGGGGCACTCTTTAGTGTGAGCAAGCATTCGTGCCACTTATCCGGCACCGCCATACGCCACAAAACCTAGAGGCACACCTGAAAGATGAATGAGAAGGAAACGCAATGAACAGGAAATTGTGGTAAATGAGAAACCTTCTCAGCATAGGCCTACAGACTAGAGATAGCCACCACACACACACATACACACACACACACACACACACACACACACACACACACACACACACTGACACACACACACACACACACACACAGAAGATGTCCCAAAAAACACCGATAACGCTTAGCATATTGTTTGGGGCGGCAAACTGATCCGTTTTCAAATAGGAAACCCTGTCCGAAAATGCACGGTTTGGACGCTGTAGTGCATCGAAGTGTGAGATGGATGTATAATATGTTCACATTTCGTCAATAAAACCAACACTGAGCGGTCTACATTACAAATGGGCTTTGAACTGTGTACCTAGTACATAATTGCAGAGCCTATATCGGCGGTGGTGAGCCTCATGCACATGATCAAACACGCACGGTTGACTGAACATTTTCAATCGCTCCGTGGACACAAGCCATAAGATCTTCCGCTGACGTTACATAATTACCATACACCATACTCTTCATACAACTCCACAGAAAATAGTCGAGAGGTATCAGATCTGGCGACCGTGCTGGCCATGCAACAGATCCAACTCTACTAATCCATCGATGTTGAGGTGATTCCACACATTTACATAAGTGTGCTGGAGCTTAAGTTGGCCATTTAAGCAGTTTTGTACCGGTACATGTCGCACTGCAGTTAAAACATTACCTTACTGGAAACTACACAAGTGACGCAGTAGGATACATACCAAAGGCTCTATGGAGGAATTTAGCGCATGTTTAGGAATGTTATTCGACTTAGGTACACAGATGGCTAAAGGGTTGCATACCTTCCATATTAAGATACCAAACGAACGTTATCAAATTGTCGCAAACGTTCGATCTGATACTTCGATGCCCTCCAACGTCCAAAATGTACTTTTCCGGACAGGGTTTCCTATCTGAAAATCAATCAGTTTGTCATCCCGCACAACATACTAAGCGTTGTCGATGCTTTTTTGGGCCACCCAAGGCCGGAGTAGACGTTTGACGAGAACCGAACCCACGACACGTTCTCACGTACAACGTACGCCATCTCGCTCGGCCGGTGAATAATATCAATGAACGGTAATGAGGGGTGTTGGAGAAAACCGTGCGCAATTCTTATAAAAATCTCATTCACAGCCATGAATTCACCCTCTGAAATGGAATCACTTTGTCTTTCAGTTTCTATTATGTATTCTATTCTATTGTCTATTGAATTAATTGACTTATGACAAAGTTTGTATTTAAGTCGAGAAAAAGCCCTCGCATATTAGAAACTGTTCTCGAAGTTCGCCTCGTTCCTCTTGCATTCAGAACTATGTACGTCTTCATATCTTTTAAGGTCTACTTTTTGATTTTCTTGAAAATGGCTATAACGATTTTGTCATACCATAAAGTACGATTTTGATTAAAGGACAAATGAAATGTATATCTCGAATTTTCTGGCCATAGCCCCTGTAGTCGTATTTACTCTGGACGACTTTTGAATTTATAACCTTATCTGATGTGTTGCACTCACATGACTCGTGTTAGTTGAGATACACATTTACAGAAATTATCTTATCGCTTATTTCCTTGAAGGTGCAAGGGGAATATGAGAATACAGTAGGCCTTGAGCGATAGTCAAATATTTTAAAGCTTTGAGATTCCGTTCTCTTTGCACGCTTAACATATAAAAAAATCGGATGTGTTGCACTCACATGACTTTCTCTACTCTTGCACGAACCATACTTACAAACTCTTATTGCTATATCTTCTTCGTGCTAGTTGAGATAAATATTTCCAGAAATTATCTTATTGTTTATCTTCTTGTAGGTGCAAGGGGAATATTAGAATACAGTAGGCTCTGTGCGATACTCAAATCTTTTAAAGCTTTGAGATTCCGTTCTCTTTGCACGCGTAACATATAAAAAAATGAATAACGATGATCCATTTCCCGAAAGTTTTAAGTTTTCCGAAACTCACACACATAACAAGGAATATCTCCGAAAGGGTTCAACCTACAAGAAAATTTATTGAGACATAAATTGTGTATTTTAGCAAGATCTACATTTTTGTACAGTATGATTTGGATTCAAAATATTCAATTTGTTTGCAAACAAATATCTTAAACATATGGCATTTTAATCAAACTCTTCAGCACCAGTTTTGAGAAAATCAAAATTTTCGAGAAATGTTCCATGTAAAGAACAGTTTAGGTTGGAGGAATTTTCTTCACATCCTTAGTGTCGCATCCTTGAAAGAGATTCAAAAGTCGTCCGGAGTAAATACGACTACAGGGGCTATAGCCAGAAAATTCAAGATATACATTTCACTTGTCATAAAAATATCTAAAACATATGGCATTTTAATCAAAATCGTTAGTCATTTTGAAGAAAATCAAATTTTTTTTAAATCTTCCATGTAAAGGGTAGTTTAGGGTGGGGCTATTTTCTTCAAAATCTTCGTGTCGCATCCTTGAAAGACAGTAAACTTAAATACCAACTTTGGTTTTTAGCCGTATTTTCGTTTTTGAGTTATGCTGTCCAAAGCCTGACTGGCACACAGACACAGATACACAGACACACACACGGATATTTTTCTAAAAATGCTTTTTTTTGATTCAGGGGTCTCAAAACATATATTTCCGGTGAAATCTCGACATCCAATTTTTGGGTGGAATACAATACTTCCCCTACTTACCAGTAGAGAAAGTAAAAATGTATTTAGATATAAATTGTGTGTTTTAGCAAGATCTACATTTTTCTAGAGTAAGATTTTGTCTATCCCTTACGGTTTACGAGTTATTCAAAATTCATCCAGAGTGAACAGCACAACATATGCTACAGTCAGAAAATTAAAAATGTACATATAATTTGTCATACAAATATCTCAAATATATGGAATTTTAATGAAACTCGTTAGAGGCATTTTCAAGAAAATCAAAATTTTTTAAAAATTGTCCATGTAAAGGGTAGTTTAGAGTGGGGCTATTTTCTTCAAAATCTTCGTGTCGCATCCTTGAAAGACATTAAACTTAAATACCGACTTTAAACTTTAACCGACTTTTCGTTTTTGAGTTGTGCTGTCCACAGACTGACGGATACACACACACACACACACACACACACACACACACACACACACACACACACACACACACACACACAGAGACACACACACACACGCGCGCGCACACACACACACACATACACACACACACAGAGACACACACACACACGCGCGCACACGCACACACACACGAAACGTTTTCTAAAAATTCCTTTTTTGGATTCAGGGGGTCTCAAAACATATATTTCCGGTGAAATGCCGACATCGAATTTTAGGGCAGAACACAATACTTGCTCTACCTACAGAAAGTAAAAATGAGCTACCGTATTGCATTAGGCGAAAGTTTGTTTTCCGAAGCTTACGCAAATAACAAGGAACTTCTTCAAAATGGCTCACTCTGCAAAAATTGTATTGGTACGTAAATTGTGTATTTTAGCGAGATATACATTTTTTGTATAGTACACACTTCGTCCACCACAAATCCCACATACGGTACCCTGGGATCGTATCCGGGACACCTTTGTGAGCGGCGAGCGAACGGCATAACCATTCGACTTTTGCGCCTTGCCTACTTCTTAATCGAGATAAACATAGGCGGAAATGGTTTCATTACATGTTTCCTTGTAGGTGCAATGAGAATAGGAGAATACAGTAGGCTTAAGTGACGGTCAAGTCTTTTAAGAACTGATCACTATGTGCTCCCTTTGAAATTCGCTCTCTATAACCAAGAGAAAACAAAGAGAATGACTTCCTGTGTGAGAAAACATTAATATAGAATGGGTGCTCTAACGATATATTTATTTTTTTGTTGAGTAAGATTATTACAGTTTATCAGTAATGCAAAAGTTATTCGAAATGAAGAGGACTTCAGAGGGTATTCACAGAAAATACAAGATATGCATTTCTTTGTTATGGAAATATCTTAAATATGTGGTAGTTTAATCAAACCTTAGTTTGGGTAAGGGCATGTTTTGAAAATATTCGTGTTGCATTCATGGAAGATGCTGAACTTGATTGATTATGTATCGGAAGGGATTTCGCATTTATCACTGACTGTGCGTCTGGCCCCAGGCGAAGGGATGAAATAGTAGTACCCAACGGGCGGCCGGCGAGCCAGAAGGAGATGCCCACTGAGGGTGGGTTCCTACAGATCTATAGTAGTTCATCTTGACGCGAGGTTTGCACATGGAGTATGCCGTTCAGGTTTCAACTAGAGGCCCCTCAAAGTCGGACGACCGCGACGCCACCTCGGCACCAAGAATCATATTTACAGACTGCAGTCACCACCCACGGAGAGGCGCCACTCTCACTATGCACTCGACACACAATCTTGAAAAACCGGATGGAAATGACATGAAATGAAATGAAAGGACAGGAAATTCTGGGAAGTGGAAATATCGTACCCAGCATTTGCTTGGAGACCTGGGGAAACCTCGGAAAAAACCGTTGGACCAGAAAAGTTGACCGTGGGCATCGAATTCGCGACCTCCCTAATGCGAGCCTCACACGTTACCGGGGAACCATCTCGCGCGGTATGCTGAAGTTTGGTTTTTAACCGTCATTTCATTTTCGAGTTATGCTGTTCGCACGCACACACACGCACATGTACACGTACACACGCACGCATACACGCACACGCACGCACACACGTACACAAACGCACACGTACACGTGCATGCACACACGCACGCATACACGCACACACGCGTGTACGCGCCGCCTCATTCTAAAAAGTTTTTGGGTGGTTTAGAGGGCCTGAAAGTATTTTGGCAAAATCCCGACATCCAATTTTTGGATGGAATATATTTCCCCTGCTGAAAACACCAAGTAGAAGTACTAAAAACATGATGTGTTGCACTCACATTACTTTCTCTACTCTTGTACCAACTCTTTCTTCCTCGTGTTAGTCGAGATAAAAATTTGCAGAAATCATCTTACTGGTGCTTTTCTTTTGGGTGCATGGGTAATATAGGAATACAGTATGCGGTGAGTAATAGTAAAATGTTTTAGGAGCTGGTCGCTATATGAAGGCTTTGAAATTCCGTTCTCTTTGCACGGCCCAAAGATTAAAAAGTCAATAACGACCTCCCATTTGAGAAAGCCAAGTATCACAATAGCTCACATAAATAACAAAGAATGTCTTCGAAATGCTTCATTGCTCAAAAAATGTACCTATTTATGTATAAATTGTGTATTTGAACTAGGTCTACATTTTTTGTACAGTAAGTTTTGGTCTATCTCTTACGATTTACCGGTTATGCAAGAGTCATCAAGAGTAAACAGAGCTACATGGGCTAAAGCTAGAAAATTAAAAATATACATTTTACTTGCATACAAATGTCTTAAACATATGGCATTTTAATCACCAGTTTTGAGGAAATCAAAATTTTCGAAAAATGTTCCATGTAAACAACAGCTTAGGGTGGAGGAATTTTCTTCACATCCTTGAAAGAAATTCTTAAATCCCAACTTTGGTTGTTAGCCGACAGATACACACAGACATGGGCCTTTTTCTAAAAATGACTTTTTTGGATTGAGGGGATCCAGAAACATATGTCTGGTGAAATCTCGACTTGGAATTTTTGGATCGAATACAATACTTCCCGTCCTTGTATTTATAGAGAAAGTATGAATGGTTCTCGCATTATATCTGTTATTGAAATTAGGTTAATTTAGAGTTGGTAAATGTTAAATAGGTTTGGTTAAAGCTGTGGCAGCATCCGCGGTTATACATAGCATAGCAGGTAGGTATGGAGATATGCAGACTAATATAATTTATGATTGATTGGATTGGATTTGTGGGTTTAAGGGCGCTCAACTTCGGGGTCATAAACGCCCTTAAAAGATTCATGGCAATAGCCAGATATAAATTTCTGTCAAAAAGAAAAGTACCAGCAACAAGGAAAATATACACAAAAAGTAAAAAACAGTGGCAATAGCCAGATATGAAACAAGGTGATAAATATGTCAAAAAGCATAAAATGAGATATCTATAAGTTAAATCCCGAAATTGATATCACACTCCGCTAAACATTTAAAAATTCTATCAACCGCTGTTTTGTCATCTGCTGAGACCTCTGCAAGTCTGGCTTCATGCTCAGCATTTGCATATTTACCTATTTCGTTCCCTTGTTTAGAATCGTAGACTTTGTGTTCGCTTACTGGAACAAAAAATAAGAATTTTGTAGTGCCTAGAATTACCCTTTATCATAGTGTGTGCGTTATCTTAGCTTATGGGCCAATTGTGGCTTTGCTTTATTATAAATTAACATTTGTATCCGGGATTTACCTGTTGTAATTTTATTATTTTCGTAATTAGCGTTATTTATTAATACTAAATACCAATGTGATGTTAACAATAGCATTGTAATTAATATTTCGCATTCTGAGCCACTGGGCATATTTTTGAAAATATGCCTCAGGAAGCTTTTAATACTGACATTCCTTTTCCAGCCTTAGCAGTTGCATTCATTCCTGTAATATTGAAAAGTGGCTACTCACTACAATAAAGCGTACGGTAAATGGTCAACTGCAAACAAAATGATTTTAAAACTGGGAAATCGACCATTTTAGTATTAATTCAACGCTTTGTTGATTCATACAATGGCTTTATTGTATTCCACTTCTGGCGTGGGTGAAAACACAGTCCTGACATAAAAAGACTAGCCTTATTGCAAACACAATAAGAGTGTGTTGAACAATTGTACATACCACAATCAATAATAATTACAAACTAGCGTAGGAGTATTAAACGTATTCAAGAGAGAAATTGCCTAAAATTGATCATAGGGTTTGCCATCAAAAATACATGGTAACTGATACTGTGCAAATCTCATATATAAAAATCTGATGTGTTGCACATGACTTTCTTTACTCTTGTACTAGAGTTGCACTTCTTACGAACTCTCATTCCTATATCTTCTTCGTGCTAATTGAGTTAAACATATGCAGAAACTATCTTATTGTTTATCATCTTGTAGATACAAGGAGAATTTGAGCGATAAGTCAAATCGTTTAAAGCTTTCAAATTCCGTTCTCTTTGCACGGTTACCATACAAAGAAATGAATAACTATGTTCCATTTGACAGAAGTGTAAGTTCTCCAAAACTCATGCAAATAACAAGGAATGTCTCCGAAATGGTTCAGTCTACCAAAAAAAAAAAAAAATATGTTTAGACACAAATTGTGTGTTTTAGCAAAATGTACATTTTTTGTGTAGTAAGATTTGGTCTATCTCTTACGGTTTACCAGTTATGCAAAAGTCACCCGGAGTAAACAGGACTACATGGGCTACAGCCAGAAAATTCAAGGTATACATTTCATTTGCCATAAAATATTTCAAACATATGACATTGTAATCAAAATCGTTAGAGCTATTTTCAAGAAGATACAAATGTTCATGTAAAGGATAGTTTAGCATGGAGCAATTTTCCTCAACACCTTCGTGTCGCATTCTCGAAAGACATTAAACTTAAATACCAACTGTGGGTTTTAACCGACTTCTCGTTTTCGAGTTATGCTGTCCACAGACCGACAGAGTGACAGATACAGACTGACGCACACACACACACACACACACACACACACACACACACACACACACACACACACACACACACACACACACGGACGTTTTTCTAAAATGCGTTTTTTAAATTCTATTCTAGATTCTACTTTACCATAAGTAGTAGAGAAAGTAAAAATGATTGTTCGTATTTTACGCGCTGCCAATGCGTTCATCCGATTGCGAATAAACTTTGTCCACTTGTTGCTTGCACTTGCGCAAAGGTTATAGGTATAGTGCAATTAGTACCATTTACTTTGAACATATGAAAATTACAACAAAATTTACGAACAAATCGTTTAATACTTTCTATGATTCGACGTTATTATTTAAATTCGTTGGATCTTCTGGTGTGCCACGGCAGAAATTGTTACTAAAAGTCGGCGTGTCAATTATTCTCTTGCGAAACATTAATCCAAACCCAATTGTATAATGGAACAAGACTCGCTGTGAAGAAACGGATGCTGAATGTGATTGAGGCAACTATTGTTAACGAGAAGTCGAATGGAGAAAATGCGCTCATTCCACACATTCCCATCATTCCCAACAACATGCCCTTTGATTTCAAACGACTGCGGTTCCCCATTCGACTCGCATTCTCAATGACCAATAAACCACAAGGTCAATCACTTCAAGTGTGCGGATTGGTTTTTCACATGGCCAGTTGTATGGTAGATGCTCACGAGTCGGAGAGCCAAGAAATATATTTGCTTTTGCTGAAGATGAATAAGCAAAACGTATTGTCTATCCTAAGCACTTGAGTAATGAAGTCAACAAAGTAAAATAAATATTATTTATACTTCTCTTTTATATATCAGTCTTTCTATGATTCATAATTAAGGCAGATAACTGTTTCAAAAGTATTTCATGTGCGGAAACAATGCACCGGGTACAAGATAGTGTAAAAAAATGTTTAAAGTTTAGACTCCGTTAAGAGCATAATGGAATTTATTACATTTAATATATGGTATATATCGTAAGGATGTGTGTGTGTGTGTGTGTGTGTGTGTGTGTGTGTGTGTGTGTGTGTGTGTGTGTGTGTGTTTTCTATCATGCCAAAATATGTTTTAAGTGGTTGAATAAAGATTGTTACTACTTTAGGGCTTATTACCGACTTTTATTTAATGTCTTGTAGCATCTATTGCGCCGAGCTCTACTTACAACTTTTAGTAACATCTTCATCGTTTCTAAGCATGACACTACTGCTCAAACATCCAGAGAACGAAACACAGATGCAGCAAAGGTCAGACCATGAATAAAGCTTCAGGCGCGTGCATCAACAAATTTTCAGACCCATCGGAACAATCAAACGGCAAATTGAAATTGATTTTTTATTTATGGACGCTCTTTATTTGCTGTGCCTTTCGGCGTCTCATTCCATGCCGGGAGTGAAAGGTGGCTTCATTTTGCTCAGAGGCCTCATTATTACGTTTGTTTCATTTTTGAGTTACTCTGTTCACAGACACATGCATACATAGGCAACAAACACCACGGACCTTTTCTTTAAAATATCCTTATGGGGGGGGGGGGGGGGTTTCAATGGACCTAAAATGGGTATTTCACTAAACAGGACTACAAAAATGTCATCTCAGTCTCAAACTTTTGGATGAAATGCAATGCCTTCTCTATTTACTATGCAATACGTAATCTATTATGAGCTAACGTAAATAGAAGGATCGCCTCTTCCATTGTGACTTCGTCCAGTTTTCACTGTTTCCTCACTAAGTTCTCATTGACACGTCACTAACGTGATCTATTGCAACATTTCGCTGCCACCTCACCTTCTTCCTGATGTAGCAGCGTAATCAAATACACACGACGTAGCCTCTTCTTCCGGACAGTCCATCCACTGGAGAGTCAAACACAATAGCTTTCTAATCTCTTTCAGTAGCAGCACTCACTGCACGATATAACAGTTGTCACGAAGTCCCTTGAAGAATATCACTTTCTGTAGCACCGGAAACGCACTCACTGGATCACAAACTTACTAAATAAAATACCGTATTTCCTCGAAAATAAGACCCCTTTTAAACGGAATACTTGCCGAAACTGGGAGGGTTTTACAGACGGTCTTTTGGAAAATGAAAATAATAAATGTATTACTGAAGTATGATTTTAATACCTGTTTTATTAAACACTATTGTTGTTATTAGCATGCCGCTTTGGTACTTCGCGCCGCTTCGTAGGTCACTTAAACAGCACTCTCTTCTCTTCTCTTCCACCCACTCCGTCACTGTATCATCTGGTGCAGCATGGCGTCCTTTCTTAGGGCCACCAAAAGATCCAGTTATAATTCTCGCGGCTTCAAGACTATCTCTCTGATTTTTCCAGTAACGAGTCATGTTTGGTTGTACCGAATACTCTCGGTCCGCTGTACACAATATTTTAGCGAATTTCAAAACACATATACTCATAAACTTTGTCATGAATTCATGTTACCGCTAACACAGCAAGTACAAGAAAAATTCAGTTTCAATAAAGTTGCCGCCGTTATAACCAAAGAGTTTGTTTTACTAGTACCTAACAAGAAAGCAGGTAGAAGGGTTGAAGCTACTAAGGAGTGAAGGTCAATGTTTAATACCCCACTCCTTTCTTCGCAAACATGTTAAAGGTTAAACTTCTTTGCCAACCATCTCTATGCTTAGGAACAAGGAAATTCGGATTTACAGCATTTCTAGGAATTACAGCCTGTCTCAAATTAACGCCTTCGCATACATGTATGGTTTTTCTAAAATTTGTCCGCAAAACTTGGTGGGTCTTACCATCGAGGGGGGTTTATTTTCGAGTAAATACGGTAACTTTTCACTCGTGAGAGTGCTCGCTTATAAGTAGCAGATGGAAGTTTCCGCAGAACATTTTAGCATGTTCTGGGCACACATTTTAGAAACGGGATCTTCCAGAAGGTTCTGATTATTTGAGGATAGCGCTTCTGGTGTTTGCGCGCTAATATGTCCGTTTATTTCTCCAACTGCCCGACACCGACCTTCTGTTGCTTGGGTTACTGTCACTGCGTCATAGTATTAATACTATGATATGATATATATCATATAATAATTACGTGATTTACCTGAGAGTGAAACATTTAGTTAACGCGGTTGTCATAATCAACCATAAACTATAGATTCCCCTGAATGCAGTGACTGTGTCCACGAAACAAAAGAATGAATGAAGTGCACAGAGTATGGGATTCATTATTGCTTGTTTTATTAAGTTGGTATATGTGTTTGTACACAGTTTGGTAATACTACACGAGTTTCAAGAGTAGAGACGTATGTATATAGTTGCTTCATTTGTTTGGTTCAATGAGTACATTATTAAGGCATAGGAAGGAAAAGAGTTGCAAACAATAATTAGAAAAAAACATTGGAGGATGGAAGCTGAGTTAATGAAATCTTCGAAGTCGTTAATAGTCGCTGCAGAACGTATATTATGCATTGTTCTCATTAACCTCGTTACTTGTTGCAAGTTATAAAAAGTTTGCTTTAATGAACAAAATATCAGACATTAAACTTAGGAAAAATTGAGTTTATTGCATGAAAAGCCATTCAAAGCTGGAAGGTTGGTCTAGTGGCTATTGATACGAGCCTCTTTCTATGTGGTCCGTACGCTTGAACTACTCAACTTCTCCACATAAATAAAGCTTGTTTTAGAAACTTTACAAAAGATATCTCGGCAGATTACGTCACCGTCAAATAGTTTATAGAGGTAATGCTGCACTTCTCTATTTTTTGCAGAAGAAACGTTTTAAAGGGAAGTTGTCCTATTTAATTTTTCCCTCCTGTAATTTTACTACAGGATTATCAACAAGTTCCTCCGCACCGCACCGTGCCGGTGCCTACCACTCAAAATAAGTTTGGTACTGCTGTTTATCTGCATTACCTATCATGAATCACACACATGAATCTATCAGACTTTTTATTTCGGAGAACGCTATAACATACGATCGTGGCAGCCAGTTGCACCATAGGGGCTTAGGTACAATCGTGAAAGGGGGGGGGGGAAGGAACTGAAGAGAAGAGAGCACTAAAAATTTCAAGAACTATAACATTTATGGATCAATAAATTATACATTTGTTAACAGGAATGATTAATCGGTATAGCAAACCTTTAAACAGAAATGGAAGCCGAAACACAACAGAAATACAGGTGAAAACAAAACCAATTTACATAACCCCATTCAACGCCCTCTCAAAGCGAGGACTTGGGCAGTCTTCAAGCCTATCTGAAAAAGCCTAAATGTTTCGCGTGGACATCCTACGGGTTACAAGAATTACTTTTTACAAGATTACATTTAATTCGTCCGCATTAGAAGCACCTCCCAGGCAAGTAACGGTCAGAAAACCAATCTGTAATTCACGGCCTGAGCCCTAGTTAAAACCAAACAACTTACCCTGCACGCCGAGAAAGGAGCACTCCGACTGACTGTCTCTACAACCGTCAGACCGAGAGGAAACCCATAGAAAAAACACTAGCGCAACCCAGCGGGGAAAACAAGAGTCGCGAAACAAAAGGAGGTGCCTCAATAAAACAAAATAAGTGCGATCAGCACAATACTCCCGCCCCCATCTGACAACACGCGCTCGCCATTCTGGAAAGGAACAGACTGATATTGTATGAGAAGTATCATATTAGGAAGCACACACCTTACACCGCCCGGTCATTGTACAGGTCACTGTGAAAGCACTGGCACCAAACACTGTCACTACAAATCACTGGCCACTGTCACATCAGAGAGCACAATTCTGTTTTTCCGGGAAGGGAGAGACGATGCACAGCTCGTTGGGCGTACTGATCCCTCGTTGTTCCAGAGAAATTAACAAATTCTGGGTTTGAGCCTGTGATTGCCCTCTCGTTGCAATCAGGCGTTGAGAAAGTCCAAAACCCAAAACGTGGGCCACACACAAGCCCCTTCATATTCCATCGTCACCTCCCTGGCCTCCAGAAATCTCCATTGCGGACCTTACTGCTGCAGTAACACTCCATATAGATGGTAACAGCCAGGCTTAACATTACACAATGCCAAACTGCGGTGGTTAGGTGCTTTCCGGACAGGTTATGAACAGGAGCTGGCGAGGCTGTAACACGGAACAAACCCAAGAGAAAGGGAACAAAACGCAGGCTTCAAATAGGCTGCTGCCCCAAAATAACATCTCGGAGTAGATCAAACTGAATGAATGACAGTTTTTTTTTACAGAACTGTGGATGACATCAAATACATAAATAGCAGAAAATTAAAAAATTTGAATCAATTTATAATCAACAAGCGTGATAACATACCATAAACTGTTTAATGAACATAACAATATAAGAACAATTTAAACGAACTTGAATAACATTAAATATAATTTCTTCCAAATGACAATTTAAAACAGGCTAAACAATATATATATATATATATATATATACAAGTTAAACAAAATAAACAAGGCCTTGTATAAATAAATGCGCATAAAACAAAATCCCTACTGGCCAGACAACACAAGAGTACAAACACGAAATACACATAATTACTACACAAGACACACACCGCAAGCACGCAGCAAACATCCCACAAATACTCCCCAAACATACCACACCAAACACCTCACACCGCTTCCATACAAAGACACACGAAAACAAATCTACACAATGCCGACTCCACACGCCCGGCAGAAACTAACTACAGTGGCGCCGTAGAGGTATACAGCCCGGCGCACACATGGCACGCTCCAACATAAACAAACACCCACATTCCAAACAAAACACTTTATTCACAACATAAACATACAGGAGTAAACAAAGGAAACCCATACACATACGGAAAAAACACTAGCAGAGCGTGGTTATCTTGTGGAAGCGTGCTGGGCCCATAACCCAGAGGTCCGTGGATCGTAACCACGCTCTGCTACCATTTATTGCACCATAGGGGCTTAGGTACAATCGTGAAAGGGGGGGGGGGAAGGAACTGAAGAGAAGAGAGCACTAAAAATTTCAAGAACTATAACATTTATGGATCAATAAATTATACATTTGTTAACAGGAATGATTAATCGGTATAGCAAACCTTTAAACAGAAATGGAAGCCGAAACACAACAGAAATACAGGTGAAAACAAAACCAATTTACATAACCCCATTCAACGCCCTCTCAAAGCGAGGAGTTGGGCAGTCTTCAAGCCTATCTGAAAAAGCCTAAATGTTTCGCGTGGACATCCTACGGGTTACAAGAATTACTTTTTACAAGATTACATTTAATTCGTCCGCATTAGAAGCACCTCCCAGGCAAGTAACGGTCAGAAAACCAATCTGTAATTCACGGCCTGAGCCCTAGTTAAAACCAAACAACTTACCCTGCACGCCGAGAAAGGAGCACTCCGACTGACTGTCTCTACAACCGTCAGACCGAGAGGAAACCCATAGAAAAAACACTAGCGCAACCCAGCGGGGAAAACAAGAGTCGCGAAACAAAAGGAGGTGCCTCCATAAAACAAAATAAGTGCGATCAGCACACAGTGCTACCACCGGAATTGCCGTCTCTAGCGGAATTTTGGTTACACAAGATCTGCGGAACTACTTCTCGATAACCCTATATTTTCAAACCACGTACAAAACTGCAAGCAAATATTCTGTGGTATTTTTCTGTTACTTATGCTCTCTATATGCTGTCTATAATTGGTAGGAGAAGGTATTGTATTCCACCCAAAAATTCGATAGGCACCGAGATTTCACCGAAAATACATGTTTTGGGAATCCTTAAATTTAAAAAAAATATTTTTAGAAAAACGTTGTGTGTGTTTGTGTGGGTGTGGGTAGGGGTGGGTGTATCACATGTATCACTGGATCGCTTTCAGAAAAGGCAAAGGCATCACCCTCCCATCTTTCCCCCCTTATAGCTGTATTATCAAGCCACCATGCCCTGTAATAGGCAAAGCAAAGAACACGCCTCGAACGACCCCAGAAAACGATACAAAATCCACCGAAGAATTTCTTTTGCGCTGTTTGTACAAGTGCTACATTGTAGTAACGCCAACTTTTTCACCCATAAGAGCAAGTTATTAGTTATTGATCAATAATCATGATGTTGTTCGAATGGGTATGTCTTGATTTTTCACACTCTTAATAAATTAAGTTGCTTTATTCCTAATATTTTTATAACAACTAGAACACCTTTGTTTGGTTACGTAAATAATCTATCAACTAAAAGTCAGCTGGCAATTTTTCATTTCTGTAATAGTTAAGAATTAAACTTAGTTTTATTGCTTTCTCCATTACATACCTGAAAGCCCTGAGAGATGATAACCAACATTAAAGTTACGAATGGTATGGACTATCGTGTGCAAGTTAGACATGGCAGAAACTCCTTGAACCGTTTAGAATTAGCCGCCATTCTAATGACATAGTATTTAGCAAGATTGCTATCAGCTGCCGTAATATTAACGCTCCACTAATTTCTCCACACCGATGCCCCCAGTCCCTTCTCGCAACACTGACTTTGGTAAAAAGCTCGTCATTATCCTCCAAACGCCTTTGCTCATTAGAATTAGCCAGCTATTGAGGCCTTTTCTGAAAGATTCTAGGAGCGTTCTAGTGACTGCGGGACATATCAATTAAGATACGACGCAATCAAGAGCTGCACAATTCCACGAAGTCGCTATTTTCGACGATCCTGTGACCGGTCATGCTGAAAATTGTGGTGATATACCACTATACAGGGTGGAAGGATATGAATATCCACTTTTTTAAACTAGCAAGAGAATTCGCCTATTCCCGAGCATTAAGTGATTTGCAATGGGTAGGTAATTAACAGCGCTGCACCAGTGAGGATGTGAAGAATGCGCTACAGGTCCTTGCGGTAGGTCATGAAATAAAAGGTAAAAGTTGCCGGTACCTAAATAAAACCGACCAAGCTTATCCGTTCTCTATTACACATAACACGAATAAACAATCAAGAGTATCGGAAAATACAGCACGTGGCTAAATAAATGACACTGAAATGTTAGTTAATGGTGTCGGTACAGAATGTTTCAAAATCTGTACTAGCATGTACTACAGGTTGTTGTTAACGTTAATGAAGATCATCCAACATTTTAATGAACAAACAATTCACCCAGTCCACCAAACATCCGCCAAACGGATTTACTCCCAAACCAAATTTCAGTGATGTTCGTCGTGCACTACGTTTCGCGACTCTACACTTGTTTGAGTAGTTTTGCATTCTCGTTTGTGTTGACCCTTCTTGGAAAACCTAATATTTAATTTTTAGTTTTGGATGTTCTTTAACTGTTATGGTTCTTAGCGTCCCCTTCATACTGGGCTTGAAAGACAGCTTTATTTTCCTCAGAGACATATTTATTCAGGCTTGAGGTTATTTTACGTGTCACAGCACCATCGGCTTTAATTCCCTTCCTAAGGAAGCTATGTTTCGGATTTTTGCGCCCGAAAAGGTTATTTGGAAATACGGTGTTCAGCTGAGGGAAGGCGCTGTGGTCGGCCAGCCACTGTCTCAGGTTGCCTCATGGCTCAGCCGGAGTTGGCTGGTAGCGGACATAGGACCAATCTCGCACGATGGAGCTGTAAGTTTAAACGGTAGAATCACACTTAAAAATTCAACGCCATAGCTGGATTTGAATAACGGATCTTTCGGTTTCCATTCAGCTGTTCTAACCAGTTGAGATACCATGGTAACATGCCTGCAAGACGTTAAATTCTCCACTGACTCGCATTTTTTCGGTAAACCACATCATGCTTAAGATCACATACCCCAATGCTGAATTAAGAATGTTAGAAGTATTTTAAGACCTGGGCTTTATATTTAACCTCTATTAGGCCAATCAAAATGTTTTTCAACACATGGCCTTGCTAACATTGTTTTGTTTTTGGTGCCTCTTCATTAAACCTCTTCTCGTACTGTTCTTTGGCCAGTTAGAGGAAGATGAAATCAATTACCCACGGCTTCCAGCAGATGGCGCTACTGGGGAAAGTGTCATCTCGAAGTACTCGTGGTCCCTCGCTCTAAACGTTACTCCACCAGATCTTTTTCATTGGGGAGCAGAAAATTCTGCAGTGTATCGCAGTTATCCACGCTCGTTTTGTGACTGAAGTAACTGCGTACTTAGAAGCATATCATAAACACATCTACAGAAAAAGTTTTCCAATACAATTAAGTAGAATCAGACTTGTGTATCCGCCGTGGACATTTCTAACGTATGTTGTAACGGCACACTGACTTTCTAAACGCCCTGTAATTAAAAATACTAGAGGTAATCTACGTAACCTGTATCCCTTCCACCCTGTATAGTGGTATACCACCACAATTTTCAGCATGACCAGTCACAGGATCCTCACAATATATTACGGAGTGTTATGAAAAAATACTGTAGCGTAGTAAAAACACTACACAAGGGTAGGCCTAATAATATCATGAATCATTCTATTAGAGGCTCACCATGAGTACATAATGTATAGAGTGTTGCAGGTATTAGAGCGTATATCCTTATAGATACAATGGAAATAGATTAATATAGTAGGCTTGAGCGATAGTCAAAAAGTTTAAGAGCTGGTTGTAATGAGATGGCTCTGAAATACCATTCTCTTTACTTGAACAGGAACGAAAACAAATAAAACAATAACGAGCAACGACTTCCACATAGGAGAAAGGTATGCGTATTTTAATAATAGCATCAATAACAAAGAATATCTCGGAAATGATTAACGTCACCAAATGTATTTGATATAAATTATGTGTCTCACCAAGATTTACATCTTTTTATGCGAAAGCAGGTCGTCTGTCTCTTACAGTTGATCAGTTATCCAAAAGTCATTCAGAATAAGTACTTTAGAGGTATTCCCTGATATTTCATTTCTCGTGAAAATATCCTATCTGATAGTTCAATCAAAATCATTGGCTATTTTTTGAGAAAATCAACAATTTTGAAGAAGTTTCCATGCAAAGGGTAGATTGGAGTAGGGGCATGTTCTTCAAAATAGCATCCATAGCAGTTGTTGAACGAATACCAAATTGGTATCTAACGACTTTTCGTTTTTAAACTATGCTGTTCAGACATACGTAAACAGGGACACACACACACACACATACACACACACACACACACACACACACACACACACACACACATACATACACACATATTCCTACACGAACCAGTTTATAAAATGGCCATCCTAGATTCGGAAGACCTCAAAACGTGTAATTGCAGTGAAATCTCGGTATTGCATTTTGAGTGGAATACAGTACCTCCTCCGCCTACTCAGTACGTAGTAGAGAAACTGGAAACAATGACAATTTTCCTCATATTTTACTAAGCTTCACCGATGCATAGGTTTAAATGTTTCCTCTGTTGACTATTTGGTATTCCATTATATTTATAGAGGCATATTTTTTCTCTAATAAAATCGCAAAAGATTTAATTCTCTCTGGCCTCCATACATCACAAATTAGTTAACTGTAGCAGCATCGGCACTGTGCTATCGGGGGCTGTGCACGTTCATACACATTTTGTTCCCGAAATCGTTATTGAGCAATTATTTGTGGAACATCCCAAAAATAAGCTTCTGAAATATTTTTAACCTGATTGTGAAAGCAAATTTTGCGAGAGAAAGAGATAGGTGTCTTCGATTGTGTACCAGAGCGTTGTGACCTTTACTAGTGCTGATATTTGAAATGCATTATTAAACCATAATCACGAATACTGCCAACATGCCATGTCCCAGAATTACACTTGCACAAATAGACTCCTTTATGACAATTTCGTGGATTGGTATATAACTGTATGCGCTTATTAATGGGTCATATTTAATCAACCTTCATTGTGTTTGCATTTGGAAGAACAAGGCCAATTACATTCCAGCTTGCGTATTTGACGTGGTTCGAGTCTTGTGAAATATGCATATATTAACAAGAGTCCATTGTACCATTGATGTTACAGGTCGAGCTGGGATTTCCTTCTTTGCCCCTTTTTTGTGAAAGTGGTTTTAACATAAAACTAATCCAGTCTTGACTTTATCTCTCAAAGGCCCAAGTTTGACAAGAAAACAATTATATACAAATTAGTATGGTTCACTAATCTTTTAGCCTCCTGCGTCCTGAGATCACAATATTAGTGTTAAAATTATTATTTTGTGCTTAATGAGATTATATGGGCCAAAATTAAACAAAAATGAAAAAAGTTCCTCCATTTTTTATTTATTAATTTTTTATTTATTTTTTTGGAGGAGTGGCTCTTTGGGGGGCCTAAAATGACATTTAGACAGCTACAAATTTTGTTATGTGGATAAAGATGTATTATTAAGTATCAAACGAACAAGAATATTCAAAATATAATTTTTTGGGGATGCTTGGGGTTCAGAGTTTTTTAGGGGTATCATATATGATACCTCCGGACTACATTAAGTTTTTATGGGTTTTATGATCCTACTATGGATAAAAAGTAGACAAGAGAGAAAAAATGAGCATAGAATGCAGAAGGTATCAAGCATGATAGCACCGGCCATGATGAGTTTAACATATTCACAGACCGAGAAAAAAAATCTAAAACCTGAGATATCATATATGATACCAAAGGATGCAGGAGGATATTAAATCACTGTGTGTATGTCTGTGAGTTCCTTATGGGGTTTACACCAAACTTGACACAGTAAGTCTTTGATAGAGGACGAAAGTTACTATTAGCTTAGAATTCGAATTCCACTTCATTTTACATAGTTATCTTTATATGGTGCATATAAACGCTCGCAAGACCATGTATATCTTTGTCAACTATAATCGTATTAACTCGAAAATTGGCAACATAAGAATAATTACTTTCGTTTTCACGGCCTCCCGAAATAACAAACGAACAGCGAGTTCATATAATATTCGTTGACCCTTCTGACGTCGTTTATGAAGAAATTACTCAGTCTTTCCTTCGTTTTGATTTTCGTATGTTGTCTTTCTAGGTCTGTGTATGTTGGTTACTGAGATTAAACAAGGTTACGTTGTCGTTACCTAAAATGCTATTACTTCTTCCCAAGGAGGTTTTCTCTATAAATAGCCACGAGGTAGCTCAAATGAGTCAACGTAGAAGTCACTCAACTGCATTAACAAGAAATCATCATTACATAGACTGAGTCAACGTAGAAGTCACTCAACTGCATTAAGAAGAAATCATCATGGTATTTGTGGTTGTTCAGCAGTGCTTCTGCATAACATTTTCTCATATTTGTGTGTGTGCGTGCGTGTGTGTGCGTGTGTGTGTGTGTGTGTGTGTGTGTGTGTGTGTGTGTGTGTGTGTGTGTGTGTGTGTGTGTGTAAGTTTACAGTGTCCCCAAAAACACCAACAACGCTTAGTATGTTCTGCAGGACGGCAAACTGATCGGTTTCCAAATAGGAACCCCCGTTCGGAAATGCACGGTTTGGACGCTGTTGCGTATCGAAGTGCGAGATGGGTGTATGTTCACATTTCGTCAATAAACCCAACATCGAGCTGTCTACATTACAAACGGGCTTCGAACTGTGTATCTCAAACGTCATTGTAGAGCCTATATCGGAGATGGTGAGCCTCATGCACATGATCCAATACGTGCGGTTACCTTTGAAGATTTTCAATCGCTCCGTGCACTCGAGGCATAAGGTCCTCCGCTGATGTTACAGGAGTGCCATACACTATTCTCTTCATACAAGTCCATAGAGAATAGTCGAGGGGAGCCAGATCTAGTGACCGTGCTGGCCATGGAACTGATTCACCTGTACCAATCGATCGGTTTCAATATGTGACGTTGTGGTTATTCAGCACATTTACAGCAAAGTGTGGTGGAGCTCAAGTTGGCCATTTCAGCAGCTGCATACCGGTACATGTCGCACTGCTGTTAAAAAATATTACTCTATTGGAAACTACAGAAGCAACGCATTAGGATGCGCACGAAGGACTCTATGGATGAATTTAGCCATGCGCAGGAATGTAACATGCTCAGGTCGTTCATACCAGTACACAGATGGCTAAAGCGCTGCATACCTTCTGTATTAAAATACCAAAACGAATGTTAACAAATTGTAACATCCGTTAGTTCTCACACTTCGATGCTCTACAGCGTTCAAACCGAGCATTTCCGGACAGGAGTTCCTATTTGGAAACCGATCCGTTTGCCGTCCTGCAGAACATACTAAGAGTTTTCGGTGTTTTTTGAGACACACAGTATATTTATCTATGTATATATAATATAGTATCCTGAGAGTTTTACTGAATTCTCTAAATGTCTTGGATAATATTTTTAAACGTGTTCAAATAAATGCAAGTGCTACCTAAGGCTAAATGTTGAAGGGATAAATCATCAAACCATGTGCAACGCTGGATAATTAATTGTGACATTCATCGTATTTGTATGAATGTCTATAGGGTGCCACATAAAACGAATTTTAATTTCTAAGGGTCCTGGAATGGCAATAGGAAGCTAAATTCGCCAACACTTGAAGCTGCTATAAATTCAGGTCACACAAAAATTACTGAATGAATGGTAACCAAATATGTGCTGGTTACCTATTCTTTGTGTTTCTGCAAATAATGATAATAAAATTAATAGCTTAAGGCTTGCTTAATGTCGTGTAAAAGTGATATTTGTGACACGCTGCTTCTTAGCTCAAAATGTAATGCATACTTCTCGTAACCTTTCCTTCTGTGGTATTTGTGATTGTTCAGCAGTGCTTTTACATAGCGTTTTATTGCTGTTTTTATTTACCTATTTTGCCTATTTTTTGTTCTATACAGTGTTCCTACAACTTTAGTGATCTCTCTGTCTAAGTGTCGTATGCAATACATGTAAAATGTCTCAAAAAAGAAAAAAGAAAAAAAGAAAAAGAAATCGCAAGCCTATTGGGCAAGTGCAACCTTTGTCTAAAAGTTATAGGCATAAATCATCAAACCACGAGCAACGCCGGTTATTACACCTAGTAATATGTAATATCTCTCATATATCGGTGTTTAAAATGTATTACACAGGATAACCTACAAAAATGTGTCATTTTTATTCCTTTATTTTCTTGGAAGCACCCATCACTCCGGATGAAATGAAACGTAACTGCAGTAGATTTGCTCTTCGCTACAGGCAATCTTGATTAAAAGTCAACTTTTGCGCGGTGATACATGTAGCCTTGGTGCGGGACAAGTTTATAATTCCACCTCAAGCAACTGATTGTTGAGCGAAAGATTGACCTGGTTCAACCGTTACGACTTAAAACATTGTAAATGTTTCTTGACGAATATAGTACCGACAGTCGAGGAAGGTTTTATTTTTGAGTTCAATGTATTTTCATTATGAAAAATCGTAGTTAAATCTGCGAAATTGTAACAATTTCTCTTTTTAAAACGCAAGCTAATTCAGATCTATGAATTCACATATATTTATGTTACCTACAGTGTGAAAAATATAATGTAGGAATTAATTACTTTGGCCAGTACACATGAGTAACCGATCATATTTGGATTAAAAACTGTTGTTCCACAGGATTTACAACTGGGTTTACTGCCATTCTGAATACAAGCGATGACAAAACTGTAAGGTTGTTTCTTATTTCAGGTAGGTGTGATTGAACAACTTGGTTTGGATATGGGAGAAGGCCAAGTGTTACGTGTCAGCCCAAGATTTAGTGACTTTCTTCAGGAAAGGTAAGAAATATTCCATTTCCAGTTTTTGTTCCATTATGGTCCTAACATCCCCGTTTTGGTTCCCAACTTCTTGGCACGAAAGCACAAACCAGTTTACCCAGGTATATGTGTTTTAGTTGAAGATTTGCCAACCTGAAGGAAAGCTAATCCATAAAGAGTCGCGGTATGAAAAGTAGAGAGCTGCCAAGTGAGTGTCTGTTAGACATTGTTTAGTTTGCGACCCAGTGGGGTGTTTCCACACCAGGCTGCAGTCCTAGCTTAGGTTAGCTTCTCATTGGAGGGAATATTGCCTCAATAGGAGCCTCTGCTAGAGGATTACATCGGTTCAAACTGACAAGAAAATCTGTTGCCGCTTTTTTATATGACCATCGTAATGATGTTATTGATTACCGACATAATCCGGATTATGTGAGTGCATAAGTTAGCACATCTAATGCTTACTTTAAAAAAATGCTTAATATATACTTTCACACACATTCTTACTGTATCATTTGGATATCACATAGAACTTGTTTCTACGAAATCATGCGAACCAAACGATCCAAATAATACAAGTTTTTAGTATCTCTACCGCTTAGTAACTTGAGTCATGTAAAATATTTGAAATATTCTACGAAAAGATTCGAGAACAACATATCATAGGGAGTAAAAGTTATATGTAAGTTAAACATCCATGTGCGCTTATGTGTCACATTATCGACGTGTTCATCAGCCGTTTCTGAAATGGCAAAGAACGTCGGATATATGTAAAATGTCACTACTTAGTGAAAATGTTTGCTCCACATTGGAAGGGCAATTTGAAGCGAATTATAATTAAATGTTTTTATATTTATTGGGTACTTCTTTTTCAGAGCATGTATTTCAAGCAAACGTGGATTAATACAGGGAAGGGTGCTTGTTTCAAGCTTAAATGAAAAATATTGTGCTGAAGTTTTGAATCATATACAGGATGGAAGTGAAATAATCCGCCAGACTGAAGGAGGTGAGAGAGTGGATGTAAACTAACAAAAAATTCCAATAAGTTTTTTTTTAATTAAATGCACTGTTAATTAAATAATTGCGTTTGGAGGTGAGAGAATGTGGCAGCGTAGTGCAACCTGTTGACTGGGTACCCAGCTTCTGTCGGCAGGTCAATGAACTATTCTAATGCTCTATAAAAACCATTTAAGTAACGTTAGCCATGTATTGAATTCAGATACTTTGTCGCGGTGCGCCAGACAGCAGAAAATTACGAGAAAAAGTAAGGTTATGGCTGATTGTCCCGTATGAAAACATTACCTCAAATCTTATATTTCCGCAAAATTACAAATATTTTATTTGGTACGTTTAATGGTTTGAATATCTGGCCTGTTTTACGTATTTGAGGGGCTTATGTCATGATATAACAGCCTCACTTGAAATCGGATTCTTCTTTTAAACGCCGTGCAAAATTGTTTGCTAGCTTTCAAAAGTAATTGCAATAGTATATCCGTTAAGGAATCGCAAATACCAGGTGAGTCAGCTGCCCCTTATTCTCCAGTTTTATGCAATCCCTATTTTATACTCTAACATGAAAACATCGGCCCCTATGCTAGTAGGTCTACCCAAGTATTTAACATGGATGTCTTTAGTTACACACTCGATAAAATTATTAGGTACTACTATATATGTTAGAGCATCCCATTTAATATACTTGTAATTGGACAGCTGACGTTTGCACCTCTGCAAATGTTCATTGGGACGAGTGAATACTGCATGTTAAACGGAATATGATATTGCGAATACTGTATTCAAATTTGAAGCTACTTTGAGGTGTAACAAAGATTGTGTGTGATTGCTACTCTGTGACAAAAATGACTAACACATTACGATATAGCGCGTATTTTCTGTGTATAATAGCAGGTCAGGTTACTTGTAGGGCTAGGTTTGATTAATTATGTAACACATATGGGATAAAAGATGAAATTGAAAAGGGTAAAATAACATTCAAGAGCACACTATTGGGTAAAGAAACTGCAAGCAACAGTGGAAACGCAAAGTTTCAACACATGTGTCCATACAGGAACATTCATCTCCATTCAAACAGTCGTATGGGCAAGAGCAGGTCAGAAAGTATGCAAAATACTTTGACATATCTTTAACCTCAAATTTCTCAGCCTCCATATTTTCTATATTTCCGTAACTTCAAAATGTTCCACACGATGCAGTTTTCTACCCAACGTTTCTCGTTCCTGTGTTTTTGTCAGTAACATTCTTACTTCCTGCATGTCGTTCATTATTGCTTTTGCCTTGGGGTTGTACACTCAACGACATAAAAATACGCCTGGCGCTGTGATTTAGTCGAAAATATTATCGTTTTACGCGGTCTTGGACCACTTGGTCCGCCCTTAGAACAGGTTGACCTGCATAGGGAGTGTATTATGAAACACTACTGCTCATAGACATTGTCTTGAATAAGAACGTCACTATGTAGCGAGCAGAAACGATATACAAAAGTTTTGAATCGCCAGGTCCGCCTAGGAACTCCACTTCATAACTCAGAACGTCATTTGTTGCTAGTTATGTTGGTTGTCCATCCCTTTTACATTTGCAATAACATTACGAGTCCAATGCTCTGTAAGAGCACAGCATTTCTATAAAGCGTTCACACAAAGCGAAACACAATGGTTGAGCGTTTAATTGATGAACTAGTTTTGTCATTTAATGTGAAAATAAATACCAACAGTTCAAACATTATTTGAAGTGCAAAAATCAAATAAGTTTCTGTTGAACATAGATGTACACTGAACGCCCACACTAATGAGAAAAACTAACAGCACTGGCTATTCTTACCGTATCTCGTACTCAAGCATTTTCCCTTTCGTATCCTCTGCCTTCCGTTGCCTTTTTCTGTTTTGTGAACTGCCTGATAAAATTGTGTTTAAAGTAAATAAGTTTTTGTTTGGATATCATGGAGTAAAAACAAGTTTACTCAACACAAAGTTGTGATTACAATTTTGCAATAAAGTTAAGCAAATATGTTACAAGTCACAAAAAAAATTGCACTTTCACAAACAATAGGTAAAGTTTGTTTAAACTTTAATTTTAAAAACTTAATCTTATAGTATATTGGTAAACACATATTTATACTTGTTAGTTACGTATTTTACATTTTTATCTCTCTTTTGTTACTTAGCATACTTTAAACAAAAAGTTCACGTTACAGAATGAGACAAATTATTAAATGAATTTGAAATGCTAACTCTCCCTAACTTTATTTAATTACATGAAAACATGAAATGCCGTTTAGCAAGCAACTTCATTTAATAGGAGTTGAACCGTCTCCTACAGTGTAGAGAAGGATATGTGAGTGTCCCATTTAAAAGAAAAAGGAGTAACATGTGAATGTTACATTGTATAGTAAAATGGACATCATAAAAATTCGTTTTTCATTTTTCATATTTTATTTCTCATTTCTTCATTCCTCCTATTTTTATTTCTCATATTCCACTTCTCGTATTCTATCGTTGGTTTCTCATATCTAATTGTTCATTTCTCATATTTCACTCCTTATATTTCCTTTCTCATATCTCATTTCTGATATATCATATTCCATTTCTCATATGTAATTTTTATTTTTTCATATTCTCATATATATTTTATTTCTCATATTTCATATTTAATTTGTCACACTTCGTTTCTCATACTCATATTTCGAATTTGATTTGTCATATTTCATTCATCTTATTTCGTATTTTGTTTTTCATATTTCATTTCTTGGAAATCTTGCTTCATTTTTCATGTTTAATGTCTCATATTTCATATGTCATTTCTCATATTGCGTATTTTATTTCTCATTATTCATATTTCATTTCGCATATTTGATATTTTATTTCCCATGTTTGATTTCAGATTTTCCATACTTCGTTTATCATATTTCATATATAATATTCCCTTAGTCATATTTCATTTCTCATAGTTTTTCCTGGTATTTCATTGCTCATATTTCAGTTCTCATATTTCACTTTTCATACTTTATTTCTTTAAATTTCACTTCTCATTTGTCATATTTCATTTCTCATTTCTCATGTTTCACTTTTCAAATTTTATTTTTCATTCATGTTTCACTTCTCATATTCCATTTCTCACATTTCATATTTCATTCCTCCCATTTCATTTATCACATTTCAGTTCTAATGTATCACTTGTCATGTTTACTATTTGATTACTGATATTTTATTAGTCATATTTCATTTCTCATTTTTCATTTCGCAAATTGCATATTTCACTACTCATATTTCATTCCTCCTATTTCTATTTCATCTCCCATATGTCATACTAAATTTCATATTTTTCATTTCTCATGTTTCAAATCTCGAGTTTTATTGCTCACATTTCATATCTCATATTTCGTATTTCATTTTTCATATTTAATTTCTGATATTTCATATCTGATATTTGCTATTTCATTTCTAAGATATCATTTCTTATTTTTCATTTATCTCATTTCAATTCTCATATTTCACACTTCATATTCTTATTTCATATCTCATAATGCACATTTCATTTCTCATGTTTCATATTTCACTTCTCATATTTCATTTCGCATATTTCATATTTAATTTCTCAAATTTTATAGTTTACTTTTCACATATCGCACTTAATTTCTCATTTCATATTTCATTTCTCATATTTCATTTCTCATATTTCATTCCTTTATATTTCATTTTTCATATTTCATTTGTTTATATTTCATTTGTTTATATTTCATTTCTCATATTTAATTACTCATATTTCATTTCTGTAGTCTCATATTTGACTTCTCCCATTTCATTTCTCAATTCTCATATTGCATTTCTCACATTTCGTTTCTGATTTTTCATATTACATTTTTGGTATTTAATTTGTCATATTTTATTCCTTCATCCTTCATTTCTCATTTCTCATACTTCATTACCCGTATTTCGTTTCCAAATTCTCGCATTTCACTCCTCATATTTCATTTCTCATATATAATTTTTCTTTCGTTTTTCATATATCGTATTTCATTTATCATTTTTCATATTAGGTTTCTCATATTTCATGTTTCATTTCACATATATTTGATTTATCATATCTCATATTTCATTTGTAATACTTAATTTCTCATATTCATATATAATTTCTCATAATTCGTATTTCACTTCTCATATTTCTATTCTCATATTTCGTATTTCATTTCTCATATTTTGCACTTTAATCTTCATATTTCAATTATCATATTTCGTACTTCATTTTTCATATTTCATTTATCATATTTCTGTTCTAATGTTTAATTTCCCATATTTCATTTCTGATTTTTCATTTCCCATGTTTCATATTTCACTTCTCATATTTCTTTCTCCTATTTCAATTTCACTTCGCATATTTCGTATTTCATTTCTCATATTTCAGTTCTCAAATTTCATTTCTCATTTTTCATATGACATGTGTCATAATTTAGCTCTCACTTTTCATATAACTTTTTTCATATCTTATGTTTCATTTGACATTGCTTTTTATATTTCATTTCTCATATCTGATTTCTCATACTTCCTATTTCATTTCTCATATCTAATTTCTCATTTTTCACTTCTCATATTTCGTATGTTATATCTCATTATTCATATTTTATTTCTCATATTTCTTGTTTGAGTTCTCATTTTTCATTTCCCATATTTCATATTTCAGTTCTCATATTTCCAATCTTATAGTTCATTTTTCATCAGTTAGATTTCATTTCTCATTTCCCATATTTCATATTTCATTTCTCAGTTTTCATATTGCATTTCTCATCTTTTGTTTCTGATTTTTCATATTACATTTTTCGTATTTCACATTTCATTTGTCAATCTTCATTTGTGATATTTCATATTTCTTTTTTCATATTTCACTTCTCATATTTCATGTTTAATTTCCCTTATTTCATATTTCAGTTTTAAAATTTCATTTCTCATATTTAATTTCCCCTAGTTCATTCCTTATGTTTCATATTCCACTTTTCATATTTCACTTCTCATATTTAGTTTCTATATTTCATATTTCATATCTGATATTTGATATTTCATTTTTAAAATTTCATTTACTCATATTTCATATCTTATATTTCACAGTTCATTGCACATATTTCATATCTCATAATTCAAATTTCATTTCTCATTTTCATATTTCATTTATCATTTTTCATAATTTAATTCTCACATATTATAGTTCATTTCTCACATATGGTATTTCATTTCTCATTAGTCATATTTTATTTCTCATATTTCTTGTTTGAGTTCTCATTTTTCATTTCCCATATTTCATATTTCATTCTCATATTTCCCATATTATAGTTCATACTTCATCAGTTATATTTCTCATTTTTCATTCTCATTTTTCATATTACATTTCTCATATTTCATTTGATTTTTCGTATTAAATTTTTCATACTTCATATTTCATTTGTCAATCTTTATTTGTGATATTTCATATTTATTTTTTCATATTCACTTTTCATATTTCATGTTTAATTTCCCATATTTCGTTTCTGATATTTCATATTTCAGTTTAAAAATTTCATTTCTCACTTTTCATTTCTCGTATTTCATATATCATATTTCGCACTTCATTTCCCATCTTTCATATGTCATAATTCTCATTTAATTTCTCATATTTAATATTTGATTTCTCATATTTGATAGATTATTTCTCATATCTCCTATGTCAGTTTTCAATATTCATATTTCATTGCTCAGATTTCATATTTCAGTTTCCATTTTACATTTCCCATATTTCATATTTCGTTTCTCACATTTCCAATCTCATATTTCATTTCTAATATTTCATTTCTCAAGTTTAATTTCTCAAATTTCATTTCTCATAGTTCATTTCTCATATTTCACATTTCATTTCACATATTTCACTTTTCATATTTTATATTTAATTTCTCCAGTCATTTAGACAGCTACAAATATTGGTATGTGGATCGATATGCGTTATTAGGTATCAAAAGAATAAGGATATTCAAAAAGTAAAATTTTGTTTTTTGGGGGGTTTGGGGTTCAGGGGGTTTAAGGGGTAGTATCATGTATATCTTCGGGGCTACATTAAGCCTTTTGAGGTTTCAAAATATACCTTCTCCCACAAAAATCTAGCTAGCGATCTAATCATTTTCACTATATTTCAGAATATGCGTAATAAAATGTAATTTTGAATTTTGATATTGCTTATACCTTTTCTAAAGGTATAAGCTTTGGAAATGCGATGAAGGTATCATAAAACATGTTAGCTGTAGGTATATTAATTGAAGAACTTATAGCAATTACTAAGATAAGTGAAGCTTTTAGTCTCAACATTTGTTTTTATTTTAGATAGAAAGATGTAGGTATTAATTGTATGTTATAGGGGTAGTGGGGGAGAAATAAAACTAGATAAGTTTTAGTACCTAACATCTCAACTTCAGGTGCCGAAATCGGGGCAGTGGGATATTTTCGATGAAGCTGTAGTACACAGCAAATTTTACGAAGTGCCTCCAAAATATTATGTTTTGTATTTGTTGTTACTAAAACCAGAATTTGTTTTCGTACATAGTTCGGTACTTGAACCATGTTTAAAGACAAACTTTGGTAGTAGTAACACAAATACACGACACGGAAGCCTGGAGGCGCTTTCTAGGATACCCAGTGTGCAACAGAATCATCTAAAATGTTTTACCCGAGTTTCTTCACCATTTATAGTGGGACGTAATTAAAACACGTCTTGTTTTAGTTCTCCATCATGAAGGAACATAGAATTAGAAACAACAGTAGGTAAGATACAAGGAGTACATAACACATTAAGGAGACAAATCTGTGAAATACGGTCCAAAACCGACAAAAATCCATTGTTTATCTTAAAATATAATATAGACTTTCCACTTCAATGATATAAAGTTTGGTTAAATCTAACATTACTTGTGATATTGCTAATACCAACTGTATTCAAATTTGAAGCTACAGGTCGCGCGTTAGTTCTTGATGAATGAAATTTTTAAATGGGAGGTTAGACGCGAGTCACTTAATCGCCTTTACGGAAACACTTGCACACAGAAGCAGAAAGGACAATCCGATGCTGTGTACTTTGCTCAAAAAGTACAGGAACTAAAAAGGAAATTATCACACTTCCAGTGATATCACTCACATGTATTACAATATAAATATATGTAAATATTTACGCTTAATTGCCTTGTATTTCTTCTATACCGAATATTTCTACGTCGTCTTCTTCGTCTGAGCTTCTGTCGTTTTCATTATCTCTCCTTAAAACACTGGCAATGACAAGAACCCGTACCACACAAACTTTGTAGTCAACTGTACCTTGCGTTTTCTCCGAAACATAACATAGGGAAGCAGAGAATGTCTACTGAGGCGTTTCTGACTGGAGAGGGTATTTGCTGTGATTTCCTGTTAAACTGTTGGAAGCTGCAAATCTTAGTAAACGTTTTGACTACTGATGTACCAAGGAATGTTAACAATAGTTTGTGGAGTTTTGGACTGAAAAAGCTCTAGTATCTGGATGTTTAGTTGCCTGCTGTATACCACAAGTAAATTCCACGTGCCCATGCTGGTTTAAGCATAGTTTTGTATACCCTTAATTTACTTACGACTGATAGTAATGACATAGTTCCAAGAGGCCAGTGCATTTTGTTGTATTTTAAATTTAATTGTTTACGTTTGGTTCATGTGTTTTTTCCCAGAAGATCCCTTGATTAAGCTGCATATCGAGATACTACACATCTTGCTTTTCTGGAATGGTCTGATTATTCAAAATAATAGGCAGACAGGAGCTTTTTCAGAGTGCAGACGTTTTATATTAAATAAATGGTCTTGTACGAGTTGTGAAGCAGTATTTAGATCTTCATGTACTGAAAGAATAGCTGTGTTTTCCGCAAAAGTTGATGAGATTGTGCTTGGCCTTATTGATAGGTCGGTAGATATACGAATTGGTCCTGAGACATTACATTTTGGTTCGTCTGACTTACGGCATAAAGGGCTGTGCGGGTCTCTTGGAATTTTATTTGAAAATATCTTTGCTCTATGTGAGACATTAACCCTAGCATAACCAAGCCTTATTCCATAACTTATATTACCAGGGGAGGGGGTACTTTGTGACCACCATTCGTAACAAAATGTCTCAGCAATTTTTAAAACAAATTTATTTTAAAATTGGGTATTATATCTTCTCGTGTTTATAATGGTAATATTTAACAGTGTCTATTACCTTCTTTTTTACTGTCTTACATAATCACATTATATAATATGACAATCCTTATTACGGAGTTTATACTACCAACGTAGGTGACTACCACTGGTAACAAGTTAGCTCAGCAATTTTTTAAACAAATTTATTTGAAAATTGGATATTATATCTTGTCACCATAAAGTCAATATTTAAGATTAACTACTCCTTTCTACCTTTTAAAATTAATCACACTATACCGACAGGTCAGTACTTTATGACCACTTTGACATTCGTTGTTTCTGAAGAAGACCAACAAAGAAAAAAACTTGAAACAAATATGCAATTCAGTATGGAAACAGTGATTTACAATGACTATTAACTGCGTGCCTTTAACTAAAATATTAAAAGAGAAAATTTGAAAAATTACAGAAGGTGGGCATAGCTTACCCCCCCCCCTCCACCTCCCCACTGGTAACGCAGGGGTAAATAATGTGTAGAAATGATGTGGGAAAGACTTCTTCAGTTTAATCTTCACTCCAGCATGCCAAACCGCCTCAAACGCCTGAATAACATCCAGAAGTACTGCTGAGCCGCAGTGTGGTTGTTCAAATGTGCGGTTAATGATCCCAGTCATTCGATGTACTTGTTCAGTTGTGCAATGTTGTGGTTCGAATCCAAATTGGAAACCGGAAATCAATAAAGACAAATGAGAGTTCAGTTCAATTAAAAGTAATTTGTCAGACAATCTAGAGAGTATTGGAACAAAGATAATTGGCAGATAACAATTTATTTCATTTGGAGGTTCTCCTGGGCTGATAATTGAGTTCTTTAATGTCTTGCTGGAACAAATCGAAGTACACTTGATTTTTCTGAGGGCGAATCTGAGTTACTTTCAGGGTTTAATGTGGAGGTTTTATATCCTTAAGATTTTGATTTTCTTGTGTTTCACTTTTAATTTAAAAGGATGCCCATTATTTGTATTTTTTTTCAAGCTCCGGGGAAGTAACATTTCTTATAATGACATTAAAAATAAAAGTAATCAATATTGCTGACTTGAGTGGTAACCTCTGAAGTATCTGTCTAGGATAATATCCCGGGGTCTGTTTGGATTTAAGCGACTAATAACTGTTCTTGTTTCCCTGTATGAGATAAGTGCAATTTGAAATTACATTTTAAAAGGAGAATCCCATTTTCACCTTATTTTTAATGTTGGAAGAAGCGGGTTTTAGTATTGAAGAAAAGTGCTCAGCAAGCATGTCTTGTATTTCTTGACTACCTTTAGCCCAATAGCTATCACCTTTTTGAAGAGGTGGTATAGGTTTGATTGGTCGTTTTAGCTTTTTTTGTGACTTTCCATAGGGAATAATCTCTAGCTTTCCCAGGCACTAAACTTTCCAAATATTCTTGAATATTCCCAAGGCCTTCCATACAGCTGAATGAATTACTGTGGTAACGTTGGCTAAACGTTGTTCTATTTCTTCAGAAGTCTTAAGGCTAACGTTTAGGTTAATGTTATCGTCCATGGTTTCTTGAAAGTAATTCCAATTTCTTAGTTGGTTTTGCAGAGAGAGAGAGAGAGAGAGAGAGACAGAGAGACAGACAGACAGACAGACAGAGTGGTCTTTCTTTCAGAGTTATGTAAGTGCTTAATGTCATTATTGTAGGAGAATGGTCAGCACACACGTTGAAATATGACTCTATTGACAGGTAGTTTGGTGAAATACTTTTTGTTACAAAGAAGTAAATTAAACCCGGTACTTTACATCTCTCCGATGACCCGTATGTTGACTCTCCACTTGATAAATTCTGGTGGAAGTTAATAGAGATCCCCAAGATATGTTATTCGCATTTCAGTCACCTCTGTTATGAACTTCGTTCCTAGTGTTTCAAGAAAGGCTTCAAACGCTACTTTGTTTGTGGCACGTGGAAGAGGAGAGTGGATGGACGAAATAATTGAAGGACGTTTTAGTGTTGTCACATTCATGCTTGTGGCTTGCATAAAGTTTCTATCGTGATGAGTTTCATGATGAACAATAATTGTGCGCATTCTTTATGACAATGACAGTCTACCTTGAGCTTTGCTAGAAGGATGGTTTGTAATGCATATTACGTATCTTCGCATTGTAAATGGATTTTGTTCGTAAATCTCTTTTATACTGTTTCATTTTAAAGCTTGAGAAACAGCTGATAGTGTTACTGTTCGCTGAACTGTAGGACTTCTTAGCGGTGATGTTTTTCTTTCCATTTTAACATTAAACATGCTCACTTTTCCTCCAACATTCATGCTTCCAGTCTTCCTAGGGAAATGTTCTGATTAACTAAAACTCCCCGCTCTAGCCAAGAATTGAACCCAGGACTCTGGGCTGAGAAGCCAGAACGCTGGTTACTCTACCGCAGGGGCAGTCTGTAAATCTTGTTTCAAAAGCAACCACAATATCCACATTTTCTGTGCTTGAGAACATTTTTAGTCCTTGTCTGTGTTCAGATGAGCGTTGGCGTTCCACTACCAGATTTTGAGACTTAATCATCTTGTTTTATGATGGCAATGGTCTTGATCAGGTCGAACATCCCATCCATTATTTTGTCCGTAACTTTCTTCGCCGCTTTTCAAGCTTCATGAACATCTGCTCCATAGCAGAGAGCAGTTGTGTGGTTTCATTATTATTTGAATTGATATTGCATTTCGTTATCTCTGCATAAGCCTTGCTTGATGAAATAAGAGTCTGTGTTGTGATATGTGCCTCAAGTGGTGATGTGGTAGCTCTTGTTGGAACTCGTTTCTCTCCAAGCAATGGAAGTAACTTCAGCTTGTATTCTTTACATGTCTGACATCCTCTATAACTTGCAAAGTGATTTTGGTCGCAGTTCACACAGCGCTGTTTGCTATAGGTGGCAGTCGGATGATGATCCCCTCATTTAACGTATCTAAAAAACGATTACTGTGATTCTTGGTATGTCCAAACCTTTGACAGAGCTTAAATTGAGCAACTTCTATTTTTATGTGTGGCTACTGGAAAGCTATAATATTGTTTGGATGTTTTGTTATTAGTAGCTGGTTGTAGGTCGCTGAAGAAAAGTTCCAGAGGCTCCTTTGTTGCTCCATGTATCACATCTACTATACATATTTGTGACTGTGTGCCCTGGTGTACCTAATTCTTCTTTTATCATTACTACATCCTCTGTGCAGCACATTCCTGTAAGCACCACCATATACTCGTGTAGTGATTGATATATTAGATTTGATGTATATTTCTCTCCACTGGCATCAATTTTGTAAGATGCACTGATGTCATTGTAGTTAATGTATATATAGGAATTAGAGAACCATTATCTTTCTTAAATTCTTGGATATTCCTTACATCTACTACAAAAAGTAGGTTGAACTTTATGTGTATGTGCTTCTGGCTTCTCGTTTGTTTCCTTGTTTTCTAGGTTGCTCAGTGATGGAAACTTATTTGAAGTTGGTAAGACGTAAGTAATACGCATCTCGGATGTATCTTGCATTTCATATAACTTGTCCATATTAAGATTATTAAACGGTACCGAATCTGGTTGCCACTCCTTTGAGAGACTTTTGGTACGCAATCATTTTTTATGTGGTGTTCTAGGAGAAGAGGAGTGATGAAGTTGCATTTCACAAGTCCCTTAGTGAAAAATGTTCATTCATATCATCTCGTCACTTGGAAATGACATTGTGATGCTTGCTGCTGGATTATTATATTCCTTTAATTTTATGTTTGCAGCACGTGTGTAATTCTTAGTTGTCTTGCCGGGGTCCAAATCCCTCTTGCTTCTCCCAATTTATTTTCAATTGGAGTAAGAGAATATACACTTATTCTTGTAGGAAAAAAAACTGATTTTGTTTGTTCCTTAAAGCAGTTGGCGATGGATATACATAAAAGCAATTTCTTGTGTTTGATTAGAAAGCTGATATATTCATAAAACATAGCTTATATTATTTAAGAAATCCATTCCTAACACCTACGTTATGAGGCTGGACTCGAACCAGCAATGTATCTTTAGAGATGGTTGTTAAAAAGCCGGTGTACGACTTGAAAATGAATGTTTCACTTTAGAAGGTCTATCAGCGACAAACCACACTTGCATGGCCCACTCCATTTTTTTCTCACAAGAACGTTGAATAACTGTCTACCTTAGAAGGCACTGTTGTAATTTTCTCACATCAAGTGGAGTTATTTACTTTCCTGTAGAACTTGTGAATCCCTTACCTTTAAGGAAGTTTGTTCTGTATTTTTTGGAAAGAAAATATTACTTAGTTTCAAAAATTGATAAGATTTCCTTTCCTTTAAAGTTTTAAAAGTAGAACTTAATTTTAGTTTACGGATCAATGTTTTATTTTCAATTCTTAAAACGTTTCGTCTTAATATTTGACTTTATATTTGTTGTGATTCCCGAAAACACATTTAAGAAATAGAACACTATGAGACAACAGTGTTTTGTTTAAAAAACATGCAGAGAATCGACACAGCTTCCATATTTATCGCAATTTGTCTCTCTGGAAGTTATAAATCATGAAAGGAGAGAAAATCTCGCTATTTACACGGAAGGGGTGCTGGCAAGAAGAATGGCCTGGCTATGGGGAAATAAATTGGCGCCATTAAAGGGATAACGTCTTGGATTACAACTCCCTATTACCCTGGCGGTGCCTAACAACTTCAACGTTCGTCACACAACCCTCTGGAATTCTTTGACAGAAAATCATATCTTATACCTTTGAGAATGTTTCTATAGAAGTATTAGGAAATACCAAGGATATTTTGTTTCAGTGCTGATTTTACACATGTGAGAAAACGTTTGAATGTCTTAGCATGTAACGTAGTACTCGGAGTTTTAATTCAATAAATATAGAGAAGTTTGAAAAAACATTTTCACGGAGGACAGGGAGGATTCTATTGAAGAGAGCTCTCAAGTAGTTTTGGACCCAATTTTGGATGTAAATTTTATGAACAAAATGGGGTTAACAGTTTAATATGCAATTCGAAGTTTTAATAAAAATGAGACAGTTCCAGGGCCCATATGAATATCAATGGAACTGTTAAAATGTAGGGAACAAAGTATTTTAAGAACTTTAACTATAGCTGCCGCAAAATTTAATGCCGGTTGGCTCAACACAAAATCCAATCACAGACTTGCAGCGCCTTGAAATACTGTAGAGTTAAATACTCCATGAAATCACGCTGTAAAACTGAAGATATTAATGTCATTTACACCCACAAAGTTTATTTCCACAACAGGAAAAAGAACAGTGATAGTCAAGTATCAGCCGCCATTGAATGTTGTGCCCACCATAGGATCTTCAACTAGTCATAAGAGTGACACTGCTCCACCAGAGTGGACACCATCGTGTGTAAGTGCAATATATACAATGGTAGATAAGAGAAATCAATTATGTAATTATGAATAACATCCGTGCTGTGGGATGAGTGAGTAGGATACTCAGTGGAACGATTGGAATCTTCCAGAAAAAAGAATGTATCCGAAGAGGAAACTTGATGTACTACCGACAAGATCTATCCGAACAACATGCAATTAGACAGATGGCAGAAAACATTTTAGCCAAAGGAGAAGAACTCCATTTTTATTGACTTAAAAAGGCATATGTCACAGTACCAGTTAATTGACTTTGGGCTGTCATTAAAAAAATTGGAGTTTCAAATGCTCTCATAAACTTTATTAGGAGAATATATGATTATACCACATCTATTAAAATGGGTCTGAGCGCTAAAAGTTTGAGATAAGGTTGCGGAATGTCCCCAACCTTATTTAAAATATTGTTAGAAAGTGCCTTGAAGAAATGGAATGATTCGTGCAACGAGAAAACAATATTGTTCTTATGTTGCATTTCCTGCTTTTCGCCGATGAACAGAGTAAGACAATACCTGAATGTTACTGAGTGTATGTTTCGAAAATATTTACAGGAGTACAGTTTACATGCATTGAAAGTTAATTTTATGAAGACAGCGTTTAAAGTTGTTAGAGGGAATGGAGAAGATTTGGTAGTAAATTACGGAACAATTAGAAGCGTCTAGCAGTTCAAATATTAATTAGATACAATCACAGACAGTTCTGCTAACTGTAAAAGCAAACTGGCAATGGGATGAACCAAGCTAGGAACGTAATAAGTACGTCGAATGGTATCCTGTGGAATAATAAAAGGCGAAAAAAAGACCATATTTTGAAAACTATGATGCAGTTTCATATATAGAAAGTTTAAAAAAAAGTGCAACAGGAGTTGGGATAGATCAAAATGAGAATAAATGTTCCTATAAACATACGTACAGTAACAAATATTTGTTGAGATATGAGCCATTTTAGAAAAATGTCCAATGCGTGCACATTTTTTATAGGTTTGGCATGCACCTATGCCCTTAAATGTTCCCATAGCCAGAAATCTAATGGATTGAGGTCTAGTGAACGGGAAGACCATGTTACTGGAGCTCCTCGACCTATCCATCGTACATTAAATGTCATGCATGAACCACATGCGTCGCCTTTCCACAAGCGCAACTGCTCCAAAAGCACGGATAACCCATCTCTCAGGAATCGATGATACACAGCACCTGTTAATTGTTAGGTAAAATGTATGGTTCTATAGGAGTCTGTCATCCACAATTCCTGCCCACACAATGGGACTAAAGTGATCCTGATACTCAAACCAAACATCTAATGGACGTAGAATTGGTAGAGGAGGTCCAGTAGCATAGCCTCCACGCTCGCCGGACCTCAATCCATTGGATTTCTGGCTATGGGGACATTCAAAGACCTTGGTATATGCCAAACCTATCAAAAAATGTGGGTACGTTGGATATTTCTGTAAAATGGCTCATATCTCAACACGTCTTTGTTTCCGGATATGTGTTTACACGAACATTTGTTTCAGTTTTGAACAACCCAGCTCCTGTAGGAATAATGGAAACATTTTAAACACTCTGTATATATGCATATTGGGCTCTGAATGATAAATGGAAGAAAAAGTTGTAGAGTAGTGAAATGGATGGGTTACGCAGAAGAATGTGAGAATCTCGACTACATCACGAGGAATGATATTAGAACAGGAATGGCAGCAGAAGACACGGTGATAAATAGAATTAAAAACGGATACTGCAGTGGTATGGACGAATAAAAAGAATAGAGGAGAGACGGTCCAGATGAATAATTGACTGGTCTCCCACAAGAAGATGGAAAAGAGCTGGGCACGTTTAAGTTAGTGTAGCAATGGGAAAAAAAGCTTTGGCTGAAGTTGGTTTAAAGGACGGAGAGTGGAACGATAGATCACTATGGTGGACAGGACTCGAAAGCCACCACAGAAAAGTGGACATCTGCGTTAAAGAGAAGAAGAAACATTTATTTCTCGATTCTCGTATGTATATCCTATATAATTATGTAGCACATGTAATTATGCATGTCCAATTTTGGTCGACTAGCTTGTCATCTCATGTCAGTAGCACGACTCAAGTACTCAATGAACCATAATAATATTTCTTGTGCAAATATAGACACCAGCAACGGATGTTTTGCGAGGATTACGAACATGGCGTTTCTTTCAATAATCGGTATTGTGGCTTTGTTCGGTTTTCACTGTCACTTTACTTTTCTTGCGGGCGAAGGAGCCTCTTCTGTCTTTCGCGATCACTCACTGGAGCAGTGCTCCGCAACTCTTTTCACACGCTTTATATATTAGCTTCACCTATGTGTGTGTGTGTGTGTGTGTGTGTGTGTGTGTGTGTGTGTGTGTGTGTGTGTCTATGCAGTGTGCGTATGTGCGGGTGTGCATGGGTGTCTGTGTGCGTAGTCCGTGTTTGCCTATGCGCGGGTGTGCCTGTGTGCGTGTCACTGTGTGCGTATGTGCGTGTGTGCGGGTGTACGTGTGCACGTGTGCATGCATGTGGGTGTTATTATTATTATTATTATTATTATTATTATTATTATTATTATTATTATTATTATTATTATTATTATTATTATTATTATTATTATTATTATTATTATTATTATTATTATTATTATTACTGCTGTTGTTACTGTTATTATTATTAATATTAAACAGGGCTGCACTCATTCAGTTATTAACAATTTATTAACAAATTCACTCTAGCAAATGCATATGTCCTAAACGTATTTTAAAGTAAATAAGTGCACTTATACCTCTTCTGAATTTACTTTCTGAGGCTACTTAACTACACTGACGGCTTATTCATGGCGGAATCGTTGGCAAAGAAAGCCTCATTTCTTCACCGATGCATTTGAAACTCTCTCGCTCTCTTTCTCTCTCTCACTCTCTTTCTCTCTCGCTCTTTCTCTCTTACTCTCTCTTTCTCTCTCTCCCTCTCTCCGCCTAGTTCACACTACCATCTTGGAGATAGACCGGTATTCATAGTTTATTAACAACCAAAATGTTTCCATGGGCACTTAGAAAAATCTGAACTGCGATGTTCTGTCTACTGTCAAATCTGCCAGTTCCTCTTGTAAGCCTAATTTTTGCAGAAGATGTTTCAAATTCATAAATGGACCACCAACCCAGTCAAAATCTTCGACACTCTTTCCAAAATATTGTTTAAAATTCTGCTGTAACCATTCTTTACGGCGATCATCGCCTTATATTCAACAAGGGGTCATACGGTTGGGAACATCTCACACGATCCATTTTCACAAAATTGTTTGTATCCACTATTTTAACTCAATCCTTTAATCTTATCCCTACGAGCTAGAATATTTTTGTTTCAACCACATTTCTCTCTTTAGTTCATTCATTTGTAGGAAAAATATCTGAAAGGTATGCCAACTTTGATACCCATTCATCATCTGCAAATAACCGCGTGGTCATGCCCCTTAATAGTCAAAAATGCAAGTGCCTCCTCTTTCAGTTCAAACATTCGCATTAACTCTTTGCCTGGAGATAACCATTGTACATTTGTGTGGAACAGATGTGTAGCGTGATGTGATAGTATTTCTTGGTATAAAACGCTGGAAAGCCTCATGTTCGATGAAGTTCACGACTTTTACTACTTCATCCATCACAATTTTCAGAGCAGATGGCAGACAGTAATGATGGCTTCGGGCTGAGTGAAACAATGGTCCGTTCGTAAGTTCGGATTTACTTCGCGTACTTTACCCAAGAATCCTTTCACTCACCTTGCCACAGAAGTGGCTCCGTCTGTGCAAACACTAACGCAATCCTTCCATGTTAATTCATTACGGATCACATATTCATTAGTCGTACAAAATATTTATTTTCCGGTTGCTTTCTGGGGCAGTTCTTATTGCGTGACCACCAATATAGATGAACTGATGAGGGCAAGGGAGCTACCAGGGGTCAAAACTCCCCCTCTTGAACCAGAGAAAGGCGGCAGTCGAGTGCCACTATTCTCCGAGTCTTTCTATTGGTACAAGACGCAGGTTACTAACCTCCCCCCCCCCCCCCCCCCCCCCTCCTGCTGTTACATAGGAATGGAAGTGGATACGCCACTTATGCGCGTCAGCTCATAGGGTAGTTACGCAGACATTACAGTTCGTTCGGTTTATGTTGAAACATGGGAATTAGAGAGAGAACGCACTACTGCCCGCGCTCTTGTGGGTACTCCATGACTGCCTAATCCCATTTCGCATCGGTTCCATGCAACATGCAACGGTGCGATTGACTGCCTGACTATAGCGCAGCTATCAGAGAGCAGCGCTTTAATAACTGCTGTTAGATAGCGTCAGTGTAGAGATCCCGTCCAAGAAGGGTTCCTTGGAGGGTTCCGGTAAGCTGGTAAGATCTTCGGCTTCATGGATATCGGATGCTGGATCACATCCGCAATCTTCACATGCATCTTCCGATTCAGAGTAACTGTCTTCTAAACTTATGTTAAAACTGTCCAATATGTCGTCCATTAATTCGTCTTTTTCCCCAGTACATTTCTTCTACGCGCTTCACATGCTCACAGACAGCTTTCCAATTTTCGGGCAAGAAATGCGATGTGTACGACCTATAAATTGTACTACGAATAGCCGCCTTTGTAAATGAAGCGGCTGTTGTGCTTGTTGGTTGTCTGTTTGGTCGTTTCCTTCCTGGTGTTCTAACAGCGGTCCCATTTTCGTCTGCTTTCTTCTTTTCTTGCAAAATTCTGTATATTGAAGTGCGAGATACACCAGTAGCTGCGGCGGTTCTTTCCATGACCTGTGTCACGGACATTGTTGGTTTACCCGATGTTAACGCCTCTAGTTCATCAGCAAAACACTTATGTACCAAACATACAACTTCCCGTGCATCAGATTGAAGAGGTTTCCCCTTTCTTCCAACACCAGCTTGGAACAATACGATTGTCAACACAATGAGCAGGACTAAACGCATCACCAGCATTTCCATATTTCACTCTCAATATTAAGGGTATATAAGCAGCCCGTACACTCGTCGAAACACGTATTACCGACAGACGCAGACTAGGCAATCGCGGATAGCCGTGGCGATGTGTTGTCATCCCTCCCCTATCACAGGGAGGGGTAGCGCTAAGTAGGTCATGTTCCAACTTAGACCAGACGGACTGTAGGCAACCCCGCCTGGGCATTAGCGCCCAGACGTACCCAATGTACCATGGATATCGGAAACCGCTGCCCCGCCGAGACCAACCCAATTTGAACAACTACCTCACGGAAGGGGCTCGAATGTTCAGCCCGACATTCTTCTACTAACGTTAGAAGTATCACAAGTGCTAGAGGTCCGCAGCGCTCGCAATACGGCAGCTGAAGGAGTCAGATCCCCCTATAGTAAAACCCCTTGACTGCTCTTTATTTTCACCTACATAATCTCTTCGAAGTCATTGGACATGTCACTAACTCGGAGGTTGATTGTTTGCGTAGAGAGAGGAATTTCTTTTAAATTTGAGCAGCATCCTCTAAACTCAGGACTATTTTTACTATTTCTTTACACACAGGCATTAACATCATTTCTGCTGTTGTGTGCACTTTCTTGGCCTTTACGATAAGTTCGGCTACCTCATAGCTAGCTTCTTGTATTTTTTGAGAAACACGTATCAACGTTGTCTTGAGTGGCGCTTGTTTTTATTATGATCCAGCAACCGACGAAAATAATTCACATCTGCAAATAACAGAGAGGATTGTTTTGTTGGCAAATATCGTTTCAATTTACTGGGAACCATTGCAGCAATACTGAACTTTAAACCACGCTCGGGTATTAGGCATATTTTATCACCACACTAAAAAAAAGAAAGCGTTAGGCCATAATAATCACTATAACCGCTCCACTCTTGGGTCACGACTTGATGTAAACACAAGCCGTCAACAATTAACCCGCGATACGCCGAAACCAAAGCACGCCACAAAATATAGGATCTTAAATATTGGCGATTGTCTGTGAGTTTTCAAGACGTATGATGACTCTGAGAAAGACTACTTGAATGTAATAGCAGCGCTATTCCTAAAACTCCAGTAAATATTGTTCTGTTGTAACATAAACACGAGGCATGAGTCCACATGGCATTTGTTTGTGTTAGTCACAGCTGATAGTAGCACCAGGTTATCGCGGAGGGATACAAGGTCTGGACTAAGGCTGAATGGAGTATAAGTATATTGCCGGTGAACTACTTTTTGTTCTTTTCCTTCGGGCTCGATGGCTTCACTATTAGCCTTCGAGGACGAGCCACTCCGGACAAGGAACTTATCCCTATCGGAAAAATACTTGATAACACTGTAACACAAAATATCATCATTATCATCATCATCTTCTTCACTCCATGGATTAGACACATTATCTGTTCCGTTTTTCACAGTCTCTCCATCTCTTCTGCGGCCTGCGCACGTCTCTTCTACCTGCTGGTTTATAGTTAAGAACTATTTTCGGAAGTCTGTCACAGTCCATCCTCTTCATATGTAACAGCCAATTATTTATATTGTGCTGTATTTCTTTATTTATAGATTTCACTTGCAGTACTGTTCTTATTACATCATTATTTATGTGGTCTAGCTTTGTACATTCTTTAGTTCTTTTCAAGAATTTCATTTCAGATCCTTTTCCTGGTGCTTATTTGACCACCTGCTTCCAGGTCTTCACTCTGTCTGGTCCAGAGGTCCCTGTGCTCCCAGATAGACGTCTGACCCTAGGCACTGGCTTGTAAGTCCTAGGGGGTGTAAGTCCTACATAAGGGGAGGGTAATCAGGGAAAGAAGAAAGCATCTTACTTTCCATCATCTTTGTTACAACCCAGGCTTCACTTCCCTATAAAAGCACTGCCTTTGCCATTGTTTTTTATTTCTTTTAATTTAGTTCTTGTATTCTTTCTTGTTTTATTTCTTAAACTTTGTGTAATATTCCAGATATAGCTTGAAATTTTGATATTTTCAGATGTATATTCCTTTCTTTTTGTGAGCCTATTTCACACCCAAGGTATCTGGAACTTGAGACCTGTTCTAATGGTTGATCATCTAAAATAATTTTACATCTCACTTTTTGTTTACCCCAAAAAGCTATTATCTTTGTTTTTCTTTTAGAAATGTTAAAGGTATAGTCCTTGCTTATTAAGCGTAATTCATATATAGCACGTTGTAAATCATTTTCACTTTTCTATATTAATACTACATCGTCTGCATATAATCACACATTTATCTCTGAATGATCATTTAATCCAAGTCCCGTACTAAAATTCTACTTCCATTTTAGGAAAATGGCATTAATATATATTAAATAAAGTGGGTGATAACGCACACCCTTGTCTGGATTCTTTATTGTTATGGCTTGCGTTTTTCTTTCACCTGTGTTTATAATTATACTGGAATCTTCATTTAGGCTTTTTACTACTTTAATTAGATGTCTTGGGTACCTATCCATATTTCGCCATTATTTTCCATAGCTTTTATCTGTTTACATTATCAAACGCTTTTTCAAAATCTATAAAGGCTATATGAGTTTTTTAGTTGTATTCTCTTCTTTTCTCGAATATCTGTTGTATTATTATCTATGTTATTTATGGTAGAACTTCCTCTACGAAACCCATTTTGTTCTTCTAATATTGCTTCCGAGATATGCCTTAATCTTTTGTTTATTATTCTATAATAATAATAATAATAATAATAATAATAATAATAATAATAATAATAATAATAATAATAATAATAATAATAATAATAATAATAATAATAATAATAATAATAATAATCATGATGATGGTAATGATAATGATAAGGATAACGATAACGATAACCATCATCATCATAATTTGGGTGAAGATCGATGTTTAAAACACGGCATGGATGTTAGAATCTTCATGTGTTCTGTACTAGATTATTAGTTTTTTATTTTGCACTAGCACCTGTTCTGTTGCTCTTTAAAATGTAAAAGGTATGACAATTTTGAAACAGAGTTGCCGACAGCGTTAACTAATTAAATATAGTTTGGTTCGATATCAACTCAAAAATGAGTAAGCGTGTGACGCTTTTCAAAGCAGGGATATACACACCCTACCTCACATTTGAGACTGGTGTACCTACGTTCTTTTATTTTATTTTTTTTCTGTGCTTCTTTGGTATTAACACACACATATAATTGCCTTGTGGCATTGTTTCGTTTGTACTGTCCAAATGGTTGATTTGAAGTGTCTTTCTATCAGTCTTAGAGGTTGATCGCCGGCAGAGGGTCTTCCAGATATAATTCTTGTTTTTGGTGTCGCAAATTTTTTAAAAAATTTCCTGATGAGACTGTGTTGAAAGTCCCAACGCTTACGCATGAAAGTATGACGAACAGCTGATTACCTTTGGAAGTGTTTAATAGTTAACAATTAATATTTATAAGCAAAGTTGCTGGTACGTGTTTATCACTTTTACGTAATACAAATTGAAACGATACATCAGACACTTTTTTAAATATCCGGTACACCTACATACTGGCCAACAAACCTTAAAGAGATGTGCCCCAATGTTGAAGATACGCCTATCAAATCTTTACGGATATTCATTACTATCTTAAAATATTCAGTTTCAGTGCAAACGTTTTAACAACGATTCTTTTATAATTATTTACGATTGGAATTTAGGTTCATGCTTGTAATTGGAGGCGATTCATTTCCATTCAAATGAGACAAACGACTATCGGCCAAGTAATAACACCCGCATTACTTTAATCAAATGGTTCAATGCGAAACGTTCTCTGGGGGAGTGATAAATGTAATCCAGGAGAGCTATTAATATCCCAAACGTGTGAATTATACCTTCTGCTTTCACATATCACACGAGTCTTCCTGTCTTCTCATTCATATATTTAGTTCTTGAAATAGCTGCACACAATGAGGTAATGCACAGGAGTGGGCAAAGGTAAGTCTAACCAAATATTAAGGGTGAGAACACAATGGTAAGTTCTATTTACAGAAAAATAGTACTTTTTCTCACTAAGCATGACTTGTGGGAGACTTTTCTAGCCGAAGTATTTTTAGATAAGTGAATAGGATGAAGACAATAATTTGAATGTCTAACATTATCTTTGGATCTTACACCAATGGATTTCTTTTTACTTTCACTCCTACTTTATTACACTACCTAGAGGAACCACTGTGTTCCACCTAAACATTCGATACCAAGATTTTACTTGAGATACCTTTCGAGACACTCTTAATACAAGAATTTTTAGAATAGGTCCTGTGTGTGCGCAAGCGTGTCTGTCCACGTATGTGTCTGTCTGTAAATAGTATTACTCAAAATTGAAAATTCAATCAAATGCCAAACTTGGTATACAAGTTTAGCGTCTTTCAACAATGTGACATGCAGAGTTTCAAAAATATTCCCCCATCCCAAACTACCTTTACATGGAAAAGTTTCATTTCAAGAAGTTTTTTTTCAAAAAAAAAAAAAAAAAAACTCACACACAATATATGTATGTATGTGTGTGTGTTTGTGTGTGTGCATATATATATTGCATAACCTATGTACTTTAACAAACCTATATTTTTTGTGTAATAATATTATCCCTATTCCCTTACGGCTAATTAATTTTACAAAAGTCACTCAGAATGAAGTGGGCTTAAGGCTATCATAATGATCAGCTCTTAAAAGATTTGACAATCGCTTAAGCCTACTGTATTCCCCTATTCCCACGATATCCACAAAGAAATGGTGTACTAATATAATTTCTGCAGATGTTGATCTCGATTAACGTCAAATAGATAAAAGACTAAGTAGACAAAGTCATATAAATGTAACAGATAAGGATTTTTCTTTTTTCCGTTTTATGGAGATTGAGTTTTAAAGCCCTCTTTAACTCCTACAGGCATATCAGTGTATTTTAAGTAAAAAATTTAATAGCGAGTTTACTCTTATAAGTATTTGGCTAGTTTACTATAGGTTTCCATCGTTTCTAACTTAATTTTACACTTTCGTTCACTTTCAAACTCATACTTCCAGACTATGCAGGGTAGAGGAATTCCCGATCCATGGCCAAAAATTGAACCCGGATCGAACATGGAATTCTTGGTATTCTCAAAAATAGTCTTGCACAAACACTATGCAGGTTGATGATACAACTCAATTCATATAGGAGACATGACAAAACAGGTGATACAAAGGAATTGAGTAGTTAAATGTGTTGATTGCCAAACCTGGACTACCATAATGTATAAACGCTGAATACCAACAGTTTGAATATCCACAAGATCGACGCAGCGTTTTGCTATTTCATAAATCTACACTATATTATATTATGGTTTCTTGGCATTCTTCATACTTATTTACCGTATGCTCATTGAATAAATATCCTTTCTCCCACTCCTGTATGCTTGGATCACTCGAAAATCAGCAAGAATGACCATGGTCGTTGAGAAATTACTTTGTGATTAACACTTGTGCGGATTGCGTAAGCTGGCTGCCCATCAGGTAATAAAAACGCATTACCCTCAGAGGTATAACATCATCGGTGTTGCAGTAGCTACGGGTTTAGTGGGAATTTACGCATGAATGTACTGATCTGATTCCTTGCCTGGAAGCATTTCATTTAGCGAAGTGTTCGATAGTGTTGTACACAGTGATTCCGCAAGGAATTAATCATTCTAAGTGTTAATTTATATTCAAAACTTTAATATCTGTTAAATCTCGTGGACATTGGATGATGTGGGACTGCGTGGCAGCAGGAATTTCAATCGCGAGGTGATTTCTCACCAACTGGTTGGTTGGAACCGTACATTTGGCACTCAACGACAGCTTGCAGAGCGAACTCATTTAGCTCTTCGACCGAAAGGCGATCATTTATGCCTATAGCACTGACGGGGCACCCAGAACGTTGCCATGCTAGAGCAGGTGGCAGAGTCCCTACCTTTTCCCAACTAGAAGCACCCCGGCGGAGGCTGGCTTAGCTTCACTCCCCCCTCGGGCTTGTACCATTCCATGGGTTGATTCGCCTTTCAATCCGGAGGACGAGATTTCCAGAGCATTCTTGTTCTCACTACCGTGCTGCTGCCACGACGCTCGCCGACGGTTCCAACCCTAAAAGAAACCTAACGGAATGAAGGGTAAAATGAAATTATTAATGTAACGGAATGGAGGGAGGGGAAATTTGCCTGGCGACCTGGAGAAAGCTCCTAAAATACCCGTGGGTCAGGAAGTTCGGCCACGGTGATCGAACCGGCGACCTCCTGTTGCGGGCCACAGACGATACCGCCTGACCCATCCCGTTCGGTAACATTTGCTACTAATTTGGTAAATAATATATTCTGAAACAACATGAACGGGTAAAATTTGTTATTTTATCATGTTTGCTTAGTTATAAATAAACAATATGTACCTACCTATATGCATATTTATATGTATAAAACATTGAAATGTAACACTTATTATTCTAATGTACATATATTTGAAACTAGACTCCCATGTGAACCATTTATTCAGAAGTTGGTACCTAAAAATATTGTTTGACATACATTAACCCCTTGTAAAAATGCTTTATAATCATTACCATGACCAATTAATTTTAAAAGTTGGTGCTAAGTTTGTATTTTAACCTTTTCGTCACATCAAACGACGAATGCATGAAATGGGCAAAATAAAGCTAAAATTAGCGTAAAGTTACCCAACATTCGCCTTCTCAGGGTAAGCGAAACGGTGGAAAAAAAGCTTTATATGGATAACTCACCCTAATCGAGAATCGATCTAGGTTCCTATTGAATCTGAGGCAGACAGGCTACTTCCACAACAGACGGGCGGGCGTATTGATGCTGCTTGGTTATTTTTGGTTATCTTAAATTTTGCCATCAGGGCATTAAACGTATATCGTATTCATCTTTAAAACAATTTTTTTTTTTTTTTAAATAAATGGAAGGCAGATAGTCATGAGCTATGGGTAATCTTATTTTAAAAGAGAGTACTCCAAATTAAGATAAACTATTTGCGTTACTGACTCTGAGCTTCCAAAAAATCAAAACCATTGGAGAAGTACGACATCTGTGTGGACTTCAGGTTATGTTGGGCCTTTTGATGAGTAAAGGTTATAATATAACATGTATTTCCGGTGAAATCTCGGTATCGATTTTTCAGGTGGAATGCAATATGCTCACTATGTACGTGGCAGAGAAAGTAATCAGTATGTGTGCATGTGCGTGTGTGATACTCGCATACTTTTTCTTGAGTCCCGAGCTCTTATGCCAAGAGTTATCGAAATCAAGAAGCTCTGTGCTTTGTCAAAGGAACAATTGAGCATCGTTGTCCATGCTCCAGTGGCACTACTTGTGCGTTACATTGTATCACGTTACCCTTGTGGCTGTTCTCTAACGTTAACCTCATTTCTGTTTACTTTAGTGTACAACCACTTCAAGCAGTAACTTTGCACAAGATTTCATAAACTCGCATAAACAAAGAGAACTCCACTTTCCAACATGTAAAGTGAGAACTTTCGGGTTATGAGGTAATGGTTTTGTAGCCACATTAATCGTAAATAAACCGTTATTCTCTATTAATTCAGTCTAGCGGAAAAATAAGGATCACACAAGCTTAAAGTAGGATTTAGTTGGCTGTCGGTGAAAGAAGTGGTTAACTAGTTAACTGCAAAGCACAATTCCACAATGGCCTTCTACTTCAGCTGTTAGCTAACCTGGTAAAATAATGGAAAAAACTAGAACTCAAACCTTTTGTGATACAATTCAAAGTACGACTGCGTAATAGACGTGGAAAGCCCTGATGCCATCTTTTGTAACATTGTCATCTGAGAGCTCAAGCATGCGTCAAAAGATATACTAATGCAAAATTATGTTACTGTTATTGTTATTATTTAGTTATCAGGATGATAATGCAAATGTTCAAAATGTGCTCCAATGCGCTGTAGACAGTGTTCATAACGATCATGCAGATTTTGAAACATATTCTGGAACTTAGATTGCTTCAGAGTCCTCAAAAACGAGATGATCTTCTGACGTAATACAGACACAGTGTGGGGTGGATTTGGACAGCTGAAAATTTTCTGTTTTAATATTGGTTAACAGTAGGAGGTGTACCATCATCAATGAAACACGGACTTAGCACACCGTTTGCTGACACTGCGCACCAAATCGTCACACGCACACTATGTAGCGGTTTATGGACGATAGCGTCTAGCCTCTCAAAGCCAAGAAAACGAGGTATTTGGTGACTGATAAAACCGTCCAACTGAATGTGACTTTCATCGGAGAACCTTGCGTTGAGCAATAAATCTGGATCCTCGTACACCATGGCCAAAATTGTGCACAATGTTCAATCCTGAGATGCCTATCTTGCTCCGTCGATCGTTGTCCAACCTGTATTTGGTAGGGAAATATACCTGTTTTTAAACAATCGTCAAAGTGACGTATTGCTGGTGTATTATTTCAAGGCTGTTCATCGAAGACTTCGCCTTGGTGACTAAAACACCTGATTTAGGACACGTCCATGATTTTCATTTGTGGACACAGTTACTGGCCTACCAGACCCTCCCTTCCGTTGACAAAATACACTACCCGTACGAGGAATTTTTGTAACGATGGACAGCGTAACTGTGTTGTTTGGTGTTAGATTATTAAAGTTTTTATGATACGAGTTGTTCCACTGCTAACTTTAAACTCGACCGACCTTGATAATCATTTCCGTAGGAAAATAATACTCCACTATGAATATTTTTTCCTCCATCTCGAGACCCATTGTCACTTCCAACCACCGATCACAACTTCATTACACAACTAAGAATACATCATGGCGATGAAGCAACACGCAGACGCACAGGCATGCGCATGAGGGCTGCACGAAAACCAGTACTGTATTTTTGGTGCATGCCGTACTATGTATGCATATATGCTATAGATTATCTAGAAAAGATATCAATCAATCATGTAGACAGTAAATTATATAGCAATGAATTAAATGTTACTTAATGCTCTCTGTTTATTAGAATGATGTGGCCGTAGATTTGAGAACTGCAACAGAAAAACAAATATTTTGCGTCATAGCTATCTCAACTATTCCGTGCGTAGCAGCACCTATTATGATGTATGTAGTAACAATAGGCGTTAAACACTTATAAAAATCATGGTAAGAAGCGGATCTCGCGGATTTACAAAAGTTATATTAAATATGCACTCATATAATATGAGTGAGTTACAAAACCTAATTCTTGTCTTGTCTCTCACGGTGGGGATTCCGGCATGTCAGCCGTCAGACCCCGGGAGGAAGAATGATATGATAGTAGCCCACAGGGGAACAGAACACCTCACAGGCAGAACCACTACGCTGGGTACCTAACAGGTGCAGGAGTTCCAGGTCGCCACACAGAGCGCACAATCAGCCAGGTCCGGCTGATCAATTACTCCCCTGGCGGGTGGCCAGCAGGCCACAGTGCCTCCCCTCAGCTGAACACCGTAGTTAAACAGCGCAACCTCCGCGGTAGTGCATCCCGACGGCCATCCCGCTGGTTCTTACAGCCTGGAAACACTGGATACTGATAGAATGAAATAAATGAAACCAAAGGGAGTGACTAGGGGAATTAAAGGGAATATTCCTTCCAGCATTCTCCCCAGTGACTCGGAAAAACCTCCAAAAAACGCAAGTCAGGACGGTCGGCCGCGAGAATCGAACCCACGGCCTACCGAATGCGGACCACAGACGTTATCGCCTTCCCATTCGGTTACAAAACCTAATACTGTATTTAGATTCTCGTGTATGATATTTGCAAAAAACTGTCACATTTTATACTCCTTCTAGTATTTTTTTTTTCTGCTGCTACAAAAACAAACCAGTATACATAGCAAAGTCTTTGTTCAAATAATTGTCAAGTTTTTTGGTAGTATCCAACTCGGATAGCAATGTACATGTCCTTCACACTCGTGAATATTGGATTACTGATTAGGTACTTTATATTTTAACAAGGCAACTTTAGAAGATAACGTAGTGACCTACATAAGCTGACAAATGACGCGTTTTATCGATATTTATGCTAATGTTTATGTGAGTCGTACAACTGGTTACAGCGAGCACGAAATTAAACAATGTGCGGTTAGTAAAAGGAAAGTTGCCCTATTTATTTAACATTCAAACAATGAAATTCATACAGCTACTTTTTTATAATGTTAAGCTGTTAAAATAAGTCATTTAAATGTTAACTATCAAGTGAAGATGTCTGTGACATCAGCGTTTCCGAAGATGACATCATATAGATGTGATATTTCCACCAACACAATTGATTATGCCTCCGTACTCTGGCCTTGTAGGCACATTAACGTATTATTTGTTATCCATAAACAAGGAAAGCAAAATCTCATCTAACCCGAAGCACTTCGTCAAGAACTGAAACACATCGACATGGAGAAATATCTGTGACTTCGTGTTTGGTGTAAAACAGCGATGTCCAACCTTCTCTCTTTGGATACGTTTCCGCATAGCTGCTATTCCCCAACTCTTTCACTCGGAGAGTGAATCAGCTCTTGCCTATAGCGTGTAGACTCACAAGCAGACAGCCAATATCCAGTGACGGACTAAACAGTAGATTCCATGGCAGTTTCTGAGGCATAACTTCAATTTTCTGGGAATGTCCTCATATGACCTCTTCATTCTGGATGATATTTGCATAAATGGTAAATAGTAAGAGACAGACAAACGCTCACTACCTAAAGAACGTGTATCTCCTTAAAACACACAATTTATGTCAAATACTTCTTTTTTCTTTTGAGTGAACCATTTCCGGGATATTCTTTATTATTTGTTTGAATTTGCCAGTACTTATACTTTTCTCATATAGGAATATGTCATTCGGTTTTTACTTTCTCTATTAAGTATAGTAAGTAGAGGAAGTATATTGTATTCCACCAAAAATTCGATGTCGACATTTCACCGGAAATATTGTTTTAAGGCCTCCTGAATAAAGAAAAAGCATTTTCAGAAAAAGGTCCGAGCGAAAATTGTGTGTGTGTGTGTAGGTGAGTGTGTGTGTGTGTGTGTGTGTGTGTGTGTGTCTGTCTGTCTGTCTGTCTGTCTGTCTGTCTGTCTGTCTGTCTGTCTGTCTGTCTGTCTGTCTGTCTGTCTGTCTGTCTGTCTGTCTGTCTGTGTATGTGAACAACGTAAAAGTCGGTGAAAAACCAAATTTGATATTTAAGTTTAATGTATTTCAAGGACATAACACGGAGATTTTGAAGAAAATAACTCCACCCTAAACTACCCTCTACATGGAAATGTTTTCGAAAACACGTTAAAACCTTAAGAAACAAAACTTTGGCTGTGATAATCACTTTATTTGCACAGAAAACCAAAAACAAATTAGGCTCTTAAGTTAAAAGCACATTTAAGTGCTAGAAATATTAAATAAATAAATGTTTCAAAAGTGATACCTTTTAAAACGGTTCTCCAAGACAGGTACGTCTTAAAGAAGTTCCTGTTCTTGAAGATAGGCGTATATTCTGAGTAGGTAATAAATACAAATTAATTATTCATATTAGTGATTTCAATCTCATTTGTCTGTCATTAATAAAAATAAACAGTCTTAAACTCCAAACAAAACACTGCGATACTCGTGCTTGTTGTACAAATATTCCCTTTTCTTATTCCTCTAAATAATGTATGCGAATGCTTAGAATAAAAGGTAATTTTTAAACCATTTCTAAAGGTGTACACGAACTTTCCACCTTGCAGTGAAACTAGCTGCTAAAGGCAGTGACAGCAAGCTTAATAGCATATGATACAGCGCCAGTGCCCGAGTGACGAATAGCCAAGAGCGCTTAGTCGGTGACTGTGCAATTCAGGACTGCTAACTGCTGAGGGTTCGATCCTCGTCTTTCGCGTGTTTATTTTCTGAAATGCAAAACTAACAAACGTGTTTAGTTCTCTACAGCTTTTAATCAGGAATGGAAAATCGGATGAAGGCACATTGCTACAAATTGAGTAAATGGGGACATGGCAACGTTCTGTCGTGCTTGGAAATAAAAGACATGACCACCTTGCTGGGTGCAAAGGTTGCTTCTTTCTCAAGTAATCTACACCTGTATTCTGTTCTATTTAATGTATCATGAATTACATTATTCACTGGCATCCAGATCTGGTAATTTGCACTATTACACACTTATATATTTTAATATGGTAATAGCCCAGGAAATTTATAGACATGCTTTTGAATGTGAATGTTTAAAGGGAAATATTAAGCATATTTATGTGTATAATTATGTAAATAGTGTTACTTGGTTATTGAATTATATGATAATACACGTATGTTGGTCGACAACGTCTCAACGAAGAGAGTGAAAAATTGGTGCTTGATTAAAAGACGTTATAATCCAAATTTGTGTGCTTTCAAAACCAATCACGCATACTCAGAGAGGGAAATCTCATAGCTTCTATCGGCGGCAAAGGGCTGATTCAAAGGAACTTCGAGACATTATTAGGCGGCGGGGAGCATTGTCGCTTCAAACAGTTAACAAGGTGTGATTAATAACACTATGTAATTCTGTTCAAAGTTCACATTAACATGTAGCAAGTAAAATATTGCTTCAGAGTCAAGAGGTTCAGTTTTGCCCAACAAAATGTTAGCTCTATATATTGGTACTACAGTAAATATAGAAGCCTTAGTTATTTACAATAAAACCTGACCAAGCCGGACCCACTATATACCGGAAACCTGGACAACCGGGAAATAGATCTCTGAACGGAGCTATTTCCTATGTTAAATAACACTCTAAACCGCAAAACTGCCTAACGCGGAAACGGAATAGTTTTTTTTTTTTTTCCGGAATCGTTTGCATAAGTAACCTAACTAAGACGGATTTTCATTATGCTTAATACATAGTTATGTGCTTTGATAACGAATTTGCCACGACTAAAGGAATTCAAATGCAGCAGATATTGCTGCTGAAAACAGCAGTTGTGAAGCCATGGAAGGAATGGACCACGACGATGATGGCTAACATGGAAATCTGTGAAAACGGAAACATATTACTGGAACGATCGCGTTCCGTTTTTGGCAGGTTTTACTGTATTACTAAATATTTATGAGTTTGTTTTCTCCCTTGAACAGTATTTTCTCGGAATGGAATTTTCTGGTATATACGATTGCTTTTCTTGGATATTATTTAAGATAGATAAATCAAAATTAGGATGACTCAAACAACTTTCAAGTCCGGTTGTGAATCCAATTTGATGTTAATACGATGTTGGGGTATTCTATACAAATGATTGCTAACAAATTTTAATCACTCAGTGCTATAATTGACAAAAAGGCTCTGTCTTCCTTAATAAACAAAGTTATTTGTTGAAAGAAGACCAGTGAACTTAGAACGTATTGGTCTATATCCGGTACAAATATCAGTTTGAGATCTTAAGCACTTTGTGAGATAATGGGTCATGAATTTTGCAAATTTAACGTTGGTGATGTAGGACTTAAATTGTAGCATCACTATGGAATGCTCAATTATGGAACAACTGCTTAGCAATGGTTTAAGCTCAAGGAAAACAGAATTTTTCATTTTAGTATTGCCTTAAAGCGCCGTAAAAACACTAGGTAATGAAAAAGGGATTCCCTGGTAATAAGGTATAAAATTGAGAGCTCATTTAAAGTTGCAGGCTTGGGGCTTCATTAGACAAGCCTTCTTCATGCTCCTTAATAATAGATTTTATGGGAGGCTCAATTTCCATGACAGTGACACGATGTATTTTTCCTTCTGCTGCCTAAGGACTTAAAACCCACTGAATATGTATGGCAGTCTGAGAAACTTCAGGAAGTAATATAATTAACTGTCAGAGAACTCGCAAGTGTCTGTCTGATCTTGAAAATGACTGAACGAAATTTTTTACTGTTTTTACAGATATTTTCAACAATTCCCGAGGCAGCTTTTGATTCGTTTTCTGTAGAGTTGTGTGAAGTCTTAGAATATTTTGCCTTCTACAACTTGAATTTTAACTAGGATTATTGCTCGTATTCAGTAAACATGTCCAAAGGATTAACAGGTAATTCCGTAAAACTTAACTTGTTACTTACATATATGTTTCTTTACTCCGGTGATACTTCTTGCTTTCCTCTGCATCTGCATTGCATGGAATGACTTTTACAATTCAAACAATCTTGTATATTCTACACCAGCGATGCCAAACGTTTGGTAAAGAAGGGAGGTTGGATTAGATGTGTAACAGTGGCGATTTGGTCACATGTACTGCCTTTCACAAAAGTAAATACCCATCTTGAGTGAGACCTTCGCGAAGGGTCACTTAATTCTCGGGCTACTTGCATAGGTGGTATGAGGATTAAATTAGTCATATACTTCTCTTGCTGTTCGGAGGACATGGCAACCATATCACCTCGCTACTCGCCTCACCTCGTAGTTTTGAAAAGCAGCATTTCAGCCATCCTTCTACATTAACGGGCCAACATTGCAGATACAACTTCAGTGCACCTGCAGAACATATCTCCTTATGGTGTTTCTATTAAGCTGTGGACTAGAACTAAAATGTTTCGGTTTTGGTGTTTAATGGCTAGCCATTAAGCTTAATGGTTAGAGTACCCGCCTAGTAAGCGGAGGGTCTGTGGTTCAAGTCCCAGCTGTGGCATTGAATTTTTAAGTTCCAGTTCTACCTCTCAAACATTGCCCACGCACAGCTTGTGTGTTTAAAAACACCAACAGTAAGTTTGTTGGCATAAATAAACAATAATTACCATCTGAAGGTTATTTAACCCCGGGACATAAAGTACTTACAATAGTAAGTCACAGTAGCTTAATGGTTAGAGCAGGGGGCTACTCCTTGAGTAAGGCTACCTGAAAAGAGTACTTACCCGCTACCCGAATCAATGTATTTACACTGCTTCCAAAGCTCATAGTGACTGGCCGCATAGCTCAGTCGGTAGAACACCTGTCTGCTGTGGAAGGGACCCGGGTTGGATTGCCAGCTGGAGGAGGGGAGCTTTTGCTCTCATTCTCCATAGAACCTGGAAGATTGAATGGGAGTGTGAATGTGTGTGAATTCAATGTAATAAGTTAATCCAAAAGTAATAGAAATCCACCTGTAAGCGAGTGAACTATTGTTCCAGAAGGTGAAAAGCCTCTCATGAATTTCGATGTTAAATGGAGCATTAAGAAAAAAGGAAAGAAAAACTCATGGACTAGTTCAAGTGATTAGTGCTAACAAAAGATGAGCTAGTGTTAAATTAGTGTTAAATTAAGTTAAAATTATTTTTAATTTTATTGAGTGATGTTTTCCTGAAAAGGACCAGTGAGTAGTAGTTGGAACGTTTAAATTATTTTTAAAACTATTTGTAATAAGAATTATTAATTTGCGAGGTAGACCCGGAGTCAATTCTCGGTGCCGGTGTGGGAAATGATTCCCATTTGAAGTCCTGGTCCCGGGTGCATTGAGCCTCCTTAGAACTCTGAGAGACCAATTGAGGAGCTACTGATTGATACGCAGCGGCTCCTGATTGCGAAGACCGCATATACCGGCCAGGGAAAATTGGGGTGCTGACCACGTTCCACATAGCAGTATTGCACCCACTCATGACGCCTGTGGTGGGTCATTAACCGTACATGCATGTTTAACATACAATTTAAAGGTAAGAACAATAAAAAAGAGGGTATAGACATAAATTGACCGCCTCCGTGGCGCAGTTGGTAGCGCGCTTGCCTCTGGCGCGAAGGACCCGGGTTCGATCTCCGGTACCAGCATGGGGATTTTATCCCCTCTGGGAGGTCTGGCACGGGGTGCACTCAACCTCGTTAGGTCCCAGGGGGACCAATTGAGGAGCTACTTGATGGAGAAGTAGCGGCCCCAGGTCTAGAAGACCGCATAACTGGCCGGGAGAGCTCGGGGTGCTGACCACGTCCCACCCTCCAGTACTGCACCTCACCAATGACGCCTGTAGTGGGCAGAGGTGGGGGACGCAGCGGCTGGGCGGTAGGCCTTGGCCCTTCGTGGGCTGTCGCGCCGGGGTTTAGTTTAGTTTTATAGACATAAATTGTCTCTGAATAATGAACAATTTTTATGTTTTCGTGCACTTCAGCTATAAAATTGCCCACGTTTTGCCAGTTACTCAGATCAGCGAGTAAATCCCGACATGGCAGTTTCCTTATAGCTGAACAGAAGAACCTTTTATTTGAGTTTAATTGTTCGGGGGTTCTCCCATTGTGCACATTCCGCCAAAAATGTATACCCTGTCTTCATCCACACCACAGAATGGGCAGATTCTTCTATTAGATATATAATCCTTTTCTGTGTCCCCCAGCTTCCCAGCCTAAACAATGCCATTCCTAAATTAATTTTACATACCGATTCGATTTTATATCGACTGATGTCCTTAGTCCTCTTTTCACACACTTCAATACCTTTTTCTCATTTCTTTCACCTGTGCCATTATGACCCAATGCCTATTCTTCTCTAACCTCTTTTCACTTCCGCTGACCAAAACATTAGGCGACAGGTTGCCTCACTGGCATTTCTAACATTTGGGATGGGCGTTGCTTATATACTAAATGATCTTGCTTTTATATTGGTCATAGACACTTTATTCTGACTTGTGATAAAAATTCTCATAATTTTCCAATCTAATTACCTTAAAATATTTTTCTTATGGCAACTGACTTGTTTATGTTTGTATATTTCCCAGTTACCTATTGTCCATGAATGTAATGAATTGACCAGCGTTCACCAGTAATTAAAATAACAGCATTTAAATGGCAGAGCAATCAACAATAATCCACGAGCTAACAGAGAAGACCATAAATTCTGTTCTCTTCCATTGTGTACGTAAAGTATTCATAATCACGTAATCACAAAACCAATACATCATGTTTCTGTTATGTTCCGCCACTGCACGCCTTGAAACTTAACTTGTTTGTAAAAACGTGTATATCCGTAAGCAAACAGAACCGGAAAGGAGAGGTAGCCTGCATTTGATGATTGGGTAAGTGGAGAGGGTAAATTCTCGACTGCATTCCTGTCACCCCTCTTCCCCATGCTTGACCTATATCCATAACCAAAATAAATGACAATGATGAGAAGCCACATTGGCCGTCACCGCATAAGGGGCAAGGTGAGTTGAACTTCATACTCTGTATACATTTTGGCCTCTCCAAGGCATTACATTCGGTCACATTCAACCATGCAGGCAGACTAACCAGTTAGCCTATCTTTTACTTTGCATTCGCTTGTTTGTATTTCTTTGGCGAATTAAACCAACATCAACGTATGCTATTACCTTTTTCGTTTTGGATACATTGATTTGTCACCTGAGGTTGTCAAATACGTCCGCCTCTATAAAACTTTCCTACATTGCTGTCACTGGCTTGTGTGCAATAACCTCTTATTTACTATTAAAGCATTTTTCGTCCGCTACATTTTGATCCGTTGAGCCCGTAAAATACTAATCCTTATTCCGGAGAGACCGTACACATCAAAACTTAATCCAGACATGTGGACATTGAAAAACGGTGCGCTTTGCAGGCGACGCGACGCGATGCGATGCGACGGCGAGGAAATTAATCACATAGCTTTCCACCTCACCGCAATGCAAAGGATAAGTAATTACCGTGAACAGGACATGGGATCCGCATTGCTGTTCTCTACACAGTAAAAGGAATTCTAAATGAAAAGTTTGTTACTGTTCTTTCTGTGTTTCCTAGGAAATGGACAGCGTACAAATAGGATTAGACAGATCAGACATTCAATAACGTCTAACGACCTCAGGTGGGTGATCTGATATGGGCAATTATCTGTAACAGCTGTGTTAAACATCAGCCAATCGGAGCCATGTTAGGTGAAAAATTACCAAAATTCCTTAATCACAACTTCCTCTTATCCTTAAGCTGGAACAACGTACGTCAGACTTTTAAAAGTTGACCAATAGCCATTGGACATCTAGCTTTTATTACAACATCGTTTTAAAATCTCCTATATATTAAATTCACAAAACCTATAATGTCGTTTATATATGTATATACAACATAATACTGAATGTGCCAAAAAAACACCGACAACCCTTAGTTTGTTGTACGGGATGGTAAACTGATCGAAGTTAGAGAATGAGCGGTTGTGACAATTTGTTAACATTCGTTTTGGTATCTTAGTACGGAAGGTATGAAACCCTTTAGCCATCTGTGTATTGCGAATGAACGACTTGAGTCTAATAACATTCCTGCACATGCGCTACATTCCTTCATAGAGTCCTTTATGCGCATCATTCTGCGTTGCTTGTGTAGTTTCCAGTACAGTAACGCTTTTAACAGCAGTGCGAGATGTACCAGTGCACAGATAGCCGACATGAGCTTCAGCACACTTTTATGTGAATTTGCGGAATCACCTCAGCATCGCATATCCAAATCGATGGACTGGTAGAGGTGGACCAGTTCCATGGCCAGCACGGTCGCCAGTGCCAACACCTCTCGACAATTTTGTATGGAGTTGTATGGAGAGTATGGCTTACGACACTTCTGTAACGGCAGCGGACGACCTTAAGGCTCGAGTCCACGGAGCGATTGAAAATCTTCAAAGACAACCGCACGTATTGGGTCATGTGCATGAGGCTCACCGCCGCCAATATAGACTCTGCAATGATGTAGGAGGTGCACAGTTCGAAGCCCATTTGTAATGTACACATTTATGTGTACTTTAAATTAATGAGTATGAATGTGCAACATGATTTAATTGTATCTTTGCTAGCAGATACAAGGATTATACATGTGACTGAAGTTGAATATTTTATTCGAAAAATGGTGGCTATATACTGAATTTTTAATGCCCCATTCTTTGCCACGTTATCACAAGAAACAAAGGGATTGTGACTAAGCACTTTAAAATGTACAAAGTTGTGAACTTTAAACCATAAGCAACCTATAGCCTGAAAATGGTTACGACCACAACAGTATCAGGAACTGCATACTTTAATGTAATCCCTGTTTTTTGTGTAACAGCTTTTTTCTATTTCTTGTGATTTATGAGTTATTAAAAACTTCATCTAGAGTGAGAAACACTTCGTCGGTTGTTTGCAGAAAATATATGACATAGATTTACTAACATTGGAGATATCGTAAACAAAATATATGGTGATTTTAACCAAAATCGCTACGGTCATTTTGATTGAATTAAATTTTCTTTTCATGCTAAGAGAAATTTGTGATAGGCTTTAAAATACTCGTGGATGATGCTGACCTAATACCCAGTATTTGAGTTATGCTGTTCTAAAAGGGCCTTATGGAGTACTAAACACCTCTACCTACTATAGGTATACGGAAGAAGTAAACTCTCCAAGAATGGCGGCATTTCATACTGCACTGTATGTCTGTTCTACATGACATTCAGTCAAACAGCTACACATATCGCATTAGTAGCTATATACTTTTCCCACATAAGAATGGTTCTCATTATTATATGCTATATTATATATTTATTTAATTACTTTGATAAATGCCCACTAAATTTGTAATTCTTCTATATCTAGCGCTAAATCTCATTGCCTCTTATTCCGTGGGTTCAGTCATATTTATACCGGCTGAGAAGCGCTGGTTCCTTGCAGTAGATAGTATGTCATATTTGGATAACTATGCAATAGACAGAACTACTCAGTGTGAAACCTGATTTGTAAATTTACGGAACATATAATTGCACTCACGTTTTAAACTACTTTTTTCAGTTTAACTTCATTAGTGTAGCTTTACTCCAAAACGATGCAATCTAAATCAATGATTTTTTTCCAGCCTTCTTTGAAAGGCTGTGGAGCGCTTATTTCAGTATTGAAGTTTGTACTTTTATTACAGCATAATGGAGAGGAATAAAAAGTATCGAAGTTTATAATGATGGTTTTGGATAATGAGACTAATTTTTGGTACGTACTTACCAATGTCATGAAGCGCAAGCTGGCAATCCCTAACTCCTACAAAAACAAAAGGAAACACAATACTGGCATAATTATTAGATGTTATTGGATCTCCAGCATCAAATTTCTTCAAATTAAATGCGGTCATATTTATTTCTGCAGACAAACGGAAGTACTTTAGACCTTCTTATATCAATAATTTATAGATATTAATACTTCAATTTATATATAATATATTTTAATTACTGTTAGTGGTCATTGTACACCAACAACAAAATCGTATGCAATACATGTGTGGGAAGTGTGTAACAGAATCCCGGAAATCCTGTATTGCAATACAGTATTTTTCAATACGCGGATACAATTTCTGAGACGTGTGTGGGATAATTTTTCCATTTATCTCTGTCTAATATTGAAGTTTAACAATAAAGAGATTCTAGAATGGCTCACCAACCTACAAGCAAAGTTCCGAAATGGGAACAAAACGTTCATTTACCATAAACTATATTAAATCTATTCAAAATATGTCTCGTATCATGGCACTGAATAGCTGAGTGGTATGGTTTTCATTAGCTCAACACTGAACTAGTGGCAGGGCAGGTCCTAATCTTCCATAACAGAATTCACAGCATTGTTCAAGCCTCCCCAAATGTAAACCTATATCGGTGTTAAAACTGATGAACATGCTGGGAACTGAAATACACCTCTTCGTTCTATGCAATGTCCCTGTCAATTCCCGGCCATGCAAACCCGAACACCTTGGCGGTAGTGTGGGGTTTGCTCTGGTAGAATAATCAATTGTTTCTATAAAGTGCACATACCTATACCTAGCAAAATTGGTACGTTTGCATTTCCGGATATCTGGCACCAGTATCAAGGTATTGAAAGAAAGAGTCCTACTGAACCCCAAGATAACAGTGCACACCAGACATTCACCGCCAGTGAATTGGTGAAGTTGTCGTCGTGAACATGCATATTTTCTAATGCTCAATAAAACACGTTAAACTTAAAATCAAACTATTGGCGCTAGAATGGAAGAAAATAGTATAATAATACAATATACTAATAACTGTCACTGGACTATCGGCAGGGAGGTCGGATGTAACAAATCATTCACCATCTCTCCTAGTATTTTGGCGTTTGCAGACAGAACTCGGATAATATTTTACTTGCCTGTCAGTGAGCGTCGGCCTCTGTTATCTCCATACAAATGCAATGATCTTGATTAGTACATTTTACATTTAGCGGCTCACAGAATGCGTCGTACACTCCACTCCCAACCTTTATCTCACTATCACATTGTGTAGCAGACTTCCGAGTTGACGTTGCAAACATCTCTAACATGTCTAACATGCGCCAGGAAGTAGGACCAGTAGCTATACGAGGCCTTCAGGATCTTTACTTGTGTACATTATGAATGATATGATGCGTCTCAAACTTGTCACAAGGCCGTGTAATTGTCTTGTGTTTTGAGCATTGTGTTGTAAACGATCGACTTCACCCACGTTCAACTTCAACATTTTCAAATAGAACCACCACTTTAAAACGCATTTTAGTTCCTCAAACGTCAAGTTTGCCACGGTTATTTTATTTAATTAGTTATCATATATTACAGCCATACTGTCTGTTGATAAACTACTACACAGATAACTCACTCCAAAACAATTGACAAATGTCAACTTTAACACTGGTATGTCTGATTTCTTTAATAACTATAACGTTTGAACGGAGTCATTTTGAGCCCCAGAGGTAAAATACAATGTCGTGATACTGTGACAAAGCAGAAAATTCCCGTGCAACTACTTTTCTATCACTTGATTTTCTGCGAAACTTTGCACAAAAACACATTTCTCTTCCATTGACGTGTCTACAGTCCTTCGTGATATTACAACTCCCAACTGTTTTACTGTTTTCTTCTCGTAACTTTAACTCAGTCCTTTGACTTTCTTTCTTCGCTTTCTCTGTCTCTCATACCCTAACTCCAACGATATAATCACTTGACGCTCGTTAAAACTTCACAACGCGACGACACACGCACAGCACACTCACTGTACACTCACTTGCACTCACTGAAACACTGACCGATTCATGTCTGTTTTCTCGCCTCCTGTTTTAGCGAGAATGATATCCATGGACCTTTCTCGAATTCCAGAAACACGCCGGCGATGACGTAGCCCGAACTTTCTCGAAGGCTCTGGAAACCCTTTGTGTTGCTGCTTGATTGTTGTTAGTCATGTGTTTAGTTGCATGAGTGTTGTGGAGCAGCTTGACCTTGCGCCTTTGCTCGACGTCTGATATGTGGTGTGAAGTAGTTTGGTGAGAATAGCTGAAGTAGCGACCGTCTTTTGTTGTGCACCGTACCCGGTGTCTTGTATCTTCTTGTGAGTATAATTCATATTTTGTCCTCTTACAACTATTAACTTCATTTTGATGCCACTTCACCACCACCACCATCATCATCATCATCATCATCATCATCATCATCATCATCATCATCATCAAGGTATAAACCATTATGGTTTGCTCCGCCACTATACTACTTGGTCTCTCCAGCTCTTGCTCGGCCGTCCCACATCCCGTTTGCATCTTGGTTTGTACTTGAGAATCACTTTAGTGTACGTGAGTCCTCCATTCTCTCTACATGCTCTCTTCAATTTGTTCTGTATTTTTCAATCTCGTCTAATAAGCTAAACACTCATAGTTGATACCACTTCCTACTTGAAGCAGAGTTGAACAGGAATTGCAATGTCTGTTATATTTCGTAACTGCTGGCATAAATTTATTTGTCATTGATAAAGGCCATAAACGTGTGCGTTTTTCCATAGGTATACTGTACATGACTGTAAACAAGCATGTAAACAACTGCAGGAAGGTACAGCCTGGCCATGAAAATTGCCTCACTGCAGCACAAACTACAAGCATCATATGAACACTAAAGAACACTATCACTCCACGTCTGTAGCTCTCTGCGAGAAGAAACAAAACAGTCGCGTTATACTACATCATGTCCTTGCGTCTGCATACACTTGCAAGGCAATGCTTCACTAGTTCGCAGAGTACTACGATATGTTCTTTTCAACTCTTGCTTCTAGCGACAGTTGTTTGCACATTTCATGGCTGTGCTTTACTTCTGACGTCTTTCATATTCTGCGTTCAGCTAAGCTGTATCGCATTCTAGCGCACATCCCTCCGGCCCTTAGTCATTGATATCAAATAAAAGGTATTTAGTGTGGCAATTCTGAGAAAACCTTAATAAGATAAACCATATTATTATTCCAAATTTAATGTCAGGAACCAATTTCTTTTTGGTTAGTGCAGTGAACGCATGAAATAAATAATAATCACAGGAGAAAATTGTGTTAAATTAGTTTGCTCCCTAAAAGTATAAATAAGATTCTACTCAACGGTCAAATTATCCTCTGCCGACATTCTAGTGCTCACACGTATACACGTTTTTCGTAATTGCAGACTACCAAGCGGATTCAATATTTGCCAACATAAATTTGTAGCACTGGAATCCTGGGTGTGGATGTGCTACATCAGAAACGTACTCTTAGTGATGAATAAAAGACGACAGAGAACAAAACGCTTGCACCTGTAGATGTCTGTTCTTCTCCATCGATCCATTAATCTAGCTAGTCCTAATGCTGCGAATTACATAGTTGATGATTTTTTCCTAGAACAGAAGTGCTGGGGAAGTTTTTAATAAAGCGTTGCTGCCTCGCGGGACGGAAATGAGCCGAATCAATCTTGTGGTCTGACAAGGGAATATGAAGCATCTTCTTCCTTCTCAGTATGTAACGGCGCTAGTCAAACAGTCGCCATAGCAACGTATCTCAAATAAGATATCCTAATCTTCCGGTAGAAACAACTTTATGATTTAAAAATCAGTATGCATGGGCATTAGCATATATTAATTTATTTACAGCTTAACAAGCCTTGTCGTGGGCTCAGGACTCTTCAGCTGCGGGATTTATCATTAAAAAGACTTAGTAGAGGTTGTTTTTACTTTCTCTAAGACGTTTCTGGTAGGTATAGAAGGTATTGTTATCCAGTGAAAAGTTCTGTATAAAACTTTTAATGGAAATACCTGTTTTGAGCCTCCCAAAATCCCAAAAGACCCTTTTAGAACAATGTCCCCGATTATGCCTAAGTGAACAGTGTAACAAAGTCGATAAATGCAATGAATACCAAACTTGGTATTTCATTTGTGTATCTTCCAAAGATGGTCGTCTCCTTAGCACGGTGGTAGCGCTCCTGCTTACCAAGTGGGAAGCCCGGTTCGATTCCCGGTACCCGCGTGGGGATTTTCTCCCTCTGGGAGACCTGGCCCAGATGCACTCAGCCTCGTTAGGTCCCTGAGGGGCCAATTGAGGAGGTACTTGAGTGCAAAGTAGAGGTCCCTGGTCGAGAAGACCGCATAACCAGCCGTGAGGGGCCAGGACGCTGACTACGTTCCACCTCCAGTGTTGCACCCCGCTCATGACGCCTGTGTTGGCAGAGATGGAGAGTGAAGCGTTCTGGTGCTAGGCCTTGGCCTGGATGGGCTGTTGTGCCTCGGGGTTTGTTTTTATCTTCTGAGATGTGACTCGCACACGTTTTTCAACCTTTTTTATTCTTATCAAAATGGTTCTAGTGATTTTGATTCAAATACTACATATTTAAGATACTTACAAAGTAAACAAAACACCTACGAAGTCCTCTTTATTGGGGAAGAATTTTGTATAACGGGTAAACCATAAGAGATAAATGAAAACCTATTCCATACAAATGCAAGTATCTTAGAGTACTCAGTTTAATTCAAATTGCCTTTTATGGCGTCAGCAATTTGCAAGATAACGGATTTTATCAGTGATTTAAATTGTTCAACACTATTCTGAGTTCTGCCATTATGACCTGATTCCCGCGATATTATTGAAAGAGTATGAAATTTTAAGGCCAGTATAGAATGACCAGTTTTTAAACATTCGACTATCACCATTCCCTTTGTACTTACACGAAATGTGTAAAGAACCGATTTATTCAAACGTTTATCACAATCTACTTGAAGTACAATAAGCTTTTGGGGAAATAGTTTGTAGACGCTACATGATGTAAACAATAATGAACAGAGAAATTTATGTGAACGTAATCATAAAACATATTTTTTTCTTTCTTCCGGCTGCGCTTATGCCCTGTGTGACTATGGAATCTTCAAGAAAGGATAATTTAAGCTTCACTCTTATTTACATATAAATATCAGATGTGTAAATAAATTGCACAATGTCTTCTATAATGGTATAGCATAAATAATTTAGAGGGAGTGTATGCATTTGCGAACATTTAACCACTACTTCTTCAATTTAATGTTGGTTTCTTAACTGATTCATAACTTACATAGAGCATATTTTGTGTACAAATAGCTTTAGAAGTCCAAATTAGAAAAAAAATATTACTGTTTTCACGAAAGATTAAAAATATATTTACGGTATTCTGTGTGTTTCCTGTGAACAGTCCATTGATCCAATTTTGTGTAACTTTGATGACCTTTTTTACAGTTTTTAACAGAAAAAGCTAGGAAATACAGAGCTCATTAAGATACACAACTTGTCTAACTTTTTCAGTAAGTCAACTATTTTGGAAAAATTCCATGTTACAAGTTTAGATCTTTGCTAAGCGTGACTTAATTATCCTGCTTGAGCGTTTGGGATTCATTACGGATTACAAAGTGTAAATTGTCGTAACAAAATCCATCCAAGCATGAGAGCACGTAATGTTTCATTGGCATTTCTACGTTTCTTATTAATGTAATTGTTGTACTTTATTATTATTATTATTATTATTATTATTATTATTATTATTATTATTATTATTATTATTATTGTTGTTGTTGTTGTCATTACTATTATTGTTGTTATTATTGTTACTATTATTACTATTACTATTATAACTATTATCTTCATTAGCAGTTTATTAGTTCTATTGTTATTGTTATTTTTTGTTGTTATTACTAGTATCATAATAAAAGTTACTCGTATTAGTATCATAATTGTTAGTTTTATTTTAATTAGCTTTAGTATTATCCTGTTTATTATTATATTAATATTTTTTTCATTGCTATAGTTCATTACTATGCCATTATTTTCATCGTTATCACCAAACACTACTGCTATGGTGACTACATTCATAGAATAGGTGTTCAAAATGGTGGCCCAATTGATTGATACAATGTTCCAGCAGTCTACTTGTATCCATATGTACGCTTCTGAGAACTGCGGCTGTGGCAGATGCATATGCTTTAACTATCATTAGACGTAAGACCTACCTACTTTGTGGGGGCTCTGCAAAGACAATGTTCTTGAAGTGACTCCAAAAGAAAAATCTAATGCGGTTAGATCAGGAGATCTTGGTGGCCAAGTTATTGGTTCAGCTAGGCTGATCCATTGTCCAGGGTACAACTAATTGCAATAGACCATTACAGGTTCATTATAATTAGGCGGTGGACCATCTCGTTTGAACCATGTGGTATCGCCATGGTTCAGGAACTTCATTAAGAAAATCCTGAAGTTCACCTTGCAGGATTTCCAGATTCTGTGGTTCCCTAAGTGTGACTGGGAGACAGACAGTACTGCTGCTGCTAGTAATAATACTACTAATACGAGTAATGATAACAGTAATAATAATAGTAACAATAAACAGAATAATTATGATAATGCACCAACAAGAATAAAATAAAAAATTAATATTAATAATATGAAAATATAAATAATATAATAATGTTAAGAATAACGACGACAAAGATATTTACAATAACTGAAAGTAATAATAAAATACAACATTAATAAGTAGGCTTCGAATCTTCATATAGCTATCGCGAAATGGGGCGATCGAAAGTTGCGTGCCACATGGGAAGAGCGTCATGTCATTGTAAGTGTACAGGTTCAGCACAAAACACATTGCCTACAGTACATAATGTCTATCGAATTTGTTCACTAGTTCCACACAGTGAAATGCCTGCAGTACGAAAATCGAAAATGCACGTATTCCTGAACTTGCACAACAATTTGGGAGTGAATGTTTTTACTGCAAATTGTGAATTATGCAACAACTTTATTCAACTTCCATGCGTTGAATGTACTTACATCCTCTAGGCAGTGATAATGTGATGGACTGACCCCTCCCACTTCCAATAGTCCATACCCCGTTATCTTTTATCCCTTTTATGAAGGTTCGCTTCCTATTAATATGAAACGAAGAAATGCCAATGGAACATTACGTGCCCTCGTGTATGCATGGATTTTGTTACGACAATTTACAGCCTGTAATTCCTAATGTTAGACAATAGCAGCAATCATAGGATGTGTTTATTCCCTGGAAAATGGCCCTGTAAGTGAAGTGGACAATATTCTAAGACTATTCTTGTCTATTATCACGCGCTACACACGATAATTGAAGCCTGAATGATTGCTCGTCTTCGCTTGCTGGTAGAACATAGTTCACTCACGCCACTAGCGCCCGCTTCATAGGAATCGCGCCGTCGCGTTTTGCAACTCTTTAAACGTACGAAGGGATATCTAAGAACCCCAAAGACGGATGACGTGATCCACCTGGTATAGTAGCGGACTTTTTAATCTTTGTACCGTCTGTTTGGTCCCGCAGTTATTTAATAACGTAAAAGGTACAGTGTTCTGAGATAGTACAAAAACCATATGACTGCCTCTGTGGTCTGGTGGTTAGCATGATACTTCCAAATCAGGAGGTCCCGGCTGGAGGGTGGGAGTTACTCTTTAGCCAGGATAATTCCCCACGCTCTCTGGAGTCTGGAAACATGAATGAGAGTGTGAATGCGTGTGAATATAAGGACAACACAAAGATTAACACCAACAGCAAACGAGTGAACATAATAGCAATAAGCAATTGTTCCAAAGACAAAGCTGCGATGTAACCTTGATGTTAAAAGTGGCATATAAATGGAGCGATGAAAAAGAGACATGTCCAACAAAATAGAAGTGAGGCTGGCAAATATGCAGATTCCGCACCTTCAAGTTGCCAAGCCAACGGCTTTGGACATAGTCTCTGATTATCTAAAAAAAGAAGAAGAAAAAAAGGAACTTCTCAGTTGCTAATTGAAAAATATTGGTAGACGGATTTCTAATGTTAGGATTTTTCTCTATTTATACACGTATTTACATGGCCTCCTAACAAAGTTTATTATACCATAAGTGCAAAGGAAATAAAGTAAAGGTTACCCACATAAGGGTTATTAAAAGTGTTGGCACTAGTACCGCGTGAGTATCCTAGCGTTATAAACAGATTCGATTGTACTTCTTTTTTGTGTTTTAATTGCTAATTCGTGATCCTCTCCCCCACCACACACGCACACACACACGCACACGCACACACACATACATACACACACAGGCGTGAAATCTCTCTACTTGTGCGAATATATCAAACTTTATCCTACGGTACGGAAAAAGACAATGAAGCGGAAAGTAGAATGATACATGAACTAGCTTTAAACGTAAGATAGAAGATACCTATTTTAAGTCAACAATGCTATCTGCGAGTTACGGCAATAACCCGAATAGAGCTGTGTTTCTGCTAGTAAATTAAATACCTAATCCGTTTTCGGAAGAGTAAAAGGAAACTTGCATACCGCCCTAAAATTCAAGATTGAAAATTGTAAACTGCCGATTTGTAAAGCTTTTGATGCACGACCAGCTTCTTTATATCGACAGAAACGAACACAATTTTCTGGTCGATGTGCTTAGTGAAGCAACGGAAATTGCTTTCTGCAGCGAAATGAAAAAAAGTGTCTGCTAGTGTGAGCGTGGTCCTTCGCCAAATAAAGGTCTGCAGGAAATGTCCTTTACGTTTGACCAGAAGTTGCTTTTCATAGCTTTTTAAGAATGCATCTCCTTTTCTTGAGCTTGCAATTTCATCCGTATTTTAAACGCACATCTAATCTCTCATGTGGAGGGAAATTAAACTAGAAGTCTGAAATAAGGTTGTAAAATTGTGGAGAGGTAAATCGTCCTGGTTGTGAGGATGTTAATGACGGTACGCCCTAGATAGCTGGTCTTCTCAACGAGACAATGAGGAAATGAGTTTTGGCTCATATTTGCAGTAAATTTCCCTTGAGAAGTGTCTCCTAAAGAACGTAGCCGGATAATTTGTGACCGTCCCCAATTGTTTGTCTTCTGTAACTCCTTTGACCCGAGTTTTCTCCCGTTCCGGATCGTTACATTTGTCCCCTCGAGTTTTTATATGGTTTCCAATTTGTTATCTTTTAGAAATGTAACTCATTATTAGTTTGTCGAAAATAAAACGCACAAATATTGCAGCCAACTCACTGAGAAGTATATTGGAGTTGACTTGGAACTCGAGAACCATAAGAAAGGAATTAGTTACATGTAAGATAGCAATCAAACAGTACTACCAACCTTGCTTGTAATTTCCTTATTATTCGCAGTTACTGAAACAATAAAATGTATTACTTCTGCATAGACAAACTGTGATGTATATTTAATACTGGTTGACTTACCGGAGTTTGCAGGGGTAGCATGCTGAACTTGAATGACGTTACGCTTATTTAATTTTGCTCTCTAACCTCTCTTAAACATTATTGCACAATGATGTAGAACACCATCCCCTTTACCCCTCACAATTGTAGTTTCGTGCACCACTGCCTATTCCTAAGTATGGTTAGTTCTTTTCCTACTCGCAGTTCAGTTCAGCACAGTGTTATGTAGAAGCTGAAGTAAGATAATATACTTTTGTTTTTGTTGTGTGAAATCCTTACAAGTTTTAGTCTTATTTCCAAATCTTAAGATTTCTCTTACTTAAAAGGTTAAAGCTGATTTTTTAATTTTTATTTTATTTACTATTTTTCTTTTTCTTTTCTTTTTTAAAATGTTGAGCATATACAGGCTATAGGAGGCATATACAGGAGGTCCCAAATCGAGTCTTGGTGTGTGAAAAGAACTTGTACTAATAATAGTTTAAAGGAAAGGAAGAGCATGAAAGTTGGTGAATATGAAAAAGTGAGTATGGCGCTTTATTTGTGGTTTAGGTACCAATTTCGTCTCTATTCTATGTAAGCACAGACATATTTTATAATTTACCTTTACAGTAATAATTTTCAGGATATATTATGTTTCTCTGTTTTCTATATTGTTCTAGAACATTTATGTAATTTGCAGTATTATGCTATGAGTTTTGAATAACAGACCCCTTATTCCGTAAAACACGATAATTCGATAGCTAGTCACCCTCTAATTCCACGTTAGGTCGAGTTGCTGGCATCCCATTGTATTAACAAGAGGAGAGTAATCCATTGAAGAAGAAGAACTCTATTATGAATACAAAAGTTATATATTATAGGAAGGATAGTAAAACAGACATTGCTTGCTATTTATCTATAGCCATTTTCACTTTAAACAGTTGGGTACAAACATGTGATGAAATTTGATGCAATTTGCACGGCTAAATTGTCAACAGCCGACCCGATCCGATCCGATTCGATTCGATACGCAGAGGTAAATTTCCATGTTCAAATAATTTATAATTAGTGCAACACAATATGCACTATGATATTTAAACTACATATTGGTGTTTTTTTCTGTTTATTAATACCTGCATCCTCTGTCTATTTTCTGCGGTCAAGGGTTGACAATTATAGCGCGTCAGTGATAGTGAGAGAGAGAGAGAGAGAGAGAGAGAAAACAATAGCACATGATTGTGTTTGTTTCCTGAACCCAAATCATAGTAATATTAAGTAATCTTCGTTAATTGTATGTGATATGAATCTCCAGTGTTAGGACCACGTTTTCTGGAAACGCAGATTTATCTTACTGCGAATGCAGTTTGAAGTATTGCCTTTGTACACATATTAATTAGCCTAAAAGGTGGAATCTACCTTTTAACTTTTTCTATTGATTCACTTGTACAGCTCCGTTTAACTTGTTTGGATATATCCGGACCCTTGACTTAAGAAACAGCTGAAAGTGTCATTACTCGCTGAACCGTAGAGTCTCTTACATTGGTTATCATCATTTTAACACAAAACACATTCGCATTCGCTCCCACATTCATACTTGTACACTCTGCACTCTGTGGGGGATGGGAAATTACTCTGCTTAAAGAAAAGCTCCCAACCTCAGCCGGGAATCAGGTCTCAGACCTCTGAACTGAAAAGCCAGATCACCTACCACTCAGTCGAAAGGCAGTCCTCCTTTTAACTTCTTTCTTAAGATAAAGTTCTTTCCTTTTTGCACTCAGAGCCATCATTTTGCGTTTTTATTCTTATTAAATGTACGCAGTTAATAGTTATTGTCAATCACTGTTTCCACTACTGAATTGCGTAATTTTTTCAAAGTTTTCATTGTTTGTGTTTTTGAGAAGCAATGAAATGTCAAGGTGGTCATAAAGTACCATCCCGTTGGTATCATGTGATTTGTGTAAAAAAGTCAAAAAGGAATAGTTAATGCTAAATATTATCTTTATAAACATGACAAGTCAGTTCGCAAAGGCCGCATAACTGGACGGGAGGTCTAAGGACGCTGACCACGTCCCACCCTCCAGTACTGGATCCCACTCATGAAGCCTGTGGTGAGCAGAGGTGGGGGACGCAGCGGCTGGGTGGCAAGCCTTGGCCCTTCATGGGCTGTTGCGCTGGGGGTAAACATGACATGGTATCATACCCAATTTTAAAATAAATTTGTTTTAAAAATTGCTGAGACATGTTGTTACCAGTGGTGGTCAGAACCCCCGTTGCTTAAGATCTGGAATAGGGCTTGGCATTGCTAGGGTTGAGGTATCAATAGGAAAGTCATTTGCAAAGAATGGATAACTGGTATTCCATTACAGTCATACACAACGATAAACCTTCTGGTTATAGAACAACAGGAAGGCCAATAAAAAGATGGGAAGAAGCATGAGGCCGAAACAGCAGAATTATCCTAAACCAAGGGGCGGTGGTAATGATAGCGATGTTGATAATGATCTCAATGGAAATAAAGAAGTACACCTTTCTGAAACACTTCTAGTGTTTACGAAAACATCTCTGAACGGAATATTGCATAACACCGATGAATTTTTAACATAGTTGTAGGGTGTGGTTGTGCAGAAGGATAATAGAAATACGAGCACGTTATGCTCTGCTTCAATTTGTCTGATCTTTTCGTCTTTTCCTTCCTCTTACGTTCCTTTTTCCTCCTTCTGATGTTTACGTGTCACGAAAGCCAAAGCAACCATATTCTAATTATGGGTTGAAGTTAGAGGTGTACAAATGACTCTTTTTAACCTGCTTAGTTTCCTGTGACGCAGGCAGGCCAGCTAGTCGCACATTAAGTATGTTTGGGTGAGCTTCTTCACATTCGTCGAAGTCAGGAAAACCAGAACACAGTGCTGGAGAGATACTAAAATATTTATATCTGTAAGGACTGAAGTATGTCTTAAATTATAACTATAATAAATGATAAGTACAGTGATTTACTTTTTCTACCAGTTATCTGTAATATGTAGAGGAAGTATTGCATTCTACCCATAACTTCGATGTTGATATCTGACTGATCTCATGCTTTCAGGCTCCCCTAATCCAACGCTACCTTTCACAAAAAGAGAATCTCTCTCTCTACCTCTCTCTCTCACTCTCTCTCTCTCGCTGTGTGTGTGTTTGTGTGTGTGTGTGTTTGTGTGTGTGCAACACTATAGCTCAAAAAACCGGTAAAATACTTAACTTGGCAGTTCAGCGCCTTCCAGGGATGCAACACAAAGATTTTCAAGGAAGTCCCCACACACCAAACTACTCTTTCTATGGAAAAAATTTGGTTATTTTTATTGTATGAAATGGCTGAAACTATATATTTAACATATTTACATCATAATTAAAAAGGTGACTTGAATTTAACTGAGTTTTCTACAATTGGTAAATCGTAGAGCTAAAATATTTCTAACCAAAGAAACGCAGATCTCGTTAAAGTATACGAGTTATTCTTTATTGGTCTGAATGACCAAAACAACGTGCCATTGACTATTGGTGTTGTAGATTAAGCTTTTATTATTATTTTTTATTTATTTATTTGTTTTTAATGAAAGTAGATCAGCAACAGTCAATAGGAGAGAATCCCCTAGTCCCATTTTGACAATAAAAATATTTACAAATTAAAATGATGGATATGTCGGTGTTTAACAGGTATTAAGCTGGAGAGTTTTAAAAAATAAGACATTTTATCCCAACAGCATATTTTCCCCCTTGGAGGCACCCATCACTGGCAGAAGAAACGGAAGTAACTGCGACTGATTTTCTCTTTGCTACATGCGTAAGATATCTATAGTGCGGCCTTGGCTCATATTCTTGTAGCCTTGTTGCGGCGTAAAGTTTACTGCCCCATCTCAGGCAGCTGATCGTTAAGCTGAAGGCAAAACTAAATCAACCGTTACAATTTCAAGCTTTATAATATTTTCCCTATGGAAGAGAAAGCCAACACACGGGCCTTTATGTTTTCGTTGTATTTTCACTATAAAAATTGCAGCGCAATCTTTAAAACCAATGTGACCATGGCCCATTGTAACATTTTAATCACTCATGGTTGTAGCAGTAATACAATTAAAAGTGAAACTTGGACTTAAGGCGAGAGATAAAAAAATGCGAGCAGCTGAAATGTTTTTCTCCCCCCCCCACCCCTCCCCCACCCCCGTTCAAGCACGGGCTGTGCGAGATCAGAACATGTAAGAATTGAGATAATTAGGGCTGAATTGCAAGTAAAACCATATTTGTATCAATATATATTATTATAGAGAAAAAATACTTGGAATTATTATTTTATTCATGCCAACAAACTTAATACTGGTATTTCTAAACAGGGCAATGTTTAGGAGGTGGAATCATGACTGAAAAATTCAATGCCATAGCCGGGATTTGAACAGTGGATCTTCCGCTTATCGAGCGGCTGCTCTAAGCAGAAGATACGCTAAAACAACTTGAAATTTACAACTAATACCAGAAGAAAGAATAACTAAACAGACATTGCAGTACAGACCAAGAGAAGGAAGACCAACTGGACGACATAGATAAGGGTTGGCCTATCACATTATAAGGCCGGAACGGGTAAAAGCCTAAACCCTGAATGAAGAAAAAGCAGCGCTGGATGTCTTATAAGATATTTAAATGTACAGTCAAGTGCATGAAATTATGTCGAGATAGTGTGCAGTGAGTTACGTAATAGGAAAATCCTAAACCACTTCTGGCATGGCCAACACCCTTACCTTTATCTGGTTCTAACGTTTCATTCAATATTGTCTTACATCCCCGTTTCCTTCACTCCTGAGCCTGAAACCGACAAGTGTTCATGGGTTAATATTTGAGTGCCAGATTTTTGGCATCAAACCAATAGACAGACTCATTCTGAGACATATGGAGACAAATTGCGAAATATGCCTTCCAAGCACTCAGAGGAAATGTTTTCGTACTGCTCCCCTTTCGCCGTTCACCTAGGCCTGGTCTTTGTTCATAGGCTAATGCACGGTGTGTGGATCAATAAGATACTGACTTTCCCGTGGCTTGTGGGAACACAGATGATAAGCCGTTTCTGCCGACATTACAAAGAAAACACTATAGGAAGCATCAGCACGTTTTCCTGACATATGTTCCTATTCCTTCAATCCTCCGGTCTTTTTCCCAGGAAAATTGCCACTTCTAAGCAACAATAAAATCAAAATGACTCAGAACTACAGCCTTCCCACAGAAAATGGAGGAAGCAGGAGTGAAACTGCAAAATGCAAAACAGTCAAAAGAGAGATTCTTCCGGTTTTCCAAGCATTCTGCTGTATTCAAAAGAGAACCCTCAGAAGGAAACATCCACAAACTTTTATTCATCTTCAGCCACTTGTAACGCATCTGAATATAGCTGGGAATCTCAAAGGAAAATACATGCCCTATGTTGGTGTATGGATGAACAATTCTGAAGTGCTTTGTTACTACAACTACATACTACAAACAATAGAGGCTTAGTAACAACAAGAATTTCTATATCAGAAAGCTTGTAGGAACAGCAGCTAAATCCGTATAGTTCAACTTTAATCTAGTTTGTGTGTGTGTATAATGCGCATAGACACAGACCCTCCCATGTCCTTTACGAATTCCCGGCAGTGGCGGCTCGCGCTAAAGGGTGCAAGGATGCGTATCTTCTCTTTAATTTCGAACCATAGAGCGAGTGAGTGCGTGCGTGCGTGAGTGAGTGAGTGAGTGAGTGAGTGAGTGAGAGTGCGTGCGTGCGTGCGTGCGTGAGTGAGTGAGTGAGTGAGTGAGTGAATGAGTGAGTGAGTGAGTGAGTGAGTGAGTGAGTGAGTGAGTGAGTGAGTGAGTGAGTGAAGTTTTTGGCCCCGTTGACAACGAGGTGAGTTGGACCCCAAGTCAAAAGACAAAAACAGTAAAACGAACAAAATTTCACTTCATAGATAAAACAGCTAAAGGTTAAAAAGGAAAGAAAACAAAGTTAATAATCAAAACGCCCAAAAAGATAAGGCTGCAGAATATTAAAAACCCAAACTTAAAGCAGTGTAGGTTAAAAACTCAAAGGTGAGAGGTAAAACAATTCAAAGTGTTAAATACTGAAGGTTAAAACACTAGATGGCTTAAATCGCTAAAACGTGAAACATAAATAAAACATCACACACTAAAACCTTAAAAAGCTTCGAAGATATAATACAAGTTACAGTTGCTTCGCGAACCCGATTTTGGCAACAAACCGCAGCATCTGATCTACGGATTCAGTGTCAGCGCCCGATACTTACCATACCACCTTCACTTTTTTTTTCTTTCTTTCTTCTTCTTTTTTTATAATTGTTTCTATTCCTTATATTAGTTTATGTTCATTTATGTTTTTCTTGTATTTTATTTGAGTGTGTATATTATTATATGTAAACATCTATGTATGATGAACATTGTAATTGGGCTTCCAAGCCTGTTATGTTCATAAGAATAAATAAATAAATAAATAAATAAATAAATAAATAAATAAATAAATAAATAAATAAATAAATAAATAAATAAATAAATAAATAAATAAATAAATAAATAAATAAATAAATAAATAAATAAATAAATAAATAAATAAATAAATAAATAAATAAATAAATAAATAAATAAATAAATAAATAAATAAATAAATAAATAAATAAATAAATAAATAAATAAATAAATAAATAAATAAATAAATAAATAAATAAATAAATAAATAAATAAATAAATAAATAAATAAATAAATAAATAAATAAATAAATAAATAAATAAATAAATAAATAAATAAATAAATAAATAAATAAATAAATAAATAAATAAATAAATAAATAAATAAATAAATAAATAAATAAATAAATAAATAAATAAATAAATAAATAAATAAATAAATAAATAAATAAATAAATAAATAAATAAATAAATAAATAAATAAATAAATAAATAAATAAATAAATAAATAAATAAATAAATAAATAAATAAATAAATAAATAAATAAATAAATAAATAAATAAATAAATAAATAAATAAATAAATAAATAAATAAATAAATAAATAAATAAATAAATAAATAAATAAATAAATAAATAAATAAATAAATAAATAAATAAATAAATAAATAAATAAATAAATAAATAAATAAATAAATAAATAAATAAATAAATAAATAAATAAATAAATAAATAAATAAATAAATAAATAAATAAATAAATAAATAAATAAATAAATAAATAAATAAATAAATAAATAAATAAATAAATAAATAAATAAATAAATAAATAAATAAATAAATAAATAAATAAATAAATAAATAAATAAATAAATAAATAAATAAATAAATAAATAAATAAATAAATAAATAAATAAATAAATAAATAAATAAATAAATAAATAAATAAATAAATAAATAAATAAATAAATAAATAAATAAATAAATAAATAAATAAATAAATAAATAAATAAATAAATAAATAAATAAATAAATAAATAAATAAATAAATAAATAAATAAATAAATAAATAAATAAATAAATAAATAAATAAATAAATAACTGATCGCAGTGTAATACCCAGGTGAAGGAACTGCCGCTCACGAGCGTATCGCGGACAATAAAGCAGTGCATAGGATACGGAGAACGAACCATAAATACCTTTAAGGCAATGACTATATAAAAACAAAAGTAATACACAGTTTCCTTCTGATTACTTTGAATGTTATTAAAGCATGCTCAAAACAGAATACTTTAACGGCTTCTCTCGAACCATTGTTAAGATACAAATATTTTTTAGTTTCAGAGAAAAGCGCTTCTTTGTTTTTTCACGTATTATTAATTTCTCAGCCTTTTCAATTTGAGTTGTGGAAAGCAATTAAAGGAGCTTGTCCTGAAAATGTCAACTTAATTACTTTTGAACAGTGAAATTTAAAAAGAAAAATAATAATAAATAAAAAAAATAAAAGAAAGAATGAAAGAAAGAAAGAAAGAAAGAAAGAAAGAAAGAAAGAAAGAAGGAAAGAAGGAAAGAAGGAAAGAAGGAAAGAAGGAAAGAAGGAAAGAAGGAAAGAAGGAAAGAAGGAAAGAAGGAAAGAAGGAAAGAAGGAAAGAAGGAAAGAAGGAAAGAAGGAAAGAAGGAAAGAAGGAAAGAAGGAAAGAAGGAAAGAAGGAAAGAAGGAAAGAAGGAAAGAAGGAAAGAAGGAAAGAAGGAAAGAAGGAAAGAAGGAAAGAAGGAAAGAAGGAAAGAAGGAAAGAAGGAAAGAAGGAAAGAAGGAAAGAAGGAAAGAAGGAAAGAAGGAAAGAAGGAAAGAAGGAAAGAAGGAAAGAAGGAAAGAAGGAAAGAAGGAAAGAAGGAAAGAAGGAAAGAAGGAAAGAAGGAAAGAAGGAAAGAAGGAAAGAAGGAAAGAAGGAAAGAAGGAAAGAAGGAAAGAAGGAAAGAAGGAAAGAAGGAAAGAAGGAAAGAAGGAAAGAAGGAAAGAAGGAAAGAAGGAAAGAAGGAAAGAAGGAAAGAAGGAAAGAAGGAAAGAAGGAAAGAAGGAAAGAAGGAAAGAAGGAAAGAAGGAAAGAAGGAAAGAAGGAAAGAAGGAAAGAAGGAAAGAAGGAAAGAAGGAAAGAAGGAGAGAAGGAGAGAAGGAAAGAAGGAAAGAAGGAAAGAAGGAAAGAAGGAAAGAAGGAAAGAAAGGAACCGGAGAAACTGAACGTGGTGCTTTACCTAAGTGGTGCAGGACCAATTAAATAGCCATTTCCTTTATTAGTACTTTTTATTTAAATAACAAATTGTGTAGCTTCAAAGTACAAATTGTAAACATAATAAAAATGCAAAAAGCACAAAATCAAAGATTTTCATACGCTTTAAGAAATTTTGCCGAAGCATTGCCTAAAACAGTTGCTGTGTATAATGTCAACTTAAAAATGGATAAACTTAAAAATACCCAAAGGAAGAGATTTATAAGAATTTGTTTGTATAATTTTATATTTTGCATGGGTTATATTAATAATGTTGTTCCCGTTAAGAAAGAAAAATGAAAAAAGAAAATAAAAAAGGAACTTTAAATGGGATTCGAACTGTTAGCCCACCACTCTTGATTTGAACAAACACGCCTTAGCTAGTTCCGCTGCATCTAACTGATGAAACTCACGTCTGTAAGACTAGCACGCAGCACTGGAACCATTTTACTTCTACTCCACAACTTAATAAAATACCATAAGAGCATATTTGCAATATTTGACCATTAATGTAGAAGGATTACTGAAATGTTGCTTTTCAAAATTGCGAGGTGAGTTACGAGGTGACATGGCTGCCATGTCCTCTGAACAGCAAAGGAAGCATATTACTAATTTAATTCTCATACCATCTATGGAAGTACGCCTGAGGATTAGGTGACCCTTCGCGCAGGTCTCATTGAAGTTGGATATTTACTTTTGTGAAAGATAGTACAAGTGAAATATGGCAATAATCAGGCTTAAGGCGATGATCAAATCTTTAAGAGCTGATCGCTATGTGATAGCTTGAAATTCCGCTCTCTTTGTGTGGTCAAGAGTTAAAAAAGACCAATAACTTACTCCTATGTAACAGAAGTATATGTATTTAAAGATTAAAACTAACAACAAGGAATATCTCGGAAATTGTTTGCTTCATAAAAAATACTTGCCATAAATGGTGTGTTTGACGAGATACACATTTTTGGTGCAGTATCATTTTACCAAACTTTTAAGGTTAACCAAGAACGAAGAGGATTTCAGGGGCTTTTCCAAGAACATTCAAGATGTAGGTTTGATTTCTCATGAAAATATCTTAATATGCTACTTTAATCAAAATCGTTAGACCGTTTTTGAGAAAATCGAAAATATTTAAACATGTTTCACGTGAAGGGTAGTTTGGGGTAGGGAAGTTTCTTGAAAATCCTCGTGTCGCATCATTAGAAGATGCAAAACTCAAATACTAAGTTTTTTTTAACCAGTTGTTTGTTTTTAACTCGCCCATGCACAAATACACGCAGATACATTTTTCTAAAAATGCTTTCTTCGGAATTCAGCAGGCTTCAGGATATATAAATCCCGTGGAAACGTCGAATTTTTGGGTGAGATATAATGCTTCCCCTATGTCCTATAGTAGTAAAGTAATACATAAGAGTTACATAAGATTTACACCATCCTTAATGAATTGCATGGCATATCTTTTTCTGCTTTTCTTCAAACACTGAACCTACTTAAAACATTTCTTGCCTGTAAGTTTATATTTTCTGCCTCTAACATTCCCGAATTTCTCCATTACACAGTACCTTTACTGGATTGGAATTTATTTATATAGTAAAGTGCTTTGTTTTGAGTACTTTTTAATAACTACATTTTAACAAATTGCCGGTAGTCTTGGCTAGTTAAAACTGGTTTTTGTGCAGTTCCAATGAAAAACATCTTTGCCAAGAACATGGTAATGCCTAGCAAAATAAATAACATTCAATAAAACGAAGATAAATCAACTAATACTTGGTCAACGTTATCAGCAATTCTCTTGACACCACGTCACGGTTGCAAAAACAAATGCTTTCCCGATAGCTCGGCTGATTGGGAATCAAAGTGTGAATCTCCGTGCAGTGAATAAGGGGATATTTTAGATCCCCTTGCATTTTTCAGCTAATATTTCACCCGAATAATCACTTTCCTCCTCTTTCATTTCATGTTACTGATTGCAGCAGGTGAATCTGCTGCCTTTGGCTTTTTGTATTGGTTAATCCGCTAAGTGGCGACTTTGTTCTGGTGCTATCGCCTGTTTACCGGAAGTCTGGTAATCTGGTACAAACGCGAACCAAGCGACACGGCATAGTAATCCATATAGAACCGTAGTATATGTACTTCTGTGCTGAGAGATACACTACCAGTATCCCAGCCGTTCTTTATAAATCACTGAATACTGCGTATTTTTACATCTCCTACTCCCTGAACTATCCATCACATGGATTCAATGTCTAAATAAGGGAGTGTATGCAATTAAAGGGGCGATATCCTCTGAAAACGTTTTTAGCCAAAATGGTTGCTCTACAGCGGAAAAAGGTGTTAAATAATTCACCTAGAAGTAGTTGACTTTTTCCGGTTTTCAGTCCTACCTCAGTAATATGATTTAATTAGTTTTCCTTGTAACTTCACCAATGTAATTTTTGTTAGCTTTCACGGTCGCTTAACTAATGTGATTTACTTAGTTTTAACGCACACTTAACTCGGGTCACCTCACTAATTTCACTTAGTTTTTGTTGTTACTTCAGTAATTTGATTTCACTGGTTTCCACTGTCTCTTCACTAATGTGACTTAATTAGTTTCCGCTGTCACGTCATTAATGTCATTTAGTTAGTTTTCATTATCAGATCACTAATTAGATTTCATTAGTTTTCGTTGTCACTTCACTAATGTGATTTAATTAGTTTCCACTGTCATGTCAGTAATGTCAATGAGTTAGTTTTCATTGTCAGATCACTAATTAGATTTCATTAGTTTTCGTTGTCACTTCACTAATGTGATTTAATTAGTTTCCACTGTCATGTCAGTAATGTCAATGAGTTAGTTTTCATTGTCAGATCACTAATTAGATTTCATTAGTTTTCGTTGTCACTTCACTAATGTGATTTAATTAGTTTCCACTGTCATGTCAGTAATGTCAATGAGTTAGTTTTCATTGTCAGATCACTAATTAGATTTCATTAGTTTTCGTTGTCACTTCACTAATGTGATTTAATTAGTTTCCACTGTCATGTCAGTAATGTCAATGAGTTAGTTTTCATTGTCAGATCACTAATTAGATTTCATTAGTTTTCGTTGTCACTTCACTAATGTGACTTAGCTAGTTTCATTGTCACTTCACTAATTTCATTTAATTAGTTTTCATTGTCACTTTACATGTGATTCAGTAAGTTTTCATCGTTACTCCACTTACATGAATGTAGAACACGAAACATTTTAACAAAATACAACACAAAAATGCATATAACTGTCATCTTGCTGGAGTGATTACTGTGCACCACATTCAGAGAAAGCGTTCCAGAAGAACGTAATAGTGCAGCTGCATTTTGTTACAAGTTAAGAATAATTGAAGGTAGGGATATTCCAATGTGTAAAGAGGCATTCCTTATAATAACAAAAGAAAATGATTTATAGAATCCATAGTACTGTAATTAGGGCAGTCTCTAAAACATAAGAGCGTCTCATAAAAAACAAAGCAGAGGGATTGTTCACTTGATTGAATGCTATATTAAGACACTTAAAGCAATCTATGTGTGATAACCCAAACCGGAAACATCTGCCAGAAGATTCATTTTAAGCAAATACATTACGCGTATTATACCTTATAAAATATACTGGACAGTATTCAAAATTTATAACATTCAATTTGGATATCCCAAGTTTGATACACGTATGTGTTTCGTTGAACAGCAAAATAAAATCTGAGGAAAACGATTTTGAGAGGAGTCAAGCGCAAAATGCATTACACTTGAAAAAGGCCCCCTTTTCAAGGGAGAAACAAAATTTTATTCGTAAAATGAAATAAGGGGTAATTAAAGGTCTTTCGTTTGTTTATAGTAAAACGTGCCACTTGCAATCAAATGTTGTTTACTATGCAAGGCTCTTTCGGTATTGTGTTTTTTAGGATTCACAATCTAGCAGATGCCTCGCTTTCAGTTTACCACTGTCTTGAACATGATGGAAGCAAAAGTCTCAATGACGCTACATCTATAATTTTGAACTACAAAAACATTTCATTAGAATATCGGAGAAACGAGATTGTTCTGCTTATGGTGGGTGTCGTGGGAAGAACAAAAATTAAGTGATGTTTCAGTTCTTGTACAGCCTAGTCCACATCAAACGGGTCACATATTTATTTCCAGTGCAAAGATAGCTGTTTACCAGAACAAGAATTGTTATTGATAGGGCGTAAGAAACAAATTGCAGAAAACCCTGAAACCTGGGAAAAGGAAATCTTTGAAACTTTTCACTTCATCCATTCATCTGAATGAAATGAGATACCATGATTTCGAGGATATTAAACGTGTCACTGAGACAGTCTGTCTGAATACTTCCACTCACACTGCAGCAGTGCAGATGTGCACATAGATGTAGAAGATCCGCCTTGTATCTCATTGTGAACTCTTTCTTTGGCCCATGGAATAGCCAGTGTTAATATCAGTATTAAAATAATTGTTTGGCAACAAGAATACAGTTCCATGAAGAAGGACCTCCCTAAATTGCACTTCGGGTGAAATTTGTAATGGATAGAAGGGGACAGATGTAGAAGATGATGTAGCTGGAGCTAAAGCACGCAATTTGTCATATATATTATGCAACCATTTATCCCAATTCCAATTATTTAATTTTAACATACCTATACTTTTCTCAAATGGAAAGTCGTTATTAGTCTGTTCTTTTTTCCTCTGACCATGCAAAGAAAATGGAATGTCAAAGTCATTATATTACGATCAACGTTTAAGAGATTTGACTGTCACTTAAGCCTAACGCATTCTCCTATTTTCATTGTACTTACAAGAAAATTTGGAATAACTCGATTTCTGCAAACGCTTATCGCTGATTAACATAAGGTAGATAGAAGAATAAACGTTTGTGCGAATAGTGAGTGAAAGAGTAGAAAAAGTCATGTTTGTGCCAGACAGATATTTGTAATCAAATCCTCGTGTATTTTCATTGAAATTTCAACAACGAGTTTTTCGATGGAATGCAATACTTCATCTACTTACCTGTTAGTTACGTGGTAGAGTAAGTAGTATATTAATTAATTTTAAATATCATGAAGTATCACTTGGTGAATGCGAGACTAAATGAATTTAGTCGCTTTAATGAAAATGCCGTTGAATTGTATTATTTCAATTACTGCGGTTGCTGGAAATGAATCACTAATGCAGCATACTCCGGAATAGTTTAATCTGATTCCGACCCCCCCCCCCCCAATAAAACAACAAATACACGCAGGCGTTTCCTGTATGTTCTTCATAAATCAAAGCTCGCTAATGAATCTAATTCCGAGGTACCTAGCAACATATTCCAGAGAACAGCACTTCAAACTACTGGGTCCATCACAGCTCTATAGCTAATGTGGTGCTTTATAAATTATTTTACGACTGAACGTACATGAAATAAAATGTGAAAAGGAAACCAGCAACCGCGTGGGACAGCAAAACTATTACCTCCTGAGGACAAAGAGTGGAGGGGGGGGGGGGGGAGGGGGCTTTTTTAATATGTTCAGGGATTGTTCAACTAAACCACCGATGAAACTATAGTCATAGCATTTCCCACGGTGTAATTTTCATGTTTGTAATTTATAAATTCCCCTTGAGCGTATTCGGAAACAATATCGCTAGAGTTGTGCGTAGTATTAACCATGAATATTTAGGAGCTCGGAAATTGAAATAAAACCGATATCCACGGCAAAATATTGTTCTCAGTCCTTTTTTCAAAACCTGGATGATTTTAAATATGTATAGTTTGTGGGTATATATTATGTTGTTCATGTGTTGTTTTCCACATGAATTACACAGTTCAATATTGCGGTAAATAAATATAAGATTCTTTGTTACAATGTTTCAATTTTATGTGGTCCTTGTTTACACTGGTGGTTTTAAATGTATTCTCCCTTCCAGTATTCTATCGCATGCAATGCACATACGACATTTTGAGCAATTCTATCTTGATACCGAAATTATGGGTCCAGTAAATAAATTATCATTTAGAATGGAGTTAATGAATGAAGAAGTAATTGCAAACGTAACATATTACCGATAAAGAATTAACAAGGAAACCAAGCAAACAGAATCACGTTAAATATTTATATCAGGGAAGTATGTTGTATGATACTGGAGTGTATAAAATTTGTCAGACAGGAAAATTAGTCCTTGGTTACTGGATAGAGAGGTAATCGGCATCGAGACCGGATCCCTTAGACCAATTCGTGGCAGTCACTGAGTAGCCAGGTGGGCGTAATGAGGGTAGTAAAATCAGCTTGCCAAATGCACTGCCGTGCTTGGACATGAGTCTCGCGGGTTTCTGAATAGTTTATAGATCACGTCAGGGTGGAAATCGGAAGACCTTGAAAAGTTCAGAAAGTATGCTGCAATATGGGATTTGGCGGGTATGAGTAGATCGGTTGAAATGATAGAAGGAGAAAGTGAAGTAAGCAAGGGTGCTAGCACCAGCTTGGCAAGGACAGAACTCGCCTCTTCTGTGGCCATTGAATCCTATGGAGAATCAAGAATTCATGTCACACTTTCCGAAAACCTCTTCCACGGATACCTTGAGGAAGGCATTTCAGTGCTCGAGCAATTGCCAACCAAGGGAACCAGCTGGAATTTCGAGACATTGGGAAGGTACAGTCATCATTGGCGCCCAAACAATTCATCAATACCAATGAGCAGCAAAACTACTGCACTACCAACCATTGTCATTTGGAGCAAATATTTTTCAACAGGCGCACCAACGAGCAGCTTAAAACTGCTGCATCAATGTGGAGCGTTTTCTTTGTTCAAACTGGCGCCCAACGTGGGGTGATTGTTTTGTCAATCCAATACTGGCCCTCAACGTTAGGCTTAGAACACTGCATTAAACAGGTGCATCAACGAGTACTGTAAAACTCCCGCATCAATGTGGAGCATTTTCTTGCTTTAAGCTAATTAGAGAAAATTTTGAGAATTGAGGAAAACAAATAGCATTCAGTTTACACTAGTTTAACTAGTCTTAGTCCTTATTTCAAAACTCTGATACAGTACAATGATTCAAATTCTTCAGCCTATTCCAATTTACTTTAATGTCTATTCTGCAAACCATTTTAAAAGCAAAGCTATTTTCGCATTTCTGATCAGTCATAATTACCCGCTTTCAATGGTTTATATCCCTATTTTATCGTAACGTAATGCGTACTGAAACAATTTTTGAATCGTTTAACCCAGTTATGATTGGATAGTAAAATAAGCGGTTTTAGAATATGTACTAGGTGAAACATAAAAATAAACTATCCTGCGTGCATAAGCGTTTGACACAAATATTATCTGGAATACAAGTTTGGCAGTAACTTGAGACTCGCTCCTTGCCCTCATTTAAAAATTACTTTTGAAAACATAACATGGAGTTTGAATGTGGACAAATATCTCTTTGCACACGAATATTTACAAATAAAGAAACGCAAAATTCTAATAAAGCTTCTTTGCAATTATTCGTGTGTTGTGTTGAATTTCCCCTTCAAGTGGATTAATAATATGTACTGCTAATATTGTGCCTGGTGGCGCATAGCAGCAATGTCCAACGTTTGCGAAACAAGGGAGGTTAGACTTACCTCCTTCAATTTTATGCGGGCTGTGCCACTCATTTAACACTCAATTGTGTTGCAATGGCGGTTTGCTTATAATATGTACGTTGCGTTTGATTTACGAAATCACTTTCAAATCGTATGCGATAAACATCTGTTCGTTAGTGACTGCTTGGGTTTAAGAAGTCTATTAAAATTTGGTAACAAAGTCGAACTGCACAGCCTTAGAGGCACCAAGTGATCGTCGCGTAACCTATTGCGATACATATTTTTACTTTCTCTACTGGAAAGTAGGGGAAGTATTGTTTTCCACCCAAAAATTCAATATCGAGATTTCACCGGAAATATATGTTTTGAGACTCCCTAAGTCCAAAAAGAAGCATTTTTAGAAAAAGTTATGTGTGTGTGTGTGTGTGTGTGTTTGTGTGTGTGTGTGTGTGTGTGTGTGTGTGTGTCAGTCTGTGGACAGCATAACTCAAAAACGAAAAGTATGTTAAAAACCAAAGTTAGTATTTAAGTTCAGTGTCTTTCAAGGATGCGACACGAAGATTTTGAAGAAAATAGCCCCACGTTAAACTACCCCTTACGTGGACAATTTTTCTACAATTTTTATTTTCTTGAAAATGACTAACGATTTTGATTAAAATGTCATATGTTTGAGATATTTTTATGAAACAATAAATGTATGTGTTGAATTTTCTGACTATAGTCCCTGTAGTCGTATTTACTCTGGACGACTTTTGTATAACTGGTAAACCGTTAGAGATAGACCAAATCGTACTTCACAAAAATGTAGATCTTGCTAAAATACACAATTTATGTGTGAATAACTTTTCTTGTAGGGTGAACCATTTCGGAGATATTCCTTGTTATTTTGTTAGTTTCGGAAAACAAAACTTTCGTGAAATGGAACATCGTTGTTCATTTTTTATATGTTAAGTGTGCAAAGAGAACGGAATCTCAAAGCCTTAAAAGATTTGACTATCGCACAAAGCCTACTGTATTCTAATATCCCCCTTGCAGCTACAAGGAAATAAGCAATAAGATAATTTGTACAAAGGTTTATCTCAACTAACATGAAAAAGGAATAAGAGTTTGTAAGAATGGTTAGTACAAGAGTAGAGAAAGTCATGTGAGTGCAGCACATCAGATTTTTAATACATGTAGTTCAATTTGGAGAAATGTTGTTTGAAAATATATGTAGAGCTACTCTCACTCTTGCACACATTCTTGCAAATGATTGTTTCTCTATCGAGTGAGTGAGTGAGTGAGTGTGTCGGGTTTAAGGGCCCGTCGACAACTTGGTCATTAGGGCCCCTATTTCTCAATCGACTATATTTTAATCGACATAAACATTTCCAGAAATTACCTTACTGGTAATTGTCTTGTAGGTGCAAGAGGAATATGGGAATACAGTAGGCTTTAAGCGATAGTGAAATGTTTTAAGAGCTGGTTGCTATGCGATGCCTTTGAAATCCTGTTCTCTTTGCAAGGCCAAGAAATAAAAAAAACGAATAACATTCCTATTTGCGAAAGGTAAAACTATTGGCAAATTCAAAGAAATAAACAATGTCTCGGAAATGGTTCACTTAAAAGAAAAAAGAGGTATTTGGCATAAATTGTTTTCACAAGATCCACATTTTTTTTTATCTACCAAGCTTTCCTCTGTCTCTTACTGTTTACCATTTATACGAAAAACATCCAGTGAAATCAGATGCATGTGGAATGCGTGATGGACAAAGCGGTGCTGGGGCGCGTTTCCCCCGCCATCTCATTCCGGCGGTGTTCCATCTTTATTCCATTTATCATCAGTGTCACCGCCTGCGGTGCCGTAGCAGTAAAAGTGGGCGTTAAATACTACAAAAAAAAAAAAAAAAGAAAGAAATCAGATGAAATCTCGACATCGAAGTTTTGGGTCGAATACAATGCTTCCCCTACTTACTATACATAGTAGAGAAAGTAAATCTGAAAGCTTTGGGGCTGTAGAATAGTTACTTTAAATGATGGACGAAAACCATAGGAGCCTTTAGCAACCTGGGATATTGAAACCCTGGTAGCCCCAGTTTACATGGAAACTCCGTTTAAACAAAGCAAAAGCAGCGATACGCTTATGAGCTTTGCCAAAATTCACTGTTACTATAACTGCACAGTGAATGACCCTCCTCTGCGTGGTATGGGTGGAAGAACACACTGGTGTCCTGGAAGTACATAATGCACGCAGAAACATAATAGTAACGACCTAGATCTTGCTTTCTCTAGAATAACACCAAAACAGTGTTAACTCCTTGCTTCCTTCACTATATTCGGTGTGTAGATAGTCTAAAGCAGCGATGCCCAACCTATGCGAAAGAGGGGAGTGTGGATTCACTGCTTTCCAACATACGCAAACTTTGCTTCTTTTTAACTCCCTACCGTGCCTTGAGTTGCAGTGGCGTGTTGGTTTCACGTACGTTGTGTTTGATTTACGGAAACACTTTCAAATCTTATGCAATAAACATCTGTTCATTAGTGACTTCTTTGGTACTGCTTGCGTTTAAGAGGTCTAACAATCTTTTACATAGCCTTAGAAGACCACCAAGTGATCGTCGCGTTACATATCGCAATGCAGACCTATAATATGGTCCAGTTTGGAGCAATTCCGTTCGATAAACCTATGCAGAGCAATACTGGGTGGAAGTGCAGTCATTACATTAATTTAAACCAGTGGTAGATCTCGCTATTTGGAACACATTTTGTATCTTATGTTTTTGTCTCTGACCATTTCCTGCGGACATATTTTAGTTTTGTCAAAAACAAGCTGGCAACACTTCAGATTGTGTGGGTGTCACTTTCCCTAGCTCAGTACATAAACAAACTTCCTAACGGTGTGGCTTGGAAGCATAAACGCATACCATTCCTTGTCCTTTTGTGTTTACTGTGCATGTGTAAGCCAAACACAAGCGTTAGCTTTCCAAAACATAAGTAGAAAGCGAAAGTGTTTACATCTACAAACCAGGTCAATTCCCTGACCAATCTCAACACAACGCTGTCGACATGTTACACGTCTGAAGGAGCTGAACGTAGTATTCCTTCATGTCTTTCAAGTGATCAATTATTTCGAAACCCTGTGTGATGTCTCATAATTACTACCGAAGCCATTTCAGAAAGAAGTTACTCTACGCATGTTCCAAGTAACGAACTGTTTTCTTTGTACAATCCAGTGGAATCACGCATCCAAGTTGGATCAAAAACCATTTATTTTTTTCAAAATTGGCTGATCAAAGAACAAAATGCTATTAGACTTTTTTGTTTGTAATGCTTCTATGAAACACATATTAGAAGAAATGTAATGACTTTCCTTCCACCCTGTATTCACTCTTATACATATTGTTGTTCTCTATCTACTACGTCGGCATAAGCATTTTCAGAAATTACCTTACTGTGAATATTATTGTAGGTACAAGAGTAATATGGGATTACAGTAGGCTTTAAGCGTCAGTGAAATATTTTAAGAGGTGGTTGGCATACGATGCCTTTGACATTCCGCTCTCTTTGCAAGGCCAAGGAATGAAAAAAAAAATCAATAGATATTCCTATTTTAAAAAAAAGGTATAATTATTGGTAAATTCAAACAAATAAGAAAGAACATCTCGGAAATGGTTCACTCGAAGGAAAAAAAGAAGTATTTGACATAAATTGAGTGTTTTAAGGAGATCCATAATTTTTATTTAGTGTGCTTTTGTCTGTCTCTTACTGTTTATCATTTATGCAAAAGTCATCCAGAACAAAGAGGTATTCTGGGAACATTCCCAGAAAATTCAAGTTATGACTTAGAAAATTCCATGTAATCACCTGTCTGTGTCCGTCACTGGATACTCACTGCTTCTCCCTCCGACTGAGGAGTCGGGGTTATTGCCGCTCGCTGCTTAACGTTCTGCAAAGAGAACATTTTGGACATCCCTGGTCTAATGAGTCATTCACAATAAAAATTCATCCTTAACTACGAAGTGAAACAACGCAAAAATTACCGTAACTCAACCTCATTCAAAATTAAAAGCAGCCGGAGTTGAAACCTACAAATTTACTCGTGTATTGCAAATATTATGCTTGACCACTTGTGATGTAATAAAATAACGCTAATATTTTAGAATTTCGCCTTAATTTGGTGCTTGCTATATTCACGTATTTACAAATAATTAAATGTAACTTTAAGGGGAGATTAAAAACTTGTGCTGCCAATACTAATTTTGCTATATAATGACCTTTAAAGTATCCGAAATTATTAAAAATATCAAACTGATATTTACAGGATGCTGGTGCATACCATTTAACCTTGCTTATTCGCTTTTGTACAATATCTTTATTAAGGAAGATAAAATTGTATCCTAAATTATCAACATTTTTCAGTATTTGCTTAAAAACTCGCCAGACAGTTTATTAACAATGATGTAGTTCCACAGTAGCATAAGTAGTTTTTATGTTCTAAAAATTTTTTTAGCTACGTTCAATCATTTACAAGGAAATTTCATTAACAGGAAAAGCAATTTAAAGTGAAATTAGAGTGGGAAAAGCTCGTATATATTTGCAACTAAAGAAGCCCCATGATTTGGAATTTGGTACTTTATTTTCAACAATATAACCAATTGGCAAAGCAAAATATCAAGTTTAATTTTACCTACTTACCGTAAAGGCTATAGGAATTATATTTTCTCTGAAGTGATGCATAATTCAGTACACAAAGGTAGATGCAGTATCGTTTCATGTATATTGTGAGAAGAACAACAAAATCCAGTCCATTTACGTTTTCCTCGACTTTATTTCCTTCCAATACCTCTGCACCACAACACCGCTTTCTGTTACTGGCAATAACATAGTCTCAGTTCTTCGTGATAAACTGATAATACAACTCACAACTGTTTTCCTCTCGTATCCCTGACTCACTCCTGCCTGTCTTCACTTTCTCTGTCTCTGAAACAGCTGACTTTGAGGATACAACCACTCAGCACATTAAATGCTTTGCTATATTCCTCCTCGACGCGCCTGTTTTCTCGCATGTACACGCAGATGACACACACACACACACACGCGCGCGCGCGCGCACACACACACACACATTCATACAAACATATATACACACAGTAATCTTTTCCTAAAAATGCTTTTCTTAGATTCAGGGGTTCCCAAAACAAGTATTATCGGTGAAATCTCAATATCGAATTTTTGGGTAAAATGCAATACGTAATAGAGAAAGTAAAAATGATTGCATCTTTTCTCTCTACTGAAAATATCAGTAGTGCACTTTTAATGACTGCAAGAGGCAAGCTGGCACTCTTAGCAGTACAAAAAGACAATGACATTCTCTGACAATGTAATTATTTGAACATCACTCTGTTCTTCACTGCGACAAGAACAAGCCGATAAATAACTTTACTTAACCATCTCTACAGGCTACCTCATAAATCATGTTGTGACACGGCTATTAAGTAGATTTATTGAATAATAAAATGCCACTATATTGCATCCTAGTTCCCTGTTTTGGAATAAGTTTTGTACTTGAAATGCTGTTACAGGAAGTTGTATCGAGCATCAACAAAATACGCTGCAAAGCCTTTCAAGGTCTTGAAGAACCTTACAGTATAGCCTAAGGTATAGCGAAACTTTGCAGATAAAATTAAGATATGCAGGAGGTGCTCGATAAATGACTGAAATCTGCATAATATAAAGGATGCTTTAAGGAGTATACCGTTTAATCAAGAATTTTTAGAGTTTTAGCTTTCCTAGCCGATAAATACGTTTACTGGAAAAGAATGCACTGTTGCAAGGCGCTTTTATTTTGCACAAGTTTTATTTTAATACAAACGAATGAATAAATAAATAATTAAATAAATAAATTGCTCAAAGTTCCATGAAAATATGCATTATACACACACACACACACACACACACACACACACACACACACACACACACACACACACACAGGATGTCTCAAAAACATCAGCACCCAAAACGTACGTTTCCGGACAGGGGTTCCTATCTGAAAAGTAACCAGTTTGCCATCCCGCACAACATCCTAAGTGTGGTCGGTATTTTTTGGGACACTCACTATATATGATGAGTAGGGGTAGGCAGGCATTGGAGCACTACCTGGAGCACAGCACCGCAGTAGTAGACCATTTGTGCTTCCAGCGCGACGCCCGGAAGGAAGGGAGAAAGAGACCAGATCCGAAGGACGATGTGTGCTAGCTAGACGGGGTCCTTAACGATTCCAACATGGTGCCAGTCATAAACCTGGCTAGCTCTGTCTAAGATCCGCTTAAATTGGGTCCCATGGCAATCGTGGAAGCTCCGAGTAAGGGGGCCCCAGCAGTCCCACCGAACAGCAGGAGCTAATTTCACAGTACTGCCTTAACACATCAACTGACGTTGCCTGGTCCTGCAATCCTGAAACAGATGAAGAGAAATTCATTTTAGAAGGGGAACCAACGCAGCATTCGCCAGGGAAGCTGTGAAAAATTCTATGGCCAGAGTGGCTGGCCGGTCGGAAATCGAACCCGGGATCTCCAAATGCGAGGCTCACACTTACCACGGAGATATCTCTCTGTCTAATGATATATGCTCCAAGAGAAAGCGTTGTGTGTCTTTTCTTTTTCTTCAGGCTTATTGTATAGAAATATTAAACCGCTTTATCAGCTTTTAATAAAGTTAATTAAAAGCATATTTTGTGTATTTACCAAGCTCATAAATCTTACAGGCGTTTTCTCATTATACACAATTACTTTTACAGTGGAATAATTCCATAGCTACCACAGGCAGCATGAAGCGTTGACAAGTTTAAGAAACGTCCAGCTCGGAAATAAATGAACACCATAATTCTCTTTGTAAGCCCGGAACATTGTCAGTGGTCAATGTAACGAGGCAGTGGATGGTATTCGGATTGAATGGATGCTCCGGGGCAATTGGATGGAAACTGATGAAGTTTGAGGAATTCGCTTCTATTGCAGCAATGTGGAAAGCATTTGACTTTGATGTACTAGTGACACCATCCAAAAGTTATACCCTTGTTATTGGATATTTCATGGAAACTACCACATCTCCCTGTCCCATATTTAAAATTAAAATTCGAGCCTAAGCTTTAATTTTGAGAAATTAAATTGCCTGGAAATACGAAAAGACAATGTATTTAGTTATTTAAAATAAATGATTAAATTAAACACAGCAACAATAATAGGTGTTGTGGTCAAAGCATTGACGGATTTGCAGAAATCATGAGAGCACATAAAAAAGGAAAATACACACCACACAGGAGTCCATGATGTAAAATAAACCACTAAATAACAAAAACAAAATCTGATGCTGCACTCACATGACTTTCTCTACCCTTCTGCTAACCATTCTTGCAAACTTATTCCTATTTCTTCTTCGTGTTAGTTTGGATAAACATTTACAGAAATTATCTTATTGTTTATCTTCTTGTAGGTACGAGGAGAATATGGGAATACACTGCACTTTGAGCGATAGTCAAATCTTTTGAACCTTTCAAATTCCGTTCTCTTTGCACGGCCAAGAGATAGAAAAGTGAACAACGGCCTTCCATTTAAGAAACGTTTTAAGTATTGCAAAACTCACACAAATAACAAGGAATATCTCCGAAATGGCTTACTCCAAAAAAATTCATTCGAACATAACTTTCGAGCTTTATCGAGACCTGTATGTTTTGTATAGTAAGATTTGGTCGATCTCTTACGGTTTACCACTTATGCAAAGGTCATCAAGAGTAAACAAGACTACATGGGCTATAGCCGGAAAATTCAAAATATGCATTTCATTTGCCATAAAAATATCGTAAACATATGGCAGTTTAATCAAAACCGCTATCCATTTTAGAGAGAATAACAATTTGCGATAATTTTTTCAGGTAAAGAGTAGCTTTTGCTGCGGGCATTAACTTCAAAATCCTCTTATTGCATTTTTCAAAGATATTTAACTTAAATACTAACTGCAGTTTTTAACCGACTTTTTGTTTGTTATACTGCTCACACACGCACACACACACACACATACACAAACACACACACACACACGACGGCGCCGTGGCCAAGCGGTTAGCGCGCTCGCCTACCACCTAGGCGGCCCGGGTTCGATCCCAGGGACCTGCACGTGGTATTCGTGGTGGACGAAGCGGCGTCAGGGCGGGTTTTCTCCGGGTGCTCCTGTTTCCCTCGCCATCTGATTCCACCGATGCTCCATCTTCATTGCATGTATCATCAGTGTCACCGCCTGCGGTGCCGTAGTAGTAAAAGCGGGCGTTAAACACTACAACAACAACAACTGCGGTGCCGTAGTAGTAAACGCGGGCGTTTAACACTACAACAACAACAACACACACATATGGAGTTTTTTTTTAAAATATGCTTTTTTAATTCAGAGGGCCTCAACACCTTTATTTCCGGTGAAATCTCGACATCAAAATGTTGGGTCGAATGTAATACTTCCCCTACTTACTATACGTAGTAGAAAAAGTAAAACGGTTAGAATAGTGAAAAGAGATAAAAATGAACACTTTGAAGGTTCAAACGCAACGCATATCCACACAAACCGTACTTCATTCTCCATACCCACTTTCTACACACCGTTACCTTGTTTCACCATCAACTGTTACCGATGTTCAAAGAAACGTTAGAAGGACTCAGGTATTAAACCTTCAATCAATTACTGTCACATGTAGAAGGCAAAGGGAACAGCCCGCATCGTGTAACGACGTCTTCGCTACACCAAAGGGATGCTAGTCCAGTTACCACAAGTGACGGCGGTGCTGCGGCGAGCTCTTTGTTGTGGTCCCCCACACAGCCCACGCAATCAAAGTTGTAGTAGAACACGGATTAAACACGCCTACCCGTATCGCGATATTGTCTCTTGTCTTGAGACTTTACTGCTACCTGGAATCAGCTACAAAAAGTGAAGTGGTCCCGTAATGCTGACGTGTGGATAGCACTTAAAGGTTAAAACAGTGGAACTTAGTATCACATATGTGTATTTAACAGTTTCGTTGCTTTCGGTGTTCTCATACTATAGCCGATATATACCTACAGCAAATAAAGAGGTTTGGGAGGGCGGGTCAGGTCAATAGGAGGATGTGCAGGAAGATAAATATCCACCTTTGGGACACTGCGCAATGCACGAAAATATTTCGTTGAAAGCACAGTCAGAGTGGAGTACAGAGCAATAGGTTTTTACTCTAAACATGAGCCAAACCTATTTGACATATACTAACGACACTCACACTTGGTAAGTGATAAAAGTTACTAATACAAATGGCATGAGAATAAGCTCCATTTGCGAGGAGAACGAATCCTAGATGTATTTGTTGGCACACTATATGTTTCTGGAGACATAAATACACCGTGTTTAAAAACGAAAGAGCAGAGTTCAGATTTTTACGGAAAAACTATCAAAGATAGAAACACATGCACATATCACTGAATAGAGGAAGTTTTAAAGTTTTACACAGGCACCATACACTCAACATGAGCACCACTTGTTGTAACAGAAACATCGAGGCGGGACTTCATTTCATGCACGTATTAACCGTTACTGGTTTATTGAATTAGCAGCTGCAACAATTCCATTTCTCAGATCTTGCAGAGTAGTTACTATACGTGGGAAAAACATTTTGTCTTTTATGTATCCCCATAGATGAAAATCGCAGGGAATAAGGTTTGGTGATCTTGGAGGCCTAAAACGGTGAACACGATCTTGTTGATTGCTTCTTCCAATCCAGCGTTGTGGAATGGTGTTGTTCAGGTAACTCCACACTTCAAGGTGAAAGTGAGGCGGGGCACCATCTTGCATGAAAATAAAATGTTCACGAAGTTGAGCAAACAACCAATTTTCCAGCATGTCCAGGTATGTGACAATTTCCTCCATAAAAAGAAAGGTCCATAAACCTTTTAAAAGAAATGGCACAAAACACATTCACTTTCGGTGAGCCTCGCCCATGTTCGATGAGTACGCCAGGATTTTGCGTCCCCTAAAATTATCACATTATGGCGACTAACTTTACCTGATAGAAGAAACGTCGATTCATCTGAAAAGATGAGTTGTTCCGAAAACTTGTCATCTTCTATATCCTGAGGAACTGAAGTGCAAAATTTGTAACTCCTATTGTGGTCGGCAGAATACAGTTTATGCAGCAATTGCAACTTGTAAGGCTTCATATGCAGGCGTTGTTTGAACACGCCATTCTCCTGTGTGATAAACTTGAAGTTGCTGGCTTGCCTGGCTTACAGATTTCTGAGAGCTCCGTGTGAACATTTCTCGGATATGCGTAGGCTACCAGTGCTTTTCTGTTTGCAAACATAGCCAACTTCCACAATTTTTTAATGTCCGTCACATATCTACTTGTGACGAATCGGCTGTTTGTTGAACTGATGTCGGAACGTATATTGCACTTGAACAATGGTCTGAAATCTTGCGAATTCCAACACAGAAATGTTTTTTCCTGTGGTGTAGTTGCCATGTTGCTATAAACAAACAACAGCGCAGCTGCGAACAAATTTTGCACCCTCCTCTATCCAGTGACATGCGTAAAGGTCTCTATCTTTGATAGTTTTTTCGCAATACAAAATTGAAGTCTATTCTTTCACTATTAAACACACTGTATTTACCACCATTCTTTATCGCCCTAAATAAAGGGTTAAAAGCATATTCGGCGCTACCAGCGCACAGGGAAGATTGGGATGAGATCGGTAAATTTCTGCTTAAAGAGAAACAGCAAGATCTAATACGACGGAAGGGGTTGTGCACAAACCTAAGTGCACCCTGCCATGAGTTGGTGCGACTTATTTTTTTCACTAGTTTGTGTCATTATTTGGGCATTATTATTGTGCCGTGTTTACTTATGTACCTTTCTTGAATGCTCTTTATGTATTATAATGGAACACAACAATATCTCGCCCTTGGTTCACATTTTCTTTATATACCAGTATAAGCCTGACAATGCTTTGGCAATGTTTGTTACTCTTTTATCGTAGTGAGGTTTTGCTATAGTGAGCTTTTCTGTCTCGCTCCCCTCATTATGATGCACACTGCGCTGCGTTCTAGTGGGCTATGCAATTGTCAATGATCAATTCCTGTATAACCATGCTTAAAGAATGCGCTCGTGGATAGCAATTTCTTTCTCTGTTCAGAGTTGTCTTGGAAACTACCCGTTACATTTAACTCACTCCTTCAAGGGTGGATGGTGTAAACCCTTGTGTTACATATGCTATTCATTTGTGAAAATATCTATAAAATAAAAGTCAATGCTGATACGATTATCTGGATCCTAACTGTTAGCGTTCAAGTTCCATGGTCGCGTAAATGCCACTAAGTTCTTTAGATATCAGCTAATCTTTGAAATGAATATCGCACTCTTACTGCGTCATTCTACTTTTGACCAATGATACGCACGAAACGACATGTTTCAACCAATCCCACATTTATCCCATATTTTCTCACCGTCAAGAATTAGTATTCATCATCTGCGTTGCATCCTCTAATTTGTTTGTGAATCTCATTTGTTTTTCGTATAGGTACAAAGTTAGTAGTTTGTAGTGTTTAACGCCCGCTTTTACTACTACGGCACCGCAGGCTAGGTACAAAGTTAGCTTCAACAAAGTAGCGTGACGCCAAATAACACAAAGAGAAATAGAAACACTATGCAAGCAGTTTAAATAATTGTTTCCATAAATTTATTAATATTTGACTGTGTTTAATTCTTTAAATGTTTATATACTTTGTGTTACTTGTGAGATGACCAAGAAAGACCTAGTCAATTTTTAATTTTCTCTAGATAAAATCAAAGGCTCTAGTGAGATTACTGTTGATACAATACCCTCGTTTTTGTTATCAACAGCTAACTGGTAAGTGTGTAGTGCTAGACGTTGAAATTATACAACAACACACATGCCTTAAGTTTGCCTCCGGTTTGCCCATGCGAATTCGTGGACAGATTCAGTGTAAAAGCTGTATGTTTATTGGTATCAAATATTTTGAGGATGTCCTCCCAACAACTAAGCAGTAAAACTGGTACGCATGAATATGGGTCTGAAAGTCATTTATTGCTGATTTACAAGACAATGTTCAAAGTTACAAAATTGCTCGAAGAGGTTTCCCCCTCCTTCGATGTCAGTCTGGGTGGCTCAGTTGGTTAGGCACTGGCATGGCCTGCTGATCCCAAAGTCGCGTGTTCAAACTCGGCCCAGAACGAGGGGTGTTAAGTGTGCCTAAAAGCGACAGAACCATGTCAGTAGATTTACTGGAGTGTAAAGGATCTCCGGCGGAAACCAATTTTGGTGCAGGTGCTGCTGATATTGTCCTGGCAATCGACAGTGGCGTTAACAAAGAAAATCTCTAATTCCTTCTTCGATGCGTGCCCTCACTCTGCGTTCCACACTATCTCGTATTTCGTTGCAAATTCTTGGAATGTTTGGTATTTGGTCAAATGCAGTGTGAATACGCGCTCTCGGATTATTATTATTAATGCTCGGTTCGGGAGTCGCATAAACCAAGGACTTCATAGGTCCCAGACAAACAAATTTATTTAATTTAAATCAGGAGATCCAGTAGGCCATGAGATGAATTCCCCAGGACCAATCTATCAATGAATAAATTTATACTTCAAACAATTGCATCCATCCAATTGAAATGAACTGACCACCATCGTGTAAAAACCGCATTCGTTGGATAACCTCCAGAGCCACATCATCAAATTAAATAAAGCAACTCATTTCTGAATAAAACTGTAGATATCTCTCTGCATTTAGGTGCAGGTAGAACATCTATTGGTGTCTATGTTGTACTTCATGAGGTATAGTCCCAGTCACGAGTATTATTGAAAATTGAGGATACTGTCGTGAGTAAAACTGGCTCATGATTGTACAAGGTGCATGCTAAGAAATTCCTGAACATAGCACACTTCCATGGCAGAAAGTTCCTCTTGATTGAAAGTCCACCACATTTAATCCTTGTATCGCTGAAGGTGATACGGTTTGGGGAAATTTTCATTCAAAATTCTCCACATAGTCATGTCACTAACGTCTTCCTCTGTTGCAGTGCATCTTCTGCAATACTGATGGTTTTGCATCCACGCCAAGAAGAACTCATTCTTCACGGTAAATGCTTCGTACCTTTCTTTGTCTCCTAATATTCGAAACACTCCTCTCAAGTGAGCCACTTACTCTCAAGCGTCGGTGAATTCGTGAGAATGTTCCTGAACAAGGTGTTGTCTTGTCTTCCCTTGCCTTTTCTGTTATTTCCGACATACATTTCCGTCATTCCTCCTAACACACTATAGCCTTGGGCTTATTGTGCCACCTGTTTTATGCCAGTTCATTATGCCTACACTCTTTACCAAGGAATACAATTTCATGGCAGATATGGTTTCATATTTTCAGGTTTTAAAAGCATTTCTCCAAAAGGCATATTTCTCTTGCGAGCTAAAGCCTCACGGGAGCATGAAATGTACTTGACTGTTCCAATCTTTTTCTTGCACGATATGCTCAGCTACCCTGAAACACTCCCATTGTGTAAAATGCCTTCCCGCGGGAGCATGTCCTGTGAGAAGTTCAGTAAATTGTTCTCAGATTAAATCTGCCACCTTTAAGTAAGCTTTCGGCCATTTTCACATGGTTTTGTAATAAATAGCCTACCGTTTTTTTTTTTTTTTTTTTTTTTAAGTTTTATGCCAGATTTTACGACGTTCTACTTTGCACCGGTTCTTAATGGCCTCTCTAGCTAAACACCGAGAGTTCCTAGGATCGGCTCTGGTCCAATAAACTGTGAAACTGCTCCTTATCATACAAGTTCATCAGATTTTTCACTTCCGTCTATGTTGTTGTAGTGTTTAACGCCCGCTTTTACTACTACGGCACCGCAGGCGGTGACACTGATGATACATGGAATGAAGATGGAGCACCGGTGGAATGAGATGGCGGGGGAAACCGGAGCACCCGGAGAAAACCCGCCCTGACGCCGCTTCGTCCACCACGAATACCACATGCGGGTCCCTGGGATCGAACCCGGGCCGCCTAGGTGGTAGGCGAGCGCGACTTCCGTCTATGCCAGTATGACACGGCACCCGGATGAGTTGCATTTCATTGTGTTCTACCAAGATTGTGGGCATATTTAGGCACTCTAAAACAAAACCTTATTACTATTTAGAGCCTTAAATGTAGCCTTGCTATCTTAAATGGTAAGGATTTGTTTACCAGTGCAAATTGTCTTAGTTTTCGTGTATGCATTAAATAATAACATCAATTAACAGTAGTATATTTGCCCAAGGAAAACAATCTTATTGCACCTTGCTCTTATACCATTTACTGCGGATTCCATTCCTGGGTTATCCTTTGAGCGTCGTAAACGACATCCAAGTTCTCTCAGGAGTTCCTGAACTGGGCAACTGCATGCTGGGGTACCTTTACCCTTCTGCACAAAGCTTACGTGTTCGTACATGTACTACATATCAGTGTGTTCACCCATAAAATACATTTTCTTTTGCTATCTGTGTTCTACACAGAAAATATCAATCAGTGGACAACCGTTTAATTCAATTAATTATCAGTAAAGGAGCAAATCGTTCAAAAATACTCTTAACAACCCATCTCATCTTTATGTAGATTTGTTTATTTTTTTGTCTGTCTACTGTCTGTCTATCTGTCTGGCTGGTTGTCTGGCTGGCTGTCTGTCTCTCTGTCTGTCTGTCCATTTGTCTGTCTGGCTGGCTGGCTGTTTGGCTGCCTGTCTGTCTGTCTGTCTGTCTGTCTGTCTGTCCATCTGTCTGTCTGGCTGGCTGGCTGTTTGGCTGCCTGTCTGTCTGTCCATCTGTCTGTCTAGCTGACTGGCTGTTTGGCTGCCTGTCTGTCTGTCTGCCTGTCTGTCTGTCCATCTGTCTGTCTGGCTGGCTGGCTGTTTGGCTGCCTGTCTGTCTGTCGGTCAGTTGGTCTGTCGGTCGGTCTGCCTGTCTGTCTGTCGGTCTGTCTGTCGGTCTGTCTGTATGTCTGTCGATCCGTCCGTCCTCTATCTGTCTGTCTGTCTGTCTGTCTGTCTGTCTATTGTTTACCGTGCTTATACTGGGAAAACGTTCCCAAAATATTTGACACCAATAAAGTTACAGCCTATATAAATCAAACCAATAGGTTGCCGTTCCCCTAAAAGTCATACATTAAGAGATTTTGCAAATATTCTAGCTTTTCATTTTTCAGCATTTTTGAAACCAGATTTTCTTCAAACTTAGTGGGCCCTAATGACCAAGTTGTCGACGGGCCCTTAAACCCGACACACTCACTCACTCACTCAAACTTAGTAGTCAGTTTTTCGTGCTGTTTACTGCTGGCAAATGTACAAAATGAATTTAATAAGTGCCAACAACCAAGGACTAAACACACCTAAAAGATAAGATAGCTATAAAATAGTATAAATGTCTTTCGATGCAATTATGTTATCTCTTCCCAACAGAGATTACCTTGGTTCACACAATCAGGAGTAAACCAATATACAAACAAGCAATTACAGCAGGCGGCCTCAACTCACTCAACACAGGCAGCGGGTAAGGTCTGTGCGTGCAAGCGGGCATTGTGTTGGTTATTTATCTAAGTGCAGCCGCAACGGACGTGCGTAATAGTGTGCAGTGGCGGTTCATGCAGTACAGAAATGGCAACATGTTATGTGTGGCTACCTCATCTAATCCTTGCTCATTTTCCCCATATACTTTTTCCTCTGTTTGGGAAGAACAGTATCTGTTTATAGACCTAAGGGTGTAACGAAATGTTTAGTTTGTGGCAAGATTGTTCAAACAATTAAAAAGTATAACCTACAACGACATTACGCTACTCATAGCAATGAATACGACGGATATAAAGGAGTGGAACGTGCCATGTTGATAGAGAAACTCAAAGACACTATGGCTACTGACAATGATGCGAACCATGAAATAAGTGAATCGGCTGTACGTCTGAACTACAAAATATCACTTGAAATTGCTAAGCAACTTAGACCATTTAAAGATGGCGAATTTGCTAAAATTTTTCTACGTATGATGGCCAATGAAGTTTGTTCTGAACGTATACCAGAATGTGAATTCATTAATCTTCCTCTACTGTTATGCGGCGTATTGCAGATCTCGCCTACAATGTTGAAGAGCAGTTGGTGGAGAGATGTAAATAATTTATTTGTTACTATCTGGCGTCAGATGAAAGCCAAGATATTTGTGACACAGCGCAGTTAGTACTTTTAGTGAGAGGTGTGGATATAAATCTACAGATCACAGAAGAAATGTTGGATTTAGTACCAATGACGGGTACTACAACCGGTGCAGATATTTTCCGTTGTGTTGAGGAAGCTTTAAATTGGCTTAAACTTCCAAGGAAAAAACTGTTGCCTATAGATACAGATCGAGCTCCTGCTATGATCAGTGGTAGACTTAGGCCGTGTTAGAGATAAAATAAAGGATCTTGGTACTAATCAAACATCACATCTGTTCACTGCACAATTCACTAGGAGAATTTATGTGCAAAACGTATTAAACTGAATAATGTGATGAGTGTTGTTACGAAAACCACCAATTTTATTAGGTCAAAAGGACTACGTCATCACCAGTTTAAAGTGTCTCTCGACGAATGCAATAGTGAATTTGGCGACTTGCCTTATTATTGTGAAGTTAGGTGGTTAAGCCGGGGTGCGTTACTGTGTGTGTGTGTGTGTGTGTGTGTGTGTGTGTGTGTGTGTGTGTGTGTGTGTGTTGTTGTTGTTGTTGTTGTTGTATTTAACGCCCGCTTTTACTTCTATATACGGCACCGCAGGCGGTGACACTGATGATACATGGAATGAAGATGGAGCACCGGTGGAATGAGATGGCGGGGGAAACCGGAGTACCCGGAGAAAACCTGCCCTGACGCCGCTTCGTCCACCACGAATACCACATGCGGGTCCCTGGGATCGAACCCGGGCCGCCTAGGTGATAAGTGAGCGCGCTAATCGCTCGGCCACGGCGCCGCCTTGTGTGCGTGGCGTGTGCGTGCGCGTGCGTGCGTGGGTGTGTGCATGTGCGTGTGCGTGCGTGCGTGTGTTTTAACGTCTTCCAACGTAATGTCTAGAGCGAGGATAAATATCCCATCGCCTACAATGTTCGTGCGCTCGTACTATACACGCTCAGTGGTGACTGGCAGACGGCGTAGCACAGGAGTTCAGAACATGTAAACAAACTGGCAGGGCTGTGTAAGAAGCTCTAGTCCATTTACATCAGTTCATATCGTCATCTATTCGTTCCTCAAAAACATTGTAGTGAACAATAATACATTTTTAAATTGTTCAAAAGTAAAACTTGTCATCTAAACAATGTTTATACAGCGAGAAACTTCTCTCAACGTCACATGATGTAACGGGAGCAAACGTAAGATATTTTGCATTGTGTTCGTCATACGTAGATGACATTTTGTCTAGCTGTTGTAAACCAATTTTTATATGAACCATTGTAGCGTAGCGAGGATCATTACATGATTTTACATGATCTATTTTGCACATGTCTTAAAAAAACTCCGATTGAAGTGACAAATGGTCGTGTTCTTTATTCTTTGATGCTGCAACAAGTGCTTTATGTTTTTTGGTATTACAATGTTGCTTCAACAATTTCCGTTTCTCCTTGGAATCTCTAATTTGTGAATAACATAACTTACAGTGTATCGTATCGCCATTCAATACGAAACTATTTCTTCCAAATTCTTCCAATAACTGATTTAATTTACCATCACCTAAAGCTGAAGACATTATTCACCTCGTATGTAAACACGGATCGCACAGAATATAACACTCCCTATCTGTACGGTACAACTGTCATACTGAACCAGAGCACGCTGTTCACCCCTCAGTCCGAGGTAGCAGCGATGACGTCAAGCAAGCAATTCGCCGTGCAGTCAACCTGACTTCTTCTTCTTCAGTGGATATATGTCCTCGCTCTAGTAATGTCATATCGGACGGTGAATGAATAAAATGGGTGAAATGATACTCAAATGAGCCCGAGGTCCATGGAGCTTTAAGTTACACGACATTCTTCTTCTCAGGATAAGGGAAAACCTCGGAAAAAACCCTTATTTGGATAACTTACCCTAAGCTAGATTCGAACTCACGACCTCTTGAACATGAGGCAGACACGCTAACCATCACGCTACGGAGGAGGACGGGGTGCGTTGCCCGAAAGGTACTGTGAGTCAAGGGAAGAAGTAGCATTGTTCTTAGAAGAAAAAGGTATATCTATTCCCGAACTTAGTGATTCAAAGTGGATTTGTGATTTGGCATTCCTAGCAAATCTAACAGGGCACCTCAATATTCTTAACCGTTCTCTCCGAGGCAAGGGAAAAATTATTACTCAACTGATTGACTCTGTACTGGCCTTCAAACGCAAACTTACATTATGGGAACAACAATTGATCAACAAGAACATATCTCACTTTCCAAAACTTTCATCAGCTTCTCAACATTTGGAATTTGCAGCGCTTGAGCAATATGCAAGCGCACTAAATGATCTACATAGAGAATTCGGAGTGCGATTCCAAGAACTAGAAACTATGGAATCTACATATTTTCCATTATTTGTCACTCCTTTTACTGTAGACGTCGAGAACGTTCCTACTGAGTTTCAATTAGAACTTATTGATCTTTAATATGATCGGGAAATGAAGGATTCCTTTGTTCATAATAGAAACTTGACCGACTTTTGTACAAACTTTCCTCAGTTCAGGTTTCCACAACTACACAGACAAGCAGCTCTACTTACCTCTGTGAGCAATTCTTTTCGCTAATAAAACACTGTAAACCGGATCACAGAAGCTAATTATCTGACAACTTGAAATGCAGTCTTCGTCTTTGTACTACAAAGACAATTACACCAAATATTGAAGAAAACATAATTAGGGGGAAATTATACAAAAGACTCGACGTCTGAAGCAAAATTGAACTCAGTTGGAAGTATTAAATGTAATATAAGTGACAGATAAGCTATGAAATGGTATGCTAAATTTGCTCTATTAAGCATCTAGGTAAATGTATGTTTATTTGTCTTTGTACACTCAGTCAACACTCAATAAACGTTCAAAGCTTCCGATGTTGCAAATCTTAGTTATTCCACGCCTGAATTATCTCTGTTGACCTTCATTTCTGCCCGCTTCCACACGCTCGGGCATCGGGCTAAAGAATATGACGTCACAGTGCATTGAGTTGAGGCTGCCTCAATTACATCGACCAGCTGTGTCAAAACTCAATCGCAAACATAAAATAAATGTCGGGTAAACACATTCTTCTGTCATTATAAAACTCGGTGATTCAGAAATGTAGAGCACTTAAATTATTGCTTTAAAGTTCTCCCCAGGCTGCCTCCAGAGAAAGGTTATTCATTCTCGGAAGTCAAGATAGCGGATAGGGCTATTTTTCTTCCACTTATCTATTCAGTTTGCCTGTTTTCTATTCAGATCCCACTCAGTCATCAGGCTCTCCAAAGTTTTCCATTATTCAGCAAGGAAACGGGCAGCTCAACCCCGACAGCACGGCTGTCCTTCTGACGTGTGTTCTTATCTCAAAGTCGTGAAGGTTAAACCCCACTTTCATTCTAAAGTTTTGCACAACATGCAACTCTTCATTTCTTCATGCATTTAAAGTTTAGAAGGAGCTCAACGTGGGTGCATCTGTACGCACATTTGTCATGCCTTCTTGCTTCACTTTTCCAGCTTATCTACAGTAGAGAAGGTATTGCATTCGATATTTAGAGTTCATTGGTCCCCATAGCTCAAAAAGAAGCTCGGGAGAAGAATGTTACAGCCCGAGATGGAAAGTTTGAATAGTTACCATAATGCATATGTAAGATACGACTTTCTTTACCCATTAAAAATCCACATACAACTGGGTGCGCGGAATTATTGTAGAGTAGAACGACAGTACCAAAAGAAGCACCTCAAGGATACCAATAAGGGATCGTTGAAGCTTTTTACTGCACTGCTTCCATCATTGAATCCGCCAATAGTCTTCGATTATGAAACCTGTTTGTGGCGTGTCAGATATAAACAAAACACTGTACTTCTTCGCAAAGCATTGAGGCGAGCCTTGGCTATCGAGCGCTATGATCGCTTCTTATCTTGTTTACTAGAAGAGCGAAATAATAGTAACTTGGCGTATAGTCAGTGATAAAACACAAATAGATGATTTCTCGCGCCTGCCGATATATGAAACGTTGCTCCTGAAGATATGATTGCATCGCCTTGTTTGTGCGATAACCTCAAGTAAACAGTTGGGCAGTTTCACATTCTTTCCAATGCGCTTCATGACTTTGCCAAGTAGTACCGCTTTACACTACTAGCACTGTTGCCCAACCTTATGCGAAAGAGAGGAAGGCGGATTTGCCCCCACCCACTGTTCCCCGAACTATGGCACATTCATGGGGCTCAAAATCAAAGCTCTCTAATTCTTAGTTATTATCGTGCTACCAAAATGGTTAACCTCGCGGCATCAAAGGGTGCGATAGGATTGCAGGTATTCAGTGTCACAGAAAGCAACGTTGTCAGGTTTCCTCCAAGTAAACATACGCGTTAGGAGCATGGGCATTTATTTCTTAGAATACCAATGAATGAGAAGAGTGAGAGAGAAAACAGCGAAAACGTTGGGACGCTGTGTTATACTCCACGTGAAGTTAACATCTGTCATTTGTGATTTCTACGCATTCATTGGCTGAAGTGACGCGCTCATTGGTGCAATGTGAAACGTCGGCGGCTTCCGAGAATAATCAGTGCGTTATCTGAGAAGTTTCTATTAACAAAGATAGAGCGCACGTTAACCATTTGAGCAGCACGATTATACCTGAATGAATGAAGGGTAAACGCTTCACACCCAAAAAAGGTTGTGCATCGCCGAGCACTAGTCACTGTCACTGGGTGTGTCTGATGAGAAGGCGACTAGATGGTACGGTAATGTCGTATTGTTCAATACAGTGCGTGCATAAAATGGTTAGTAATTATTCTCTACTGACTACATAATTTACTATATGCACATCTCTGCCTAGAAAAGATTACAAATGATGTAAAAGTGCTAAGTTACATAGATACAATAAGAATGCCTAATCAGAGGAATGAAGAAATACATTTACAGATCTCAAGAAAGAGCCGTTCTTGGGCAGGAAAACGAGAAAAAGGACTCGTCTATTTTAAAACATGTTCCGTTATATATCTCACTTTCAAATGGGAAAACGGAAATATGCAAGGTAAAATGTTCTGAGTATGACTAACGCGACAAAAGAGCATTTAAATAAGTATTTATAAAAAGGAAGTTTAATTTTTTTCTTGTCAGTAACTTTCTGACCTTCTCTTATGCTTTCCCATTTATAAATTTAATTGAACAGTACATCACAGAGTAGCTACACATAACTTAAGATAAATATTTTATACTTTTTATCAATATCTCCAACACACGAAATTTTAATAAAAAGCATTAGAGCAATTTAAGAAAATCAGCAAGGAAATATTTTTACTTTCTCTACAACGTATAGGTAAGTAGGTGTTGTATTCCAACCAAAAATGCGATGTCGAGATTTCATCAGAAATATGTTTTGAGGACCCCTAAATAAAAAAGAAGCATTTTTAGAAAAATATATGTGTGTGTGTGTTTGTGTGTGTTTGTGTGCGTGTGAACAGCATAACTCAAAAACGAAAAGTTGATTAAAAACCAAAGTTATTACTTAAGCTTTAGAGGAGATCACACAAGAAAATTTTGAAGAAAATTCCTCCATCCTTTACATGGAAACTTTTTCCAAAAATTTTATTTTCCCCAAAATGGCTCTAACGATTTTGATTAAAATGCCGTATGCTTAAGAAATTTTTATGGCAAATGAAATGATATTTTGAATTTTCTGGCTATAGCCTATGTAGTCCTGTTCACTCTGGATGACTTGCCTAACTTGTATACCGTAAGAAATAGACCAAATCTTACTATACAAAAATGCAGATCTTGTTAAATCGTACAATTTAGGTCCAAATAATTTATTTGCGTGTAGTGAACCATTTGGGAAATAGTCCGTGTTATTTGTGTGATTTTTACGATACTTATACTTTCCACAAATAGAAGATCCGTATCCATTTTTTATATCTTAGCCGTGCAAAGACAGCGGAATTTCAAAGCTTTAAAAGATTTGGCTATCGCTCAAAGCCTGAGGTATTCCTGTATTCCCCTTGCACCTACAAGAAAATAAGCAATAAGATAATTTATGCAAATGTTTATCTCGATAGAGGAATAAGAGTTTGTAAGAATAGTTAGTACAAGAGGAGGGAAAGTTATGCGAGTGTAACACATCAGATTTTTCAGTTTGGTGTGAAGTGAGATGGGGAAATTTCGTGAAAATGCTCGTGTTGCATCCTTAAAAAATGCTGGGCTTTCGAAGTTTGTTCATCCGAACCTTAGAGTCCTCCTCACGCGCGAGCGCTCTGATCTTATAAAAATGCCTTGGGGGATCAGAGTAAATTTGTATTTCAAATGTTTGGATGGAATGTGGTACTTCCTGTACCTACTATACGCAAGCGTACAGAAAATAAAAATGCACGAACATCAACAAAAAAAGGTAGTACTGAACCGCAACCTCAACCGTGGGTGTCTTGACGCGAAATTGGTGCAAGTTTAAGTGCTGGTAGTTGTGGTTTTCCTCTTCTATAAGGAGTTTTCACGTTATGAAGGCACAACGGCTCTTATGGAGAATCAGCGCGGCGTTGCCACGTATGTTGCGCCAATGTGATTACCGCGTTTGCTCACAACCAGGTTTATTATTATTATCAGTTTTTATTATTAGTTTTTATTATTATTAGTTGTTATTACTATAATTATTAATTATTATCATTGTCATATTATTATTATTATTATTATTATTATTATTATTATTATTATTATTATTATTATTATTATTATTATTATTATTATTATTATTATTATTATTATTATTATTATTATTATTATTATTATTATTATTAATACCTTATAATAAACCCTTACCCTTTTTACATTCTTTTCTTAATATAAAAAATGTAGGCCTACTTACACCAGTCGCCTTATGAAGTTCATTAAGAATAAACGAGTCACTGTGTCCGGGGTTCTTTTTCTTTAAATAATCATACACCCTAAGAATTGTTTTTCGCTCGCTACTTTTAATAATTTCACCTTTTCTTCTGTGATCCATTGCGCACTGGTCACTTAACTGCAATGCACACGATTACCAGAGAACTTGTAAAACTCGCTCATACCTCAAATTCCCGAAACCTATTGAAAACCTTCACTGAAGTACAATCCCTTATCGGTACTTCAACTGCCACACATCTGGTTTCCATCATCTGCAAGACAGGAGAACCGGGTGTTGTTGGGCGTGTTCTTGGCGCGCTAAAAGCATTTGCCTTTAAATGGTGGTTTATGGATGGCTTGTTACTGGAGATGTTCCATATTTATATAAAAACTAATTTCGTTATTTCGTTGACAACTTTGTCGCTGGAAGTTTTTACGTGGACTTACAGAACGAGAATTAGCCAGCGACGACATTTTCCACTGTGTAAACGAAGAATCCTAACACTTTGTTTTACACTTTACTTTTTTTAAAAAATAAGTTTAGACATATTGATATAATCGAAATACTAACGTGGCCTATCAAAGTAAGCGAATAATCCAGATTTTTTTTTCATTGCAATTATTTCGGTTTAAAGCCATGTTTAAACGTACGGAGCGGGAAAGATGTTAAAAAGTCTGCTTTCAACAAAATTTTACATTTTATTATTTTAAAAAATGTACAATTGCATAAACGGTTTATCGTGCATACCATAGTATTCTTCGACACATTTTACACCGAAATGCATGTTCATACTTTATCTTAGTCACATTCGAAAACACGCAAATTTGGCAACGGCGCACCTGATTCTTCCATAAGAATAACATGGTCCGTAAGAGCCCGCTGTGCCTTCATGACGTGAAAATAGCTATACCTTTCGGTTCTTGTCTAGAGAAGTGCTGACAAAAAATTCACATGCTCATCTGTAAAGGTATATTCTGCACCTCTCCCAGCTCTCATAGGTTGAAGCCCCATTCACAATGTAAAGTAAACGCAGACGTAACGTAAAAACATCTGTAGTCATGATGCAAGCATTCATGCAGTCATCTAGCGGGCTACATATTATTACACAAGAGATTCTAAACCGTGGCCGAGCGGTTAGAGCGTTCGTCTACCACCTACGCGACCCGGTATCGATCCCAGGGACCCGCATGTGGTATTCGTGGCGGACGAAGCGTGTTTTCTCCGGGTTCTTCGGTTTTCCCCTCCACTCATTCCATCAGTTGCTTCATCATCAACTTACCATACATCGATTTCGCCTGTATTTCACACCATCCTCTTCCTCACTAACATACCTGGTGCTTGACTGATCACCCACTTCCAGGTCTTCACTCTGTCCGATATATAGGTTCATCTGCTCCTCGACAGCCATCTGACCTTAGGCACGGGCGTGTAAGTTCTACATAAGGGGAGAACAATCGGGTAAATAATAAACAAGAAGAGATTCTAAACTCTAAACGTTATACTTGTGTTACGTGCATAGAAGAACAATTTTGTCTTTCATTATCTATTCATTACCAGCTACTGTACAGTAGTGGACTTATTCCATGTATCCGTGTTGTGACATTTCAAGTGCTGACGCTGGGCATTGATCTGTTGTTTGCTTGGTACAATCCATTTTCAAGATATTGGGCAGTGACTCTACAACTTGCGGAGGGGGACTTAGCACCTCGACCGAAAGGCGATCTTTGGTGCATATGCCCTGACGGGAGACCCCCGAGAGGACAGATGAGGTGAATGGATCCGGCCGGAACGTGGCCACGACAGAGCAGGTGACAGGGTCTCTACTTTTTCCCAATTAGAATCACCCTGGTGGAGGCTGGCTCAGCGCGGTTCCTCTCCCACCCCAAGGGTACGAACTCCTAAGGGGGGGATTTGAAAACCGGCTCCCCTACCCCCGTCGGACTTGTACGAATCCCATCCTGAAAGAAATCTAACGGCATGAAGACTGAAATAAAATTATTGATGTAACAAAATGGAGGGACACGAAATTCGTAGGATATGGAAATCCTTCCCAGCATTCGCCTGGTGACCCAGAGAAACCTCCGAAAAAACTTCAAGGGTCAGGAAGGTCAGCCACGGGAATCGAACCTGCAACCTCCCGAAAGCGTGTCACAGAGGTTAACGCCTGACCTCGGTGATATTGAGTATTACTATTATGATTATGTTATTCAATTTGAATCTTGAGGTATCCTCAATCCCGTGCCAAGTTCTTGCGTTAGGTCTACGCTGCGTTGTGAATGTTCCTACCTCACACTTGCACTTGTTCTCCAACATGGCAAGGTTTCATTGTAAATGAGACCTAACAGTAGATAAGGTTTGCTTTGGCAGTTTAAGTGTATACTTGAATAATTACTAGAAAGTAATCCATGGTAGGCAGAATACTCAAATGTATTTCTTTTTACTTTCTCCACTGGCAAGTAGGGGAAAAATTGTATTCCACCCAAAAATTCGAAGTCGAGATTTCACCGGAAATATATGTTTTGAGACCCCCTGAATCCAAAAAAAGCATTTTAGAAAAAAATCCGTGTGTGTGTCTGTGTGTCAGTCTGTGTGTCAGTCTGTGGACAGCATAACTCAAAGACGAAAAGTCGGTTAAAAACCAAAGTTGGTATTTAAGTTTAATGTCTTTCAAGGATGCGACACGAAGATTTTAAAGAAAATAGCCCCACCCTAAACTACCCTTTACATGGAAAATTTTTCGAAAATTTTGATTTTCTTGAAAATGGCTCTAACGATTTTGATTAAAATGTCATATGCTTGAGATATTTTTATGACAAATGAAATGTATATCTTCAATTTTCTGGTTATAGCCCCTATAGTCGTATTTACTCAGAACGACTTTGGCATAACTGGTAAACCGTTAGAGACAGACCAAATCTTACTATACAAAAAATGTAGATCATGCTAAGATACACAATTTATATCGAAATAAATTTTCTTGTAGGGTGAACAATTTCGGAGATATTCCTTGTTATGTTTCCGAAAACTTTTGTGAAATGGATCATCGTTGTTCATTTTTTTATATGTTAAGTGTGCAAAGACAACAGAATCTCAAAGATTTAAAACATTTGACTATCGCACAAAGCCTACTGTATTCTAACATTCTCCTTGCACCTATAAGGAAATAAGCAATAAGATAAGTTGTACAAATGTTTATCTTAAGTACCACGAAGAAGATATAGGAATAAGAGTTTGTAGGAATGGTTAGTACAAGAGTAGAGAAAGTCATGTGAGTGCAACATATCAGATTTTTCATATTGTATACTGAACGTTTGATAAGTTGATTTGTTTTCCGTTTAACTAAATTTGTCATAAACTTGGGTCATATTGGAAAGAATTTCGGAGCCTAATATTTGTTGACTATTCAGTTTTCTTTGGAACATTTAAGGCTTGTATTAACTGAAGATGTTATTATTTTGTTTTTACGAAAGGGCGTACTTTTAGTGGATATTAAACTAGAAATAAAGATCGCTGTTGTACTAAGCAGTTGTTCGCTAAGCAGAGAAACTGGCATCAGTAAGACAATTTCTCTGAAAAGTCACAACTCCGTTAGAGTTCCACAGAACAAATAAAGTGCACAGGAATTGTATCTGAACAAACTCAATATTTTTATCTCACAATCAGCCAATAAAATAAACGTTAAAACAGCTTGCTTTGAACATCCCCCTATGTACCACGTACTTGAATTTTTTGGTGGGATATATTCGATTATTCAAGCAAGGAGAAGTAAATATTACAGCTAATCACAAAAGCGTTCTAAAAATAGCCCCACAAAACTACCTATACGAAACATCACTGAGTGTATTATTTTCGTTGGCATTCATGTTTTATTTACCAGGAGTATTATAAAGTATTGCGACATTTAAATTATTATAACATCTGCCGAATGGATTATTAAAAAATCTGATATGTTGCGTTCACATGACTTTCTCTACTCTTGTGCTAACCATTCTTACAAACTTTTAGTCCTATATCTTCTTCGTGATAGTTGAGATAAACACTTACATAATTTACCTTATTGCTCATTTTCTTGCAGATGCAAGGGGAATATGGGAATACAGCAAGCTCTGAGCGATAGTCAACTCTTTTAAAGCTTTCAAATTCCGTTCTCTTTGCACGGTTAACACATAAAAAATGAATAGGGATGTTCCATTTGAAAGAAGTATAACTTCCCCAAAAACACACATACAAACAAGGGATAGCTCAATGATTCAATCTGCAAAATAAATATAGACATAAATTGTGTGTTTTAGAAAAATCTACAGTTTTTTATAGTAAGATTTGGTCTATCTCTTACGGCTTACCAATTAAGCAAAAGTGATCCAGAGTAAATAGGACTACATGGGCTATAGCCAGAAAATTAAGATACACATTTCATTTGCCATAAAAATATCTCAAACATATGGTATTTTAGTCAAAATCGTTAGAGCCATTTTCAAGAAAATCAAAATTTTCCAAAAATTTTCCATCTAAAGGGTAGTTTAGTGTGGAGGAATTTTCTTCATTTCAATTCCACAACTGCATTTTTAACAATTGTTCTCATAATAATTAATGCTCGTATTTTCCCAAAAGAAAGGTTATTTATCAATGTTAAAAATAAAGTTCTATTATGTGTGATTATAAACTGTTTTTCTCGTTTAACAATAACACGAGATCGAAATACATGCAATTGTTGGGTTTCATTTTCCTCAATGGACAGTGCAGGGTAAATGGAACTACACTAATTCAAATGAGTATATATTATGTTATTTTTAATATAATTGAACAAGTTCTGGTCAAATCTTTGAATATAGTATTTAAACTCATATCTTATTTATGAAGTAGTCCAGATAAATATCATTCGACGGTCTCACCTTCCCAGATAAATTGTCCCACATCACTCGAGAATTTATCGGTTAGACCAGACGTCTTATGATATTACTTGTGACAATAAACTCTGTTAATATTGACTTTATGTGCACAAGGAATGCTTGCTTCTCCCTGGATGTTTGTGTAGGTCATAACAACGGTACGTAGTATATTAGCTAAACTGGCTCTGCTGTAAATTCATTGCATTCCTATTAAATTCTACGAAGCGATATTCTCATCCCTCATACTGGCGTCTAATTAAAAGTACCTGCTCTGTTCATAATGAAAGTTTATTGAACATATAATTCGAGGTGTCCTCAAAGAACTACAGAGTGAAATAAGCACTAGGTTTACAGAAAGAGTTTGCCGAGCTGTAATTACCCTTTATGTAAAACACTAAACTCCAGTGCAACAGCCCATGAAGGGTCAAGGCTTACCGCTCGGCCGCTGCGTCCCCCACCTCTGCCCACTACAGGCGCCATGAGTGGAGTGCAGAGCTGGAGGTGGGACGTAGCCGGTTATGCGACCTTCGCTACTTCTTTATCAAGTAGCTCCTCAATTGACACCTCAGGGACCTTAGGGGGCTGAGTGTACCCCGTGTCAGACCTCCCAGCGGGGGAAAGATCCCCACACCGGTACTGGGGATCGAACCCGTGTCCTCCGTACCAGAGGCAGGCAGGCTACCACTGCGCTACGAAGGCGGTCCTTGACTACTATACCACATTATTATTATACGTGAGTATTTGCTCTCGACTTATCCGGAATGTTACATCAGTTTCTTTGGAGAAATCGTCCCTTACGCGGAGCTACTGCTTATAACACAATTTGTGCACGGCAACTTACTTATCTATGAATCGTGGTTACATTTCTAGCAGGTGTGTATTGTAACCTAAGATACGTAGCTTACCTATATACTTACACTTTGTCAATCACACTGAATGTTTCCACTATTGGCTATATTTTTGCGATCTTGGTAGCATTACTATCTGAAGCAGTCTTCTGGTAGTCTTACCAAATATGAAACATTGCAGGAATTTGCAACAGAATACGCGATAGCATGGAACGCAGGCTTAGAGCATGCATCGAAGAAAGAAATTAGTTACTCTGTAATTTAGTTCTATACTTTCTTCTGTGTACCTGTATTATTTGATTTTCACGTATAGGGTACAGGGAGGGGAGACCCCTCGCGATCTGTGACCTAGGGAGATCTTGCGGCTACTATCCCCCCCCCCCCCCCGGAGGAAGTGATGAAGTGAAGGAACGACAGAGGGCGTCAGGCTCCAGGTAGATATACTATGGAGACACTGTGAAGTCCCTAACAGTTCCTTGCTCGAAGACCCACACCCTTACTGGAGCTGCCCAGAGAAGGTGATGAACAACCAATCAAACAAACAGCCCTCTAGTCTACACGGGAATACTCTGCATCTGCACCTTCTGTCCAGCATCGGTGGAAGCACACCAGAACAGAATGAAAGGCAAGTGATGGAGAGGAAATCGTGTTAGATAAAAAACCACCGCAGAATTTGTCTAGGAAATTACACGAAAAAAAACCCTAGGTCCGAGTGGCCGGTCGACGGGAATCGAACACGAGACCTCTTGAATACGAACCTCACATGTTACCGTAGAGCCATCTCCATCTATTCTTTTCGCACGATAATCATAAATCAGCATTCTTGGTTCTAGAGCATTTTTATACTCAATACAGAAATACGTAATAGAAATTCTTCCTACAGAAATTTAACGGACACGACAACTACGATGTAGCAAGTTTAACGTCTCTATGTTCTCCATTCATATGGGATTCTTGCGTCCAGCCAAGCTTCTGCTGGTTACACAAACGCTGATTGTACAGACAGCACAGAAAGAAATAGGCACTGCCTTTTTGCGTACACCGCATTCCTTATCGTTTCTAGGGTACTTTATTATGTCATGCTTTCATTTTATTGGCTTATACTGTCGGCTTGCAGATGCGTATAACGCTTTGTGTTCTGTGTCTAACAAATAGAACATACCTGTGCTGGTTTTGTCAACTCATAGGCTAATTACGAATATGTACAGCCACCTCCCTCACCTATTACTACAACAGGCAAGCTGCAACCCCTCCTCCTTCCGCGCAATAATGGTGAAGGGGGATCAGAAAAGACGCCCTATAAATGCCCCTACCAGTGGCGGCTCGTGACCTAAATTATAGGTGAAGCTCTTACCACATAAAACTCACATGCAACATACCTGTTTCTTATATATTAAGTTGATTCTTCTGTCCTAGCTGTTCCAGCATTGTTCCACGCTGTCTTTTTTTTTACACCAAGCAATAGGCAAGGCCAACAAAAGTTTTTTGCTTATAACTACCGCACAGTCACTCATATCCTGTACCACGAACCTTTAAAATGCTTTTTGTAACATTTCACAGCTTTCAGTTCTACTTTTGTACCAATACATTAAGAATAGGAGTTGATATTTTTGTTAATAGCACATCCCTTTCATCACAAACAGTTCACCGCGAAAATGGTGTGTAAAATTCAATATTATTTTGCGGATTAATTTCTCCACTAACTGTAACTAAACAAAACAGAAGTTGTAGCGAAACTAAAATGGGCAACTAAAGTACTCAACCACTTTACCCGAACCGTATTTTTACACTGTTTAGTTAATTACAACAATAAGGGTGGGAGGGGAGTTAAATTGCCTTTCACAAGGGCAATAAACCGATAGACTAACCTTTACAAGGGGCTGAAGTTAAGCTAAATCCCTGAACTGAGTAGCTGCGCTTTACCCTCGCAGCAGGTCTACGCGGAACCTTATATCCCGCTTCATTGTCATGGCAACCGGGTATAAACATGCAGCTATATATCGGCTCACAGAAATAGCTACACCTTCAAGGCTAAAGCGCGAGAGAGAAGGCAGGTAACTGATAGCTTTCATCCTTCCCTTTACACTCACAGATGTATTTTAGAATGGTTATCTGTATATTTAAGTGTACAACAAGTTAAATACCTCTATCATATTTAATACAACTAAAACTGGTGAAGTACTGGCTTCTTCTGAATAGCCGCCACTGGCCCCTACAGACAATCAGAAATTCAATATCTATTGCTATTTGTGTTGTGTTCAGCGAAAAAAAGAATGTAGCTTGCAGTTATGCAGTACTTCTTTTTCGCGCTGAGACCACCGCACGGTGGCTCATGCAGTGGCTGCCACAGCTTGGATGCTCACGAAAAAAGCTATAATTTTCCCGCAACCACTTCACCTTCGCATTGTTACAATTACAACGATAAGTACAAACCTTAGCTTAAGAGATGTTGGAAAGTTTTCCCTTCTTTATCCACATATTTTTGGCATCTTCTAAGGAAATATGTATTTACAGTCGAGAGGTAAATATTCAAAATTGAGTAAATTTCTCGCCAGATGTTATCTTTTAGTTCTTACAACGTATGTGGGTTTGTTGCATACATTTTATTTTTCGAGTTCCTCAACAGTCAAAAAGCTCGTACAGAGCACCGTAAAGTCTATAATACTTTATTATTGGCCCTATTTGCTAAGGTTTCCCGAATTAAATTTAATAACCATCAGCTGTATGCACGGTAGCAGAGGAAACATTTGGAAAAATCTAGGCTGACATTCAATCTCAGTTAGCTGTTCAAAAATAGTATGAGTAGACATTCCCATATCGCCCTGTATTTATTGTTTGTTCAAAAAAAATATAGATCCTGTTATTCTGCCTGCATTTATTGCACGCCGCACACCAATTTTCGCGTCATGCAAGGCAATCTCTTGGTGTAAAATCGGGTTTCTCAGAAATCCAAAATCTGTTATTTAGAGACGAATCTTAATTACGAAATGGAACCAAGCGTTGTCAAACAACATTAAGCGTTTATCAATCATGCTAAAATTAACATTTTCAAAAGCCAATTACATAAATTTACTCGACTCTGATCATCACGTAGGAGTGGCCATAGTGACGTAAGATATTTATTTCAATAATTTGATAGCTCGCCTTTCGTGTGGAAACAGCAGATGTTCATAGAGATTTTCAAGAAGAGTATTCTATATGTTCTCCAATTTCATCCAGCTTCTCCTCAGTAATAGTTATCTTGTATACTCCTGGCTTGTTATGGAAAACAGACTCCGTTTCGCTAAATTTTTTCACAGAACTTCACATAGATTCTCTGAGGGACATAGGTAACTAACCAACCCCACGACGCAATAACACTTTGCGGGCCAAGGCCGACTGCCCAGCCGCTGCGTTCACAACCTCTACCCACCACAGGCGGTGTGAATGGGGTGCAGTACTGGAGGTGGGACGTGGTGAGCGCCCCGGTCGCTCCCTTCTGGTTATTCCGTCTCAACAACCAGGGGCCACTACTTCTGAATCAAGTAGCTCCTCAATTGGCCTCTCAGGGATCTAAAGAGGCTGAGTGTACTCGGGACTAGGTCTCCCAACGGGAGAAAGTTCCCACGGGAGTCAAACCCGAGTCTCCCGCTTAGTAAGCAGCAGCACTACCATCGCGCTAAGGAGACGACAGATGGGCATAGGTAAACTGGGAAACTATGTTTCAAATAACCGTATAAGTTGCCTAAAGGAGTTTGTTATATATCGTGTACAAAGATCCTTTCTGGCAATGTGCAATCATCACGGAAAACTGAGCAAGTACTTATAACGTTTATAATTATTTTAACCAATATTAACTATTCATTATTTGTATGAACAAGAAAGGAAAAAACTACATACAGGCAACACGCCTAACTTAAGTAGGACTGTTAAAACTGCAAGTTTATAATTATGGAAAAGGAACAAATTAGACAATGGCTTCAGTGAGACTGCGGTTGCGAGCTACAGATATACGCACACCAGTGTGCGCAGTGGCGCAGTTAGCTCTGGCCGCTAACTATGCGATTCCATCAGTTTAAAAAAAAGGCATTGCGTTGGTCTTCTTAACATCTCGAATATAAGAGGCTTCAATTAAACTTGATACAGCGGTTTTGAGGAAATAAAACTACGTACATGTTCTGACACAAGTGAGTTTGGACTGAAATTTATTTTCTTCTTATAAAATAATCTGATGCAACCCTACCATCATAAACATGGTCAGAGTGGCCGGCCCGTCGGGATTCGAACCCGAAACTCCTTAATGGGAGCCTTACTCTTATCGCGGAGGCATTTCTCTCGGTATAAATCGAAAAAGAAGCATTTTTTGACAATATTTTCTCTGAACAACGAAGATATACAAATTCCACATTATCAAATAAAGAATAATTAAAACTTGGATATATTTATTACTTACCATGCTGTACTAGTAATAGGCTACATCATTGTCCCTAACATCGGATCACTTCTCTACCGGGAAGGAAATGCATGCAAATGGGTGTCATGTTTCTCACTTCAACAGCCAGAAATGCAGGGGCACAAGTTTACATTTCATAACATACTTAGGCTCGCCTATGTATGTCAGCTATCAATGTCAAATAATTTCATGATCTATTTTCTACAGTTTACAGCGCTAAGATTTCACAAAATGTACACAACTTGTGTATAATATTAATATGACACTCATGATAACTGTGGCATGACCGACAAATATTCACACGTGATATAATCATTACCACTATCCACTTGTTGCATAATAATATATTATGTAATGAGACTTTAATGGTAGAATTAAGACGCGAGTACTTATTAGGAAACGAGCGAAGCGAGTCTTAAATACCATTATAGTTAAATTTCATACGACAATTTATGCTCGTCAATGTACCTAATTTTATAGCTGAAATATTGTAAAATGTTTTACACTCACCAGGAACAATGACCTACGTATTATATCAGCTAATATTTGGAGTTCTGCGCAGGCGCTAAAATGATCGATTCGTTTCCAGCACGTCACAGCTGTATTATGAAAATGATACTCTTGGAATGCTACGTAACATTGAAACCTAGAAGGCAAGTTGAATATATTGGTTTTCAGACGAAACTTCATTTCATGTATAAGTTATTTATTGTACAACTAGTGAAATTAATTTGCGGAACTGTGCTTAGTGCAATATTTTTGGAATTTGATGCTGTGTTGAGATTAATTTGTGTGTTTTGTGTTTGTCCGACATTTTAGCGCCTTCTACACTCGCGCTAGTTGCGTTTCGAGAATTAATCGATATAGAGCTTTGCTATTGGTGCATGGAAATTCTCTGATTCGTGCAACACCTGTCCTTTAATGAAAATTGAATTCTCCAATTGGATGAAGACCAGTCCTTTAATGAAAGTTTGAACTTAAAGGATCGCTATCAGACTTATAATTAATAAATTTGGGGCGTGGTTAAACATAAATAACTATTATACACATTTCCAATATTTGTTAATGTTGTGCTTAAACCAGGAACTATTTAGGTTATTCACGGACAATTTTCTGATTTAGTAAAGTTATAGCAAACCGACGTTAGCGTAATGCACTGCTATTTTTGGTTCTCTAACACAAGATCATTTGCCTAACAGCGCACCAGAAGCATCCAATCGCGCAGATTATTAGTGGTAAACGAAATACATTCAAGACACGCAATAAAGAAAGGAAGCTTTACAAGGACAAATCTCCTTGAAAGAAATTCTGATAAACTCGCCTCTTATACGTGTGTATACAGCTGGAGAAAGATAGGGATAAAGTTAATAATGCACCGGGATGGAAAAGAACCCGAGGTTTCTTTCGGAATTGAATTAGGTAAAATAAACATGTAGATGCGTTTCGTTTCAATTCAAGATTTGTAAACGTATATCCCTACAGTTATTTATCTTTCTCTGCTCAGACGTGTCCTTAAATTCTAGTCTTCTCAAAAATGTACTTGTAAATTCCACAAATATGTTATCTCTTCGAATAACAGCACCTCGGAAAAAAGAAAAGCATGCTTTGCTTTCCTTGTGTGAAGAAAAGAACAACCAGTTACATTAACATTAGGATAATGCTCGGGAAAAATGTAGATGTATGTAAATAATAATAATAATAATAATAATAATAATAATAATAATGATGATGATGATGATGATAATAATAATAATGATGATTAATAATAATAATAATAATAATAATAATAATAATAATAATAATAATAATAATAATAATAATAATAATAATAATAATAATAATAATAATAATAATAATAATAGTATTGTTGTTGAGTAGATCAGTAGGTTAAGTAAAATGGATTGTTGTAAAGAGCACATATTGAAATCTCTCTGGCTGAAATAATTTTGGTTATTTGTGGTAATTCAGAAAGCATATAATATTTGGTATGCGTATTTTAAATTTTACGTATCTCTTGAAAAGTCTCCCAGGTTGAATATGTGTGCTTTAGTGTTTAGAGTATGAAACACCACCGAATTTGGGTGGTTATTTGGTTATTGCTACTGGAAAAATAACTCACGTTAAGCTCCCTATTGTGCAGTTTAAACATTGAACGTTTTTCAAATTTGTAATTCAAATAAATCTATTTCTCATTCAAGAAAAATATATACCTGTTTCAACAATAGTGGAATAATTCCAAATTATTGAATTAACAATCATGTATACTTATACTTGTTATTACTTCTCAAAGAATGGTTTATCAACTCTTACTGATTCTCTTTTAGCTGAAAAATAGCTTGACTTAGTTTCACTATATATACATACATATACCAGGTGAGTCAGCTGCCCCTTATTCTCCAGTTTCATGCAATCCGCATCTTATACTCTAACATGAAAACATCGGCCCCTATGCTAGGTTCTACCCAAGTATTTAAAATGGATGTCTTTGGTTACACACTCGATAAAATTATTAGGTACTACTATAAATGTTAGAGCATCACCTTTTAATATACTTGTAATTGGACAGTTGACGTTTGCACCTCTGCAAATGTCCATTGGGACGAGCGAATAGTACAAGTTAAACGGACTATACGTTACTAGGTAGCTCAGTTGGACGAGCGCCCGATTCATAAGCAATCCGGCTGGTGTACATGTGGTTGAACTCCCTTTCATTTGGTTTTTTTTTTTTTTTTTTTTTTTTCTTTTTTTTAAATACCGTGTAATATTCACAAATAACATCAGCTGAACAATTATTATGTAAAAAGCTGTTATTATTTTAATTTGCAATTACTTTATTTCCATTTTGTGGTATTGTTGTCTATTATCATATCTAGAGCGAGGACATATATCCACTGAAGAAGAAATCAGGTTGACTGCACGGCGAATTGCTTGCTTGACGTCATCGCTGCTACCTCGGACTGAGGGGTGAACAGCGTGCTCTGGTTCAGTATGACAGCTGTACCGTGCAGATAGGGAGTGTTATTTTCTGTGCGATCCGTGTTTACATACGAGGTGAATAATGTCTTCAGCTTTAGGTGATGGTAAATTAAATAAGTTATTGGAAGAATTTGGAAGAAATAATTTCGTATTGAATGGCGATACGATACACTGTAAGTTATGTTATTCACAAATTAGAGATTCCAAGGAGAAACGGAAATTGTTGAAGCAACATTGTAATACCAAAAACATAAAGCACTTGTTGCAGCATCAAAGAATAAAGAACACGACCATTTGTCACTTCAATCGGAGTTTTTTTTAAGACATGTGCAAAATAGATCATGTAAAATCATGTAATGATCCTGGCTACGCTACAATGGTTCATATAAAAATTGGTTTACAACAGCTAGACAAAATGTCATCTACGTATGACGAACACAATGCAAAATATCTTACGTTTGCTCCCGTTACATCATGTGACGTTGAGAGAGGTTTCTCGCTGTATAAACATTGTTTAGATGACAAGTTTTACTTTTGAACAATTTAAAAATATATTATTGTTCACTACAATGTTTTTGAGGAACGAATAGATGACGATATGAACTGATGTAAATGGACTAGGGCTTCTTACACAGCCCTGCCCTTTTGTTTACATGTTCTGAACTCCTGTGCTACGCCGTCTGCCAGTCACCACGGAGCGTGTATAGTACGAGCGCACGAACATTGTAGGCGATGGGATATTTATCCTCGCTCTAATCATATCTCTCTCGGTGTAAATGCTGAGCTGCTAGTGCATGGGCCTTTGTTTCTTCATGGGTTAAAAGCATTCTAATGTACTCCTCTAACGAATAAGTGGTGAACGAATGGCACTACAAAATGCACACAACCAAAAACGATTTCAGTTATAATGCTCTAAACCCTAAGGGACTTTGTAATTAGATTATTTTGAATTCAGTTTCCAAGTTTTGATGACCATAAGAAAAATTGCACAATGCTGAGATGCGAACCCGTGTTCATGAGGGGTAGCGCATAAGCTACAGTCATTATTCTCTTCAGCTATTTCGAAACTTTACTGAAAGCACGTTTAGAGTTCAATAGTACGACTTGTATGTCAGATGTTATGTCATTGCTACTGTTTTCATGCTAGGTTTAGCCGTTTGAGACAGTTTTAATCCTTTGCTGGGCGTTTTAATGTTATTGCTTAGATGGCAAAAGCTATCATGCCTGATATTTGAGATGAACGAGACGTAGTTTACGCAAAAACTTAAATAAACCATTATTTAATATTATGTGCGTTTTGACTGTACGTGTCCATGGTGGATGAGGCGTGTCCTTAATTTTTGCCTAATTTTTCGCAGCCAATCCCTACTCTAAGTACAAGTGCCCGCCATTTGCTTTTTATTTGGTGCTGTTAGAGCATTCATATGATAGGTCCTTTTCATCAGAGGCGTTTACTGAATTACGCTGCTATGTATATACTAATAAAAAGTTTGTAAAATCGGCTAGAAACCGGAATTCGCTCCCAGTAAACGAGTCGTATGTTTTTGAGGTGTACTTTAGCGAGGAGTACGTTCTGTCGCTTAAACCGCTGTTCCTCTGTGTTTTACGCATTCCTCTCTCTAAGAACGTCAGGCAATAGGCTCTAGTAAGCGCAAAACTGGACGAAAGGCATATGGCGTTTGATGGGTGGTCTACCCTCCAAAAAATAAGGGGCGGCTGACTCACCTGGTATACACCCTAAGAACACCCTCCCCTCCCCCCCCCCAAAAAAAAAATAAGTCCAACCACTCGGCCATCCACTCACATTGAATAGTTGAGACTCAATATGAGAAATGACAACAGAACGACGCTAAAGACACGTATTTCATGACACCATTGTAAACCGGCCGCGGAAACCACATGGACTTAGACAAATATACGCTTCCAGAGTCTGCTCATTTTTTCTCTTAAGGTGTATATACCGGGTGGAAGGTACTGCTTCGGCCATAGAAGCAGGAATTCTATATAATGATTGTAACATATATTTCCAATACAATTATTGTCAATAAAAGACCGTTTCGCCAAAAAAAAAAAAAAAAAAAAAAAAAAAAAAGAAAGTATTGTGTCAAATACATTCTGCTTGACGAATGGATATAAATGATTTATTATTTCACTGTCTCGCAAGCATTGTGTGAACAATGATAAAATGTATTTTTATTTCAATTCCAATGAATTTAGACACAATGCGTCTGTTCTCTCAAATAAATGTGATTATTTGAAAATTGTGTGACGCAATATGCTCGACTTATCAAAATTTAATGGTAATGATTCTGTATTTTATCTGTTATTTAGCATTTATGACATTCTGCTTAATTATACGTGGGAATAATATAATTTACGTTGTGGTTAGCAAAACATCGGTACTTCACAACGTAATGCAACTAAATATATTGGCGGAGAACTACTTAATTGCACATGAAGCTAATTTCCGACAAATGTTTTACTCTTAAATCACGACACTTTTTCTTCACCTGTGCCACTTCCAAAATTGAACAGTAACCCTTTTATTGAATCTCTTCTTCATCTTGAATCTTCGGTGTTGGTATACACATCTGCTTCCCATAAAGTTATCTGAGCGTCTGATGAAAGCCTGTTACTTTTCCCTATCTCCTATTACTCGTATTTTACAAGTTCTTTATTATGGCTCTCCTAATTTAAAAACTATTCGATCCTTGAAATTTTGTTTTGTAATTTAATACATCATCTAATATGTCTTTAATACAGCAATTAACTTGTGTCAAATTACAAACCGTTCCAAGATTCTAGTTTTAGTTCCTCCCTTGTTTCTTCTTTTTTAATTCTGTCGAGTTTGGTGCAATCCTTTAAGTCCTACAAAACCTTATATCCACTGTGTAAATGTTACCTTTCTGTTTCTTTAACTAAGTTTCACAGCCGAAAAATATTGTGGGGATTGCCTAGTTTTGTAGAGTTACTTCTGTTTCCTTGCACACTTCGTTTTTATAAGCTTTTTGTATAGCTCTGCAACCTACCTGGAATTTATTTACATTACACTATAGCTCCCTTTCTATACTTGAGGCAATATCGCATACTAAATATTTTAAATTTTCTACTTGTTCTATAATTTGGTCCTGCAGAACAATTTTATATCCTGTTGGATATTTACCTTTAAATGTCATAATCTTTTTATTTTTTTTACTGATATTCTAAAAGCAAATAATATACAGAATTTGATATGCAAATATTTCAGTAAATCATCTGGGTATATCTGAAATGTGATAAGATCGTCTGCAAACTAAAGCTTATTTCTACATGTTTTATTATCAGCTCTTATTCCTGGCTTTACTAAAACATGTACCTATGTGAAATGTCGTGTGTATATATAGACCTACTTAAAGTAGGTGACGTCCTATCCCGGTGTTAGTCTCGATTATTCCTGTTCTTTTAAATCCAGTGTCTGTAATTATATTTCTTTCCTGTACAATTCCTTTAATGCTTCAACAAAGCACGGTGGATACCCTTATATTAATATTTCCCATAATTTATGCCTATTAATTTAGAAGGCAGTGTCTTATCAGTGTCTATAAACTCATTATGTGCTCCTCAATTATTTTTCCTCCTTTCTTCTCTAAATTGTTTTAATGTAAAACATTTCCAGTGCATGATCTCCCTTTCTTGAGTCTATCCTGCGTTTCTTTTATTATTGCTTCTGTTATATTCGGTAATCTGTTGTTTCTTACTTTGGTATAAACCTTATACCCGTGTTCATTAAGCTGATTCTTCTGTAGAATTCGCAATTCCTCCGATCGCATTTCTTAAATATATTTTTACTATTTCAGTTGGAATTCTCTAAGTTCTTTGTCTGCCAACATCTATTAAATAAATTAGGATTTCTTAGCCACCTTATTCTTTTTGATTCCATATTAATGTTATTTAATCCTGCTACTTTTCGCAGATTTAAAGCATAATTATTTTATATCGGTAATATTATTTCCCGCTCTTTTTTTCCCGTGATATTCCTATTTCGTTCCGTTTCTTATTTCCAAAACTTTTTATTTTGATCTATGTATTCTTGATCTTGCATTATATTCAATCTAGCCGTATCTTCTGCTGTTCGGTTTAACTGCTTAACTAGTTTATTTTTTGTCTTCCATACATATCATACTCTACCATACTCTCATGGGCTTACCTTGTAATGGTTTTAGCAGTTCTTTTCCTTTGATATTCTCCATAAGCTTCTTCTGTTTTCATTTTTAGACATGTATTGTATGCTTTTGTTTTTCACCTACTAAAGCTTTGATATTTGCTATTCAAATATTCCTTTTATATTCTTCATAAGCCTCTTTTGTTTTCTTAGAAGCTGTACGCTTCTTGCTTTCATCTACTGCATTTTTTATGTTTCTGTTCTTATTTTTTTCTTTCCTAATACCTCATTTGCTGTTTTATGCATTACCTCTGATATATTTTTCCATTCAGCATTGACAGCATCCATCTCTGATATATATTTTGTCATTCTTCTTTGATAGTGTTGCCAACACTTTGATATTGTAATAATTATACTTTGTATAATTAGTCTATATTTTTCTTATTCTGAAACCCACTTTGCTATTTTACTTATCACAAGGTAATCGTCTGAGTTTAAGCAGTTATTTGAAATATAATTGAACACAGTAATAAAATTGTAACCCCAGCCAAAACTGACCAAGATAGAAGTTCTATGGAAGGATAAAAGCAATTCACACAGTTGCATATTTATTGTGCATTGTAAACTTCGATCATTAATGTATTACTGTTTAACCCACTTCTGCTTCTGCTTTTTACTTCTGAAATTTACAAATTACATATTTGTAATGGAAGCATCAGATAATGACCTCATCCCGCTTACTACTGTCAGAAACCTGCATAAATACCAGTAATACAGCAGTCTTATGTGAGAGACATACAACAATAGGTATTTCAAACGCATTGTTGCCCACAAGAGAAAACAATGAGACTAATACGTTACATATATATATTGCGCTAGGAAGCAATGAATTATGAAGGAGACTTTTGCTTTTAATAGCTGATTATCTTAAAATATCTCACAGAATTTCATTTGTTACAGCAGAAAGTAAGAAAGTTGAATAATGTTGATAATACGCTAAACCACGCTTTAAAATAACAGTAATTGAAAATGAAGTGATTTCACAATATAGTTATTGTGAAGGCATAGGAATGTTGAATAAAAATGACAATATAAGCATTACTATGAACATCTGTGTTAATATTTTATTCCAAGAAATGCTATTTTTACCATATATGAAAGTATTCTAAGCACAATAGCTCATATATTTTATGGTCATTAGCAACCAAAGGTTAGGGATCAACAAAAGTCAATTATGTTTCTATTACTGAGAAAATATTCGAGAGGAGTGTAAATTTGCCACGCGAATCCCTGACATTCCTGAAAGAAAGATATTATACTGTCAATAATTAAAGTGTAGAAGTTTTCTCTTGAATATTTCAACTTTGTACAAGTGAGTATTTGTAAATTATAAACTTGTAAGAAATTTTTCGAGCCACGTAATCAATAGTGACACACCATGACAATTTAATGACATAAAATAATGCAAGTTTACTGCTATAACAACAGTCAGGTTATCTTCTAAAAGGTCCGGCTGGCGTAGTCTTGGTCGGTGGAGGGTATGTCTTTGGCGCTCCGCCACGCAGAGGGTCGTGTGTTCAAGTCCCACCTCGGACATGGATGTTTGTGTATTGTATATACATGTGTAAAAAATAAAGAAACCACAGAAAAGTAAAAGTGGGGAAAGAAGGGAAGAAAAAGGCCAGATCAAAAAGCAAACAAAGAAACACGGTGAACCTAATGTACGAATTTTTATCGCTACGACTTTGCGCTACAATACAGAAAAATAAATCTTTAATTGAATGGACAAAATATTTGTCTACGCATACAATCGCATCCTAAGGAACCGACAATAGATCGAGTGAAGAAGTGTGCCTAAACTCAAGTATTCAGTATTGCCACTTCACCTCAAAGTTAGTAGTTGAAGGATTTTTTTTATCTTATCACCATAGCCTATAGCATGTGGTTGTATTACATGGTTTATGTTAACTGATTTATCATATTATTATTATTATTATTATTATTATTATTATTATTATTATTATTATTATTATTATTATTATTATTATTATTATTATTATTATTATTATTATTATTATTATTATTATTATTATTATTATTATTATGATCATCATCATCATCATCATCATCATCATCATCATCATCATCAGTATCAGTATCAGTATCATCACCATCACCATCACCATCACCATCACCATCACCATCACCATCACCATCACCATCACCATCACCATCACCATCACCATCACCATCACCATCACCATCACCATCACCATCACCATCACCATCACCATCACCATCACCATCACCATCACCATCACCATCACCATCACCATCACCATCACCATCACCATCACCATCACCATCACCATCACCATCACCATCACCATCACCATCACCATCACCATCACCATCACCATCACCATCACCATCACCATCACCATCACCATCACCATCACCATCACCATCACCATCACCATCACCATCACCATCACCATCACCATCACCATCACCATCACCATCACCATCACCATCACCATCACCATCACCATCACCATCACCATCACCATCACCATCACCATCACCATCACCATCACCATCACCATCACCATCACCATCACCATCACCATCACCATCACCATCACCATCACCATCACCATCACCATCACCATCACCATCACCATCACCATCACCATCACCATCACCATCACCATCACCATCACCATCACCATCACCATCACCATCACCATCACCATCACCATCACCATCACCATCACCATCACCATCACCATCACCATCACCATCACCATCACCATCACCATCACCATCACCATCACCATCACCATCACCATCACCATCACCATCACCATCACCATCACCATCACCATCACCATCACCATCACCATCACCATCACCATCACCATCACCATCACCATCACCATCACCATCACCATCACCATCACCATCACCATCATCATCATCATCACCATCATCATCATCATCATCATTAGTATGTTACAATAATGACAATTTAATGTTCATGTCGTTAACATATTGCAAACCTGATCTCCAATATTTGTTCACAATGCCACTGTGGTTTATTGGCCAGGTCTCTCCACTTCTGTTCTCGGCTTGCAGACACTGTGCTGCCGATCCATATTGGGCACTCCCATAGAACATAATCAACGGTTTGTTCCTGTCTATCACAACAGAATGTGAAACACGGCAAATTGAAACCCAGAAACCCGAGATTCATAGTAGTAGCACTTATCTGTACTTGATATCACATAAACTGCATAAAACTGTCGCAGGGATATGATGACCGTATATGCTCACTAGAAAAATCTGATGTGTTGCACCCACATGCTTTTCTCAACTCTTGTACAAACTCTTCTTGCAGATCGAGATACTCGTACATGTTTGCAGATCTTAAGTGGGAATAACGGAATACAGTATGCTTAAGCGATAGTAGAATCATTTAACAGCTGGTCAATATGTGATGGCTTTGCATGACTGTTCTCTTTATATAGCCAAAAGAAAATCTGATGGATCGCACTCACATAACCCTCCCTGCGCTTGTACAAACTTACAAACGCTTACTGTTCTATTTACTTCATCTTAATTGAAATAAACATTTTATGTTTCATTTACATCTCAGGTTATATTGGCAGTGGTTTGCCTTTGAAACAACAGCAATGATGTTCACTCGCTTACAGTAATGTTAATTTTTGGGTTGTTCTACTTTTGATTATTACATTAAATACACACACACATACATGCACACATATTCACACTCTCATTCACACTTCTAGACTCCAGAGAGGATACACAATAATCCTGACTGAAGAAAATTGCTCACTTTCCAACCCGAAAGCGAATCCACGACTTCTTGATTTAAAGATTAGCATGCTTAGTACTTGTGGCGTTAGTGGTACACAAACTGCTAAGAAGACAAAGTGTGATTAGCAGTAACCGATTTTTCTAACTCGTGATGAAAATTATTTCAAATGGTTGTACTTAAGCAATATTGAGCCACACGTTTAAAGAACCATTTGAAGCAACATCGTCAGTTGTCCATACAAGAATTGTGAAACCGAATTATTGTTTTCTAGGTCACACGTTTATAAGACAGTTTGAAGCAACAATACCTCACGCCCTATAATAATATCTCAACGTCCTTTGATTCAGTTCCTTGCCACCGATAGAGCATTAAGATTTCTCTCTCTGGTTATGCGTTTTTGTTTGTTTTGTTTTGTGTTTTTTGTTTGTTTTTTTTTTTTTTTTAAATATATTTTCACAATTCACATAAAATTTTGCCCTATTTAAAAACCTAAAATATGCTTCACTATAACATAAATCTGCGTTCGTTGGTTTTAAATGTATCCCACGCCAAAGAATTACGATGCGTTTACTTCAAAATTTTAAATAATTTTTTTAACGACGCGGTCAATTCAGAATGACATCAGCGTCGCTGGTGTGACGCAATTTTGTCCCGTAAGAGTGTTTACATACCAGTATTTATAAAGCTTTTCGTTTCAAAGTTAAGCTGTTCTCGGACACACACACACACAGACACACAGACACACACACAGAGACACACAGACACACACACGGACACACACGGACACACACAAACTGACGCGCGCACACACAAATGCACACACACACACACACGGACACACATAGACACACACAGACAGACGCGCGCGCACACACACAGACACGCACAAACACACACAGACACAAACATGTACACACACATGGACACACACACAGAGACAGACGCGCGCGCACACACACACACACACACACACACACACACACACATTAAAGGACATTTTTCTAAAAATGCATTTTGTATTTGGGGGTGTACTTGTGATGATATCTCGATATGGAATGTTATTGACTTCAATATAATATACTTCTTCTTACTGTAAATACGTAGTATGGAAGATATTAAAGTGTGCTAGAATTATTTAACACGAGGCTATCACAAATGATGCAAGTAATTACTATTAACTCCCTGTACAAAATACGGAGAGTAACATGAAAGCATTTGCAGAGATTCTTGATTTTTCTTTTGTTTTGCTCTATGGTGTAGTAATCTTTCTGATTTAAGTAGGTCCAAAATAGCTTGATTGTTAGCAAAAAGCAAAGTTTTGCTCGTCGGCACAGTGGTTTACATAAAGACGAATAACATCACAACTGCTGAGAACAAGCTTAGGGGAACCAAAGGTCTCAGTTCTGATGATAATTTTATTACTGAATAAGCGGTGTGGTCGCCTGCAATATAGCCCTGTTAATTAACTCATAAATTTATGTTTGTTTTGATTAAAGTAATAAGCTAGCAAATGATATATCAATTTTATCGAAACGTTTTTATTTGTTTTGCTTTTTCACAGATGCCACGAATTTTCAGTGGTGAAATTTGGAAATTATATGTTTTCTTTACCTATTTGTTTTTCTCCATTTATTTTACGTTGCTTTAGTTACGTGGTCATTTGCGACAGATCGTGCTCAGTGTATGGCGGACAGTTAGCTTTTTAGGTGCCATCCCTGTAACATACAATCGTGCTTCGTCACTTGTCCACAGAGACATTAGTGCTGGGTAACTGTATCTCTGCTTCTACATGTGCCGGGCAGATGGCAATTTTGACACGTATCCTCACGTTGCTACGCAACTGTCCTTACGTGCCGGTCAGATAGCACCGGCTTGCGTCAAGTCTACCTGCCTGGATAGATGGCACAGCATTCGCTATTACCATCTACTTTCAGTTTTATTATGGAGTGTTGTGGAAAATCAAGGCTATCCACAACACTTAATACGAACTCTACAAAAACTATATAACAACTCTAAAATTGTAATAAACACTGGAAAAGCAAGAACAGAATAAATTATAACAAAGCAAGGCGTTAGACAAGGGTTTAGTATTTCACCCACTCTTTTTAGTATTTATATAAATGACATCATCCAGAACTGAAGAAGTATTGTTTTGAAAGGGATTAAACTATACAACACTAAAAGTATTAATATTTTACTATAGGCCGATGACGTTAAACTACAAACAAAGGAAGATGGCTTACATCATTCTCTACATTACCTGAATAAAATACGCCAATGGTGTAATTTTAAAATTTCTAAAGAGAAAGCGTTTTTAGGTAAACGACGATCAAAAATAGTACTAGATGCTAAAGCTATAGAAAAAATCTCATACTTTACATATCTAGGCTGCGCATTCAGTCTAGGTCAAGAAACATAAAATTGGCGAAATTTCAAATATATGCGACACAATTCACGGAACATTAAAACAAATAACAAGGAAGGAAACATGAATAACATTCCATAAAATAATTACTGTTCCCTTACTTTTATCCGGAAGTGAAATTTGGATAATAAATAAGAAAATAAAAAGCGAAGTTCAGAGTGCAGAAATTATCTTTCTAAGAAGAACCAAAGGCTGCAAAAGATCAGATAAAATACGAAATGAAGGTATCAGAAATGAGCTCCATATATACTCATTGCACGGTAAAATTTAGCAGTACAGAAATAACTGGAAACATCTAATCAGAATGGATCAAACAAGGCTTCCTATATTGGTATGCCAGTATACTCCATCAGGATTCAGACACAGGACCCAAGAAAAGATGCAAAGATATGCTATGAATCGGAATAGGCGATTTGCCTAAACCATGGAGTGCAGAAGAAGAAGAAGAAGAAGAAGAAGAAGAAGAAGAAGAGGAAGAAGAAGAGGAAGAGGAGGAAGAAGAGGAGGAAGAGGAGGAGGAAGAGGAAGAGGAAGAGGAGGAGGAGGAGGAAGAAGAAGAAGAAGAAGAAGAAGAAGAAGAAGAAGAAGAAGAAGAAGAAGAAGAAGAAGAAGACCATTGTTTTAGACTTAAGATGGGTATTGAATATCCAACCCGATATTTACCTTGGCGACTAAGGGGAAACCACGAAAGAAAAAAAGAGGAAGAGAAAGAAACAAGAAAGGAAGAAAGAGAGGGAAGGTGAGGGAGGGAGGGGATGGAGGTGTAGAGGGAGAGGGAGGGAGGAAAGAAGCAAGGAAAATGGTCAGATTAGGGGGCTCGCTGGATTTGAGCCCAGGACCTCGCGAATATGTGCCACGTATCTTACAGTCTTGGCCAACCCGATCGGTAATATAGTCCCCATTAAGCTTTGTGGTACAACAGCAAGGCGTCTTAAATGTAATGGAAGAAAATGTGAACCTAGCGGCATTTCGGAAGAATACTTTTCCACCCCATTGATCAGCACATTATGACCTTCCGAGAAACAATAGACAGTATTGCGAAATTTTCACATTCGCGCCCTGAAAACTCCGGAGAAAAAAGCACACCCTTACACGTTATGTGAAGGGAACTGAACATTTTAGAGTGCTCAATTTCGAACCTCAAAGAGTTTAATAAAAGAATAGTAGATACGCGTAATAACAATAACAGTCGTCAAGGAAAGTTACACTCCCCTCCCTAAATTCCCATAGAAAAAGAAATCTGATGTGTTAAACACTTTACTTTCACTACTGGGGATCTTTATTTTATATAGCTTCTACAAACTGTTCTCATAAACGCTTATTTTTCTACCCTTTCACGTTAGTAGAGCAAATCCTTTGCAGAAATAGCTTCATTACACATTTATTATAGGTAGACACTGAATCCATTGTCGTATGTTTAAAATTGGAACGCTTTAGCTGGCCTTGAACTTTCGATACTATTTATATGACATCGCAAGAAACAAGCACTTTAATAAAATAAGAGCGTTGAAAAAATGAAATTAACAATCACGGATATCTCTGAAATTAATTATATCACAATAAAACTTATTTGAAATCAACTGTGCGTTTAAAAGGGATTTACACTTTTATGTAGTAGGCAGATGTGTCTTGTATAGCTCTTATGGTTCACTTGTTATAAAAGAATTTACCAAAAATCCTCGATGACGAGGACTTCATTAGCAGTACTTTCTGCACAAGCTAAATGAATCTCATAGGCTAAATTTAAGATACACATTAGATATACAAAGAGCCGTTTTTTGACAAAATCAAAAATATAGGAACTTTTTCCATGTGAAGTGTGATACTGGAGGGGGGATTTTCCTGAAAATATTCGTTTTGCAACTTTAGAAGGTACAGAAATTAAATACCAAGTTTGGTATTTATCGAACATGTTTTAGAGTTGCTCGTCTGTTGTTCACACACACACACACACACACACACACACACACACACACACACACACACACACACATACACACACACACACACACACACACACACAGAGAGAGAGAGAGAGAGCCAGAGACAGAGAGACAGATAGGGACAAACAGAGACAGAGAGAGACAGATAAGGACAGAGACAGAGAGACAGAGACATAGAGAGAGAGAGAGAGAGAGAGAGAGAGAGAGAGAGAGGAGAGAGAGAGAAACAGAGAGACAGAGAGAGACAGAGAGAGACAGACAGACAGACAGAGACAAGGACAGACACAGAGAGACAGAGACTGAGACAGAATGAGTGTGAGAGGCGGGGTTTATGGGTTGCGTCCCGCGGTCAGATTTTACTGCAGGTAGATTCTCGCGGCAGACCTTCAATAACACCAATTTACTAAAAAAGATATAAGTGGCCCCCACTTATAGAGCAAGAATGGTACAAAGGGCCAAAGATGGTATATATTAGATAGCACTGTAAACTGTGTGATAATAAAACTTACTTATATCCATACATTGATAGCATATAATATATCGATACATAAAGTATGTCCCTTCATTTTACCTAAGTAGTTAATGTCCCTGTACAATCTGTATTAGAACCTCAGTGTGTATATTCCGCTTGTATTTTTCTTGTTACCCAATAAACACACATCTTTGTGTGAAGAAGCATTTAAATATTTACTATTTGAGGGTGTAAAACCTAATGTAAATATTCAGCCAAAAATTATTTATGCTGATTTGGGAATTTCAATTCATAATGCAGTGAATGGCCAGATTGTGAAGGGAAGATTTGTCAATTCCATTTACATCAGTGGGGGAAAATTCCGTTTTTGGGATCGAGCAAACAGTATCAGCAACAAGAAAGTGAAGTGGGTAAACTTTTAAAACTTATATTTGGTCTCCTCCCTTTATTATCACCAGAGGAAGTTGGCGACTGTTTCGCATTTGATTTAATGTCAAATGTGCCGATCTTTTAGAAAATTATATTACAGATGGCACTTTTCCTCCGCAAATGTGGTCTGAATTTTCATCTTCACCGCTCAGAACCACAAATGCATGTGAATCATTTTATTCATACCTTAATTCACAATTTTACTGGCCACATACGAACACTTTTAATTTTATAAATGTCCTTAAAGATATACCAACTGAGACTTATATTAAAATAAGAAGTTGCAACACCACAAGAATTAATACAAGGTCAGCGACAAGGACAAAAATGTCCATTATCTCAAGTGTTTTAGATCAGCATAGAAATAATATGATTTCCAGGCAGACATTCATCACTCGATATGCAACAAACTGCTACCAAAGTTAACTTTTATCTTTGAAAATACAATGACGTAGTCATATGGCTAAAATTTTAACTCAACTATATACGCACGATATGTGTAAGTTTATGTTTTATTTCTATGGCAATTACTTCGCATTTATGTTGTTTTCCTTCTAAAAACTCGTTCCGCGTGAATTTAGTTGGTAAGTTTGGTCGAAACGTCACTAACTTCAGGTGGGGAGTGGATCAGCTCCAAGTTTGCTTAGTACTTTTGCATCTTCATGCGCGTTGTTACGTTAAACACTAGGTCATATCCACATTCAAACCACAAATTCATTTACATTTAAGCTTGTCTACTCTAAAGGTTGTGATTTCATTATTACTTAAAGTGAGTTCATATTATACGAAGGTAATTGACTGCTTATAGCTAAATGGACTGGTAATGGCTGTTTGTTAAAATCAGTATGTTGATATGGTCCGAACTATGGTAACTACGGTAAATACCAGGAATTCCAAATTAAGTACAAATCGATGTATTGAGGAATAAAGGGAAATTTAAAGTTGACACCACTCATTAGGGTAAGTTAATTTTTGAGGATTCATATAGATGTGACTTGTACATTTTTTCATTAATTCGGAACAAGGAAACTAGTCTGTGTTTCAGGATTTATACCAAAATTATATATTCAGAAAACTAATCCTTTAAAAAGAATTTAAAGTTATAACTAGAATAATTTTAATAAAAGATTAATTTTAATAAAACGAACATACAAGTTTACATCGCGAGTTTAAAAAGTTGAGTAGAGTTGTAACGCTTTTGGTAGCATCAATTTTTAGTTGAGAGCAGCTCACACTTTTGGCTGGTCAGTCAAAGTGAACACACATAATGGTTTATTGAATTTGATGCCTAGAATAGCTCTTTGATGATTCCTAATTTCATCATTTCACATAGCAGCCTCCTCTTTTTGAATTTGTTAGATGAAATTGGGTTACTTAATAGAATAGTGGGTTGAGTATTAATATTAATATTGATTCTTTGACACGGAATACATAAAACAAGGTACACGAAGTTATATCACAGTGAAGCAAATTCGACCCACCGCGTTTCCATAAGCTTAGGAGAATGAGGTACCTTTCCCTGCTGTGGCGTTTAGCTTTGCTACCACCCGTAGCGAGCGTTATTTTATTAGTTACATTATTTTACCAGCTGTAGCATTGGTTTTTGCTACCTGCACATAGTGTTACCTATTCCACAACAAACGATCTAAACAGGGAAGTACTGAAATATGAGAGGCCGGTAAGGCGAATCCAGTAATGCAATACGCAAGTGGAGTGACATAAAGTTTGTTATTCGACAAGTGAAATTTATTTAAGTTGTTAATAAAAATGAAAACATAATTTTAATAAATATAACTATATAGAATTTGCACATGTTAGAAACGCTAAAATTTGGTTTTAAAATATAACGCTGAAAAGAACAAACATAGCGTCCTCAATTTAATGGTCATTTGGCAATCACAATTAATACATTACACAATTACTAATACAACCCTTTAACTAAATATCTTGCTTAAAATGGGGTCTTATACAATCCTATACTTAATTCCCTTTGCACATCAAACCTTTCCAAATGCCACTCATTCATGTTCCAAGTCCGTCTAAGTGACTCAGTTGGTTAGATACTGGTCTACTGATCCCAAGGTCGCGGGTTCAAATATGGCCCAGGCCGATGGTTTTAAGTGTGCCTAAAACGACAGCTGCATGTCAGTAGATTTACTGGCAAGTGAAAGAAGAAAAAAAAACTCAAGTTCCAAACCCATTCAGAAAGCCAATGCAGACATGGAGCTGATTCCTGCAACTTATATGTTCCATTCAACATTTTAAAAAGCCACTGTCTGAGCCAACACATCTCTGCACGAATGTTCGCATTATTTAGAATTTGAAATCCAAAGCAATGCAGAATGCGTAATTTCCTGATAAGAGATTTCCTCGAATGTACTAAATGGAAAGTTAATAAATTACCAACAAATCAAACGGAAAGCAATCCAATACCTGCCTTGATGAAACAGAACAACAATGTGTTCTCCTAGAGAAGCTACGGCGCTAATGGCCAAAAGCTTAAAATGTTCTCCTTGAGTCTTCTTTGCGCAGCCAACAGCTAAGCGAGTAGTGGAGGGAGGCAGGCGAAAGTAATAGACCGGAGAGGACTGGCTAAATAACGCCGCTGCGCAGGGCCCTTAAATCCCCTTTAAAACAGCCGTTTTCGTGCCAAGGCCTACTACCTGGCCACTGCGTCCCCCACCTCGGCCCACCACAGGCGTTATCACTGGGATGCAGTACTGAAGAGTGGGTCATGGTCAGCGTCCCAAGTGCCTTCATGCCTACACAGCTAAACAGTGGCCAGCTTTCTAAATACAGCCACAACTACTTATAGAAGTGCTTTGTTCTAATTTACCCAAATGTGCGTACAAGTGAGAAATGTAGTGCACGAAAGATCGTCTCTACTCGCCTAAGCTTCTACAAATTATAATTACACTCATGCCATACCTCTCTGAAATACGATAAAGGTCGGTAATATTTAAAACTGAAGGGCAAACTCCCAACCTCTGCCACTATGCTTGTCCATGTCAACATCCGAGGTCCTATCATAACTTTGTAAGTTGTCTTCCCATGTGTGAGTGGCGGAATCTAGATATTCTTCCGTTCTGATATATTTCTGCTAACCAAAGAGCTCCCTGATGTCACACAGGAAGGGAGGAGACACCCTACTTCCCCTACTTTGACCCTTTTCATTAACAGAGATTCCCACTCTCCAGCCTAATTACCTTCTGGGCTTGGTAGTGATACTTGTAGTGCCCAATATAAAAAGTAAAAGGTTCAAATCTCAATAAAAATCAAGTAAACGTTAAGTAAGCACTAAGCAACAATCGACTTCACTTCGAGTTCCCGTCCTAATAACATGGGTAGGAACCCCCCCCCCCCCCGAAACAAAACCCGCAACTAAGAAACTTTTACCACTGAGGAAGACGATGAACGTTTCGAAACCGATGCCGCGCTTGCTGTCTACCACCACCAAACACCAGTGGATCCGTAAACATCACAGTCACCAGTGATTCTGCATGACAACGTCTGCCTCCACGAATCTCCGCGGTGGTAAGTTCATAAGCAACTCCCTACCCCAGTGCTTCTTCATGCCGTCCAGGAATCCCAGCTCTCAGCAACTAGAGCATCCAGAATGCATAACCAACTAGCACTTTCAGCACCACCGCTTCCAGTTGAGGAGAGGCCAACATTGTTCAGTCCACTCCGATGAACAACCAGCTTGCTGCCAGCTCTACCAGAGGTGCTCCAGAAGTTGGAGAATATCCAGTCCAAACTACTTCACCTGGTCACAGCTTTAGATGGGGTACTCAACAAATACACATGCTTTAGATAAAAAAACTACAGTAAATCTGGATTGACCTCAATCAAAATCAGATAACTGCATTAATAACAAGGACATTCAATGTGGCTGACCAATCACTAAACTGACCATCCGGAGTATCATCAAGGAGGAAGTGCAGACATCGTTTAGGGTGCTCTCGGCAGCAAAGGAATTATTAATAAATATTGTCTAAATTTATTTACATCCTCGCCTAGATTCCATCACGGTGGCAAGCTGGAGTATACAGTTTGGCTCTCGGCACTTCGGTCTCTCTCCTGACCTATACCTCTAGGTCATATACGTTCACCCAGAATCCGCGTGTGCATATTTGCGGCAGCGCCACGTGAATAGTTTACTGCTCTACGCAGCTTCCTTTGAGCAAATACCTCCTCCCTTCACTTTGTTACTCCCTGATAATCTTTATGATTTCCTCCCGAAAAAAAAAAGAAAAAATTATTATCTATAACATATAATCCGACTAATACAATATCTTATTGCGTAAGTTCACAACACTACAAATTTATGATACTAATTCACAGATGCAGCTAACGTATGCATTTATTGATATAACCAAATTATTCAGAATTCATTCAGTTTTCAACTTAGCACATTCCACAATTCCAACACGCGTACTGCTGCTCATTAAATTAACATATCTGTTTATCTAAAACTATGAAGATATGAGCATAATACAATAAATCTCAAATATTTCAATATTAATGGAGGATATAACCCACCTCCATCTTTATATACGCAAATTAAATCACCATCCCACCTGTGATTGGGACCTGATGCGAAGGGGTATGACCATCATATACACTATCTACCAAAAAGTAATTGGGCATCCATGGTTGTAGTTCATTTAGCATGGCACTTGACTGCTGTGGCCTCTGTGTGTTGCAGTAGGCAGTGAGCAAGAGAACCAGTTGAGAACAACATGGCGTGTGGTGCAGAACTATTAGATTTTAATAAGGGCATAATTATTATGGGCTGCCACCTCAGTGGGCTGTCTAGTAGGGCAATAGCCGCTAAGTTAAATAGGCCCAAATGAACAGTAGCATTCGTCCTACGTTAGTGGAAGGCCGATGGACATTGTGACAAGGCGACCAAAAATTCTGACCAACAGAGATCGCAGAACCCTAAGACGTGAAATTGTAAAGAACAGAGCACAATCGATGGCTACCATCAGACAGGAGTTTCAAGCAGCGACAAACGTGTCTGTTTCCGTTGGAACATTGCGAACGGAGGCTCACCAGCTCGGATATTCCGGAAGAACAGCAGCACATAAGCCGCATACCATGAAGACGAATAAAGCTCAGGGACTCAAGTGGTGTTTGGACCATCGCAACTGGACACTGGAGCAGTGGAAATCGATTCTATGGAGTGACGAGTCTAGGTTAACATTATTTCGGTCTGATGGACGTTATAGGTGTGGCAACTACCCGGGGAAGGGCTTTTGCCAGAGTGTATAGTGCCTACCAGGAAATTTGGTAGTGGTGGGGTGATGCTATAAGGATGTTTCTTGTACTACGGTGTGGGACGACTGGTGATTGTTCGTGGCTCTCTAAACTGAGATGCATGCTATACAATTTTGGATAATAAAATGCTCCCAACACTGTGGGGTTTTTATGGATTGCACTTCCATACTTCCATACTTCCGGGGTAACAATGCTAGGTGGCATGTTTCGGCGGCTACTGTGCAGTAGTATACAGGCAATAATGTTCAACGGTTGGACTGGCCTGCACAGAGTCCTGACCTCAATCCCATTGAGCACCTTTGGGATGAATTGGACCAGCAAGTGAGATTTCGGGAGATGTGGCCAACTGACTGACATGTTGCACGAGGAATGGTGACGCATCCCAGTAGAAGTCTTACACAAACTAGTGGAGAGCATGTCTGACAGGGTGGCTTCTGTTACAGCATCAAGAGGTGGTTCCACGAGGTTCTGAAGGCGCAAAAATAACCACACAAACATTTCAGACCAGTGCCCAGTTACTTTTTGATAGATAGTGTATAATTTATTCCCGTTTTACCAAACATAAAGTATGCCGAACAAAAATGCCTCCCAAGCTCGAATGTTTGTAGACGCATTCGTTACCTAAAACACGAAGTTTTCAGGAGGCTCTTCATAAACTACCCTTGATTTTATACCAATTTCAATTGATTTTGATTTTCCATATATTGAATACAAATTCACATGTATGAAATTAGGATTTCATACACGCAGTGACTCGCGAGCTGTTTTTGGTTAAAAACGATTAAGACCAAGCGATGGTGACATGTTCTTTGCAAAAGCGAATGTAGCACTTGAAGTGTTCAAATCACTCCGAGAACCAAATCTCAGATGTGTCACTATGATTATGATAATAAGTTCGCCGTCAAAATATAAGGATGTATAATGCCAAGATAACCTATTTCAAACGGAAGTTTGCCTATGCTTCCTGTCGGATTAAATGCAGATAAAATCACTGGAGAATACTTTTCTCGCTTTTGCAATTCAATACGGTATTTCGAGATGGATATAAATTAGGAAAAATGGTTTATGCGTTTATTCACATTCACCATATTCAATGGTTTATTCACATGGTATTCTCTAGCAATTGTTCTATCAAATATATGTGCTTAGAAAAGCTTATTCTTATATCTGCTATTATTACACATTTCGTTGCCGTTACAAGAGGAATAATAATTGTCTTGAGCTATCGTCAACTTCATAACTCGGTGATAAAATTCCGGTGTCTTTCCATGATTCTGAGGGAAAAACACGAATAACAACTTTGGAGTATTAAAGTCTAGACCTAGAGTATTTGAAAATTCAGACCAATAATAAATAATATATCGAATCCATTCAATGCCACATAAATTGTATGTTCTCACTTAACCCTAGCAATACAAATGCGGGAGAGACGGGTACTTTATGCCCACTTTCTATAATTTTTTAAATTCATTTAATTTTTTTATTAAACGCATGCAGATAATAATTATTGTCAATGACTGTTTCTATTGTTGAATTGCGTAATTGGTTCAAAGTTTTTATTGTTGATCTTTTTGAGAGACAATGAAACGTTAAGTTGGTCAAAAAGTACCCCCATCGGTATAATATGATTTATGTAAAACAATAAAAAATAAATAGTTAAGCAATGTTAAATATTACTTTTATAAACATGACAAAATATAATACCCAATTTTAAAATAAATTTGTGTTAAAAATTGCTCAGAACTGTTGTTACTAGTGGTGGTCATACAGTACCCCCTTTTCTTTTCAATCTTGGTACGGTGTCTTTGGCAGAATCTGAACTGAAACACCAACTTTGCTATTTAAACTACTTTTAGTTTTTGAGTTATGTTGTCCACAGGCCCACACGTACACACACGCGACACACGCGCACATATGGGCCGTTTTTATAAAAATGCCTTTTATTTTGGGATGGATTCATGGAAACTCAAATGACACTTTCGGTAAAATCTCGCTATTGAAATGTCGGGTGGAATGTAATGTTTCCTCTACTTAGTATCAATAAAGCGAGGAAAGTTGGTGAACATTTAATCACTTTGTCGTAAGTAATATTGTCAGCACCTCAGTGGGGTGCTGACAAACTCCAACAATCGGGGAGTACTCCTTCACAGAGGAGTCAGAGTGACACGCCTTGCTGAAATGAAGGCGAGATCAGAAAGCTATAAACGATTACTTACCTTATTAAAATATGTTTGGAGATGCCTTGTGACATTTGATCGATCATGTCTTAAAGTTCTGGTATAAATCACGAGAATTCAAACCCGACATCTCTTTGAAGCCCACTAAAATGTTCTGATCTGTTGATGTCTCCCATACAAATCCTGGCTGGCTTCCTTGGAGAGCCAATCAGGTGCCTCTTCATACTTCACAAACTTCTGGAAAAATCCTTCAGGTTATGCTTAGAGGGGTTTCCATTTGTGATAGTCTCAACAAAACCTCAGTTATTTATATTAAATTTAAGTTAGCTAGATCTTATCGGTAGATTACATTAAGAATATTCTGTAAAATATGCCAATTAACGCTTACACACTTACACACACACACACACACACACACACACACACACACACACACACACACACACACACACACACATACACACACACTTACACACACACAAAACACACACACAACACACACACACACACGCACGCACACACACATATTATATTATATTACTGGTTTCATACTGAAATTTAACCAGTAGGGTCCGAACCTTCACACAGGAAACAAAATGGTGCGGAGTTTGGGCTATAGCAAGTGGGAGGGTTAAGCCTGTACATCACAACACAGAGGCGGCAAATTACAGTGGAAGTAGGAACGTTGTAGATAAAGTTTTTGCATAACTTTCTTTCAACGTTGTCGTCATTTGCAGTAAAATATTCACTCCCAAATTTTTTTACAAGTTCAGCAATACGTAAATATCTCGATTTTTGTGCTGCAGGCATTTTACTGTATGGAACTAATGAACACATTCATGAGACACTAAGCACTGTGGGCAGCGTGTTTTGTGCTGACAATGTACCCGCACAATGATGTCCCTCTCTGCCCTTGTGGAGCGATCACCTCATTTGACGATAGCTGTGTAAAGATTCGAACCCTAGTAATCAGCTTCAAAAACAGCTATAATTAATAAAAATAATACGCAAACTGAGCTGTACTTTTAAATTTACTCTTTGTAAAAGCAATATTTACAAAACAGAAGACTGTTAATGAATTTCTAATAATAATAATAATAATAATAATAATAATAATAATAATAATAATAATAATAATAATAATAATAATAATAATAATAATAATAATAATAATAATAATAATAATAATAATAATAATAATAATAATAATAATAATAATAATAATAATAATAATAATAATAATAATAATAATAATAATAATAATAATAATAATAATAATAATAATAATAATAATAATAATAATAATAATAATAATAATAATAATAATAATAATAATAATAATAATAATAATAATAATAATAATAATAATAATAATAATAATAATAATAATAATAATAATAATAATAATAATAATAATAATAATAATAATAATAATAATAATAATAATAATAATAATAATAATAATAATAATAATAATAATAATGATAATAATAGTCACAATAATAGAAGTAATAATGATAATGATAATAATATTCACAATAATAGAAGTAATAATGATTATGATGATAATAGTAACAATAATAAAATAATAATCATAATGATAATAATGATGATAACAATAATAATAATAATATTGATAATAATGATAATGATGATAATGATAATGATGATAATGATGATGATGATAATAATAATAATAATAATAATAATAATAATAATAATGATAATGATAATCATAATGATAATGATAATGATAATGATAATGATAATGATAATAATAACAATAACAATAACAATAACAACAACAATAGAAAACAATACTTCACAGCACAGCGTGCAGAATAGTTGTCAAAATGTGACACCTTCGTGTATTTTGTGGATGTTAGTTTAGTTACCGGCGTTGCTGCATGACAAGATATCAAGATGGGGGACTTGTACTGCCTCGGGTGTTCTTATTTACTCCATGTCTGACCAACTCTCTGGGCCAACGCTTTGTTAGTAAATAAAGATAAGCTTGTATTGTTCTCAACTTGCACATCATGACATGATGTCTCGGAGAGAGTATCTTACGCCAAGTGTTTCCCTTTAGTGGCACTTAATCGATAAGCCGCTATTACTCCATCACCCTGTATGATATATTCATCGAATTTAACTAAAATTACTATTTTTGTTTTCTCTACCGCTTACCTACGATAGGTAAAGATACCTCGGTTTTAATTGTACCCTACATTTCGACATCAATATTTCACCAAGATTGTTCCGTAATCCCTGTATTCAATAAAAACATTTTGACTAGAGCGTTTGTGTGTCTGCGTGATAGATAAATAAATAGAGAATAGGTAATTACTATTTATTTATGCCAACAAGCTTACTGCTGGTGTTTTTACTTTCTCTACTGGTAAGTAGGGAAAGTATTGTATTCCACCCAAAAATTCGATGTCGAGATTTCACCGAAAATATTTGTTTTGAGACCCCCTGAATCCAAAAAAAAAAAAAAAAAAAAAAAAAAGCGTTTTTAGAAAAAGATCCGTGTGTGTGTCTGTCTGTGTGTCAGTCTGTGTGTCTGTCTGTCAGTCTGTGGACAGCATCACTCAAAAAAGAAAAGTCGCTTAAAAACCAAAGTTGGTATTTAAGTTTAATCTCTTTCAAGGATGCGACACAAAGATTTTGAAGAAAATAGATTTTTATTAAAATGTCATATGTTTGAGATATTTTTATGACAAATGAAATGTATATCTTGAATTTTCTGGCTATAGCCCCTGTAGACGTATTTACTCTGGAAGACTTTTGCATAACTAGTAGCCCGTTAGAGGTAGACCAAATTATACTATACAAAAAATGTAGATCTTGATAAAATACACAATTTATGTCTCGATGAATTTTCTTGTAGGGTTAACCATTTCGGAGATATTCCTTGTTATGTGTGTGAGTTTCGGAAAACTTAAAACTTTCGTGGATTGGATCATCGTTGTTCATTTTTCTATATGGTAAGTGCGCAAAGAGAACAGAATCTTAAAGCTTTAAAAGATTTGACTATCGCTCAAAGCCTTCTGTATTCTAACTTCCCTCTAACTTCTATTCTATTCTTCTATATTCTAACTTCTACTTCCCCAAGGAAATAAGCAATAAGATAAGTTGTAGAAATGTTTATCTCAACTAACACGAAGAAGATATAGGAGTAACAATTTCTACAAATAGTTTGTACAAGAGTAGAGAAAGTCATGTGGGTGCAGCACATCAGATTTTTAATCTATTATTATTAGCTATTATTGCATGCCAAACAATGATTTTGGGCTCATCTGTAAGAAATCACTTGTAATATTTAAAATACTCTACAGTTGTAGTGGATTAATATCTGTATAACAATGTCAACACATAGAAACAAAACACCTTGGAAACTTCTTCTCAAATGTATAATAATTTAAATGAAATTGTTAGAATAAATTAAACTTGTTTATACCATTTAACTACATATACACTAGATTCAAAAGGTATTTTGTAGAATGCGTTAGTTACAATTACATAAAGATAAACATGTAATAGAAAACAATGCTGGTGGATAATTGAAAAGTGTGTAATTATAATCAGTTTTGTACACATATACATTTAGTTTAAACAAAGGCATCTTAAATAGAACACTAAAGAACAATTAATCTGGCTCAAAAGTAATTTGCAGGTCTAAACATATAAGAGTGCAAAAAAATATTTTGGAATCTAAAGAACAAATCAGTATTTCGTTGCATACCCATGAACTGTGATTACATCTGCACGTATATTTTGCATTGATTCCACAAGGTTTGTAATAGGCCAAGCGGGAGTTTTGACCATTCTCCCAATAAGGCAGCAGCAAATTTCTTCTTGTTTGAGTAGTTTTTAGAATGAACACATGATCCAATGCATCCCACAGGTGTTCGAATGAATTTAAATCTGAGCTCTGGCTTAGCCACTCCAATTGTTTGACTTTGTATCCGGGGGAAAAAAAAAAAAACTATTTTTAAGTGACCGGAGGGGTGTTTTGAATCGTGATCCTGTTGAAAGATCCAATTATGTAGCATTTTTCTTTCTCCCATATGGAAACATATTCTTTTCTCAAATGTCACTGTACGGGAAACGATCCATTTTACCTTCTATTTGGGTTAGAGCAGGGGTGTCAAACAGCACTCACCAGGCGTGAAAAATTTTCGCCTATTTTCCCTCCCTCCGTGATGATCAAATCGGAAAACGGGAAAAACAAAGCGAAAACCGGTTCTACGAGCGCGTGCTACTGCAGTTAAGGAGGGGTAGACCCCTCTCTTCACACCCTGGGAGTGAGGTTTGACATGCCTGGGTTAGAGGACACTTCTAGAAAAACACCTTTGGACCATGAAGCTGCTACCCCTGTGCTTAATGGTCGGTACCTGGTACGTTTTGTTGTCCCTTTGGTTTTTGGTCCACATATATATAGTGTACATCATTAGAAGAAAATAAATTTACTTTCATCACTCCATAAAACCTTAGACCAATCTGTAGAATTCCAGTTTTGATGTTTCTTTGCAAACTCTAGCCTGACCTTTCTATTTTGAACTTACGAATGGTTTACGTGATGGTCGTCCACCATTTAAATCACCTGCTACTAGACGAAATTTCACAATAGATACATGTAGGTCCAGTCACTGATGCTGCTCCAAATCATCCAAATTTTTGAGCCGATTTTCTTAGGTCAGCAGCCAGGCGCTCACAAATCATTCTGTCCTCCTTCCTTGTAGTTTTTCAAGGATGAACTGACCTTAGCTTATTGGCGACTTTTCCCTCCTATTTTATCCATCGACTCCATGATCTTATTAGTTGTGATATGTCAAAGTTTCTTGCAACACTAGACTGCGACTTTCCCTTCTTCAAAGCATGCAAAACAGCTTGTCTCACATCAACTGAGTATACGTTTTATTTTGGCGTGTTTCTAGTTGTCTCTACAAATAAACACCGTCTGAATGTCTAAGTAACAATATGTAATGTATACCATAGCACCAACTCAAATTACAAAATACTTTTGAGCTAAAGGAATGTATACTTACATTGACATTGTATGAACTTGCTTGTTTACTGGACCGGTTACCACAGCAACGTGAAACTCTTGATAGAGTGACAGTTAATTACGTTGCTCTGTTGTGACGACCCGGAGGCCAAGATAGATCGCGTAACTGCCATCTGTTACCTCCGGGTACACATCGAGCCATCCAAAGTGTCACAGGTGCCTAGGGTTTAACCACTCTAGCCACTTTTGTCACCGCAGACTGCGCTGCCTCAGGTGCGGTGACGAACACCTTAAAGAGGTCTGCCCGAGTACTAGGGAGGACGACCCCAAGTGCGCCAACTGCACCGGCGCACATGTAGCCTGCTATGGTGGCTGCCCAACACGGAAAGCCATCATAGCCGCTAGGAGACCACCCCAGGTGGTTCTACCTCCAGTGGCGGACAGCCATCCCCAGTCTGGACCTGCCCCGGCAGGATCAGTCGCGGGTCAAGCGTACGCTGCAGTGGCCAGCACAAGACGGGGTAATACTCCAAAGTCACGTGCAAACACACACATACCTCGAGCACAAACACAAGCTCCAGCACCCCCCATGGCCCCCCTTCCACAAAGGGAGGGTAAGCGCCGTCACTCTCGGAGGCCTGCTACCGTCTCCGAGGCTCAGAGCGAGCGTGGGAACCCTACGCCCGCCCGTCAGCCGAGGGAGGTCGCGGCCGAAGAGACACCGGCACCGACCAACCCATCCATCATTCCACCTCCACAACAAACCTCCACCCCTCCCACACCACAGTACCCAAGGTGATTGCGTGGCTGCAGCAGCTGCAGCAGCTGCTGCAAAACCACGGCCAGAAGCTCTGCGAGCTGTTGGTGAAATTCCTCACCGCCACCGACCAAGCCAGCAAAATGGCTGTAGCCATGGAAGGTCTCGCTCTCCTCACCACCATTACCTGCACGACCCAGAATGGCGGCTCGAACTAGGGTAAACACCTCGTTCAGGTTCGCGTTCTGGAACGCGTGCGGTTTGGCCGGAAGGGAGAACGAGCTCCACCACTTTGCTGGCGAGCATGCACTTGATCTCATCCTGGTTTCAGAAACGCATCACCACCAGCACCTCACATCCCGATTCCAGGGCTATCACTGTCTCCGATCGGACCGCGTCGGCCGCCGTGGGGGCGGCACAGCGATCTTCGTGAACAACAGTGTGGTCCACAAACCCTTCCAGCTCCCTCCACTTCAAACCCTTGAGGCCACGGCTACTTGTATCCACCTCGGCGGTATTGAGGTCCTGATGGTGTCTGCATACCACCCACCCCAGAGGCAGTTCGTTGCTAACGACTACCTCTCCATCCTCGCCCTACACCCACATGTCATTCTGGCCGGGGACCTAAATGCCAAGCATCCGCGTTGGCATTGCGGCCCCCGCGCGGACAGAAGAGGCAACGACATAGTCCACATGGTTGACGCGGACCCTCAGCTTAGAGTTGAGGGCCCCTGGCAACCCACCCATTACCCGCGAGGTCTGGGACGGCCATCCGTCATAGACTTCCGATCATCAAACATTTTCCATACCATGTATCACTCACATCCATAAACGCACTTCATTCCGACCACAACCCAGTGTTGGCTACCACCAACACCCGGGTCGCCAGCCAAGAAGTCCCGGTTCAACACCGGAACGTCGACTGGGACTGTGTCAAGAGTTGCCTGAATGGCTCCATCCCAGCCAACCCCAACATTACCAACATACCAACCCTCGAGGCGGCGGTCACTTCCTTCACCTCTGTGGTGAAGCGAACGGTCCACAACCTCACTGTCCACACCCCAGCTCCTCTTCACCCCGACGTCTTGCCCCTAGAGCTACTTTTGCTCATCCGCCGCTCTTGGGCGGCTCGCAGACTCTGTCAGAGGCACCGCACAACGCACAACCTAGCGCTTCTCTGGCGTTTACGCCACGAGGTGCGTCTCCGACTGCGCGAGCACAGAGTGCGCGCGTGGGAGGACACGATGTCTCGTCTGAACCTGGGTGACGGCGACGTGTGGCGCATTGTCAGACGACCCAGAAATCGAGGTGGATCCCACACCTCCCCAATCCATGGCACCCAAATCCTGGCCTACGAACCCCAAGCCAAAGCAAATGCGTTTGCTGAATACCTGGAGAGGACCATGCGGCCGAGAGATGACCCGCAGGACCTAGACTTCTCCGACCATGTCCGCAGGGAGGTACATCGATATCTCCGACGCCCTCTTGAAGACGCGGATCGGCTCCCTATCGTCAAACCCAGTGAAGTCCAGGGCGTACTGCGACGCCTCAACCACAAAAAGGCCGCGGGTCCTGACGGGATAACACCTGTCATGCTCCGCCACCTTCCCTTCAAGGTCGTGCTCTACCTGACTAAGGTCTTCAGTATGTGTCTCGTCCTCAGCCACTTCCCACGAGAGTGGAAAGAGGCCCGGGTGATTTCCATACTGAAGCCAGGGAAAGACCCGGTTCATCCTGCCAACTACCGATCCATTAGCCTCCTACCCGTACTCTCGAAAGTATTCGAGAGGCTAATACTCGCCCGCTTGTCCCCAACCTTAGGGGACATTCAAGCCATCCCACCTCATCAGTTTGGGTTCCGGCCTGGCCACTCAACATCCCAGCAGCTACTGCGCGTAGTGGAGGCTACCGCCCTGGGATACCAGGACAAGGCCTACACCGCCGCGGTCTCGCTGGACGTTGAGAAGGCCTTCTCTACGGCCTGGCATGCCGGTCTCCTCCGGAAACTCATCCAACTGGAGCTACCTACACGACTCATACACCTACTACATTCATTCCTTAAACACAGATCCTTTGTGGTCTCAGTGGCGGGGAATAAATCCACACGCGGGCCAATCCGAGGCGGAGTCCCCGAAGGTTCTGTTCTATCCCCCACGCTCTTCAGCGTCTACGTGGCCGACCTACCTACAGAGCAGCACGTCAACATAGCCCAGTATGCTGACGATGTGTTGCTCTACACAACAAACAGACACCCTAACAGAGCCTTCCTCCCAATACAGCGACACCTCCGCCTCATCCAAGAATGGTGCAGGCGTTGGCGATTGTCCATTAACCCGGAGAAAAGCCGCGCCATACTTTTTACTAAGCGCCGATTCCCCGCCAATCTCCCCACATTCACCTATCTGCGAAGAAGGATTGAATGGGTAAACTCCATCTCCTACCTGGGAGTGAAGCTCGATAAGGGCCTTACTTTTCGGGAACACATCAACGACCTGTCAGCGCGGGCCGGCGGGGCAACTGCCTCACTATACCCAATGCTGCGGTCGGGGATGCCAATTCCCTTGAAGCTACGCCTTTTTCGGGCTCTCATAATCCCACTCCTCCTATACGCCTGTGAAATCTGGGGCATGGCCGCAGATTCCCATCTCCTGCGTCTGCAGCGTATACAAAATAGTTCGGATAATCTATTCTGTATGCCGCAGATTCCCTTCGAGACTAATGCACGAAGCCTCGTCTCTTCCGTACTTGGAGGACGAAATCAGGCGCCGGGCAAGCAAATTGTACGACCAGATTCCACAACACAGGAGTGCCCTGGTTAGGTCTCTTGGGGACTATGACCCCACGCGTGTGGGACACCGGGTTCCCCGCATGGCTTGCGGGCATCCCCGGTAAGGAAGGAGACACCCCTCCAACAGCGAAAGCTGGAAACCTTGACAGTCCTCCAAGATAAGCTTGGATTCTAAATTCAAAATTCTACGAACCTCCATATTGGACTCCTACACCAACAGTGCCCAACGGAAGTTGCACACTGAATAAGCAGCCACTGAGGAGCAAAATCTTGCTACCTCCTTACAACCTACTACCTCAATCTTCACCCGCCATCCTGCAAAACTCCACATCCCGTTATAAAGTGGTTAAGCCCTTAAAAGTGCAGGTACACGCATGACACACCTCGGGCTGTTCTCAGCCTGCCAGCTGGTAGTCTAGACTGCATGCACACAGCACTGACAACATAAACCTCAAATACGAACTGCTTTTGAGCGCTACTGTACCTTTAAACATATTGTACACAATCTTTAAAGGTCTATTTGGAACAATAGGTAATAACGAAAGATTTTGCATATAAAGGTGGCTTGGGGTGAGCAGTTTCTTGGAGATCTTGATGTAGCATATTTGGAAACTTAAGTAACAAGTTTGGTGTGCATCCAGCTTTTCTTTGGATTTATGCTGTTTACACGTACATGCGGGCACACAGAAATTTCTAAATGTGTGTCTCTGTGCAAGCATCGCAGAATTCTTTTAGTGGAATGCAGTACTTTTCTTCCCAACACAGGCAAGTGATAGAGAAAATAAGGATACGTATTTCCAAGCAAGTATAATATATCCCGTAGTGCTGCATTTATTGCTTCAAAATGTATATATTACGAAAAAAATCTCTAATTTCAGTTCACTGTCATTTGTTAGTGGGTAGTAAAACGGGTCACACAAGTTTAAATAGCAATAACAATTCATCAGGACGAATGCTGCTTTATTTAAACACCCTACAGAGCCGGACTTCTTTCTGTGGGGTTTTGTGATTGAGAGTATAGTGCACCCCTGTGACCGATCTAGTAGATTTAAGAGGCCGAATCAACGAAGCGATAGGATTGGTCACGCCAGAAATGCTTTACGCCTGTAGTAGAGATTGAGTATAGCATCAACAGTCTGCGCTCCTCAAATGGAATTGGCATAGAGATATTGGAACTTTGGTTTCTCTTTGAAAATGTCCATGTTTAAATGCAATACAAGTCGATGCGACAAATAGTAATTAATGTCAGTTTCTACAAGCGTAACAGTGATTTGTATGTGCTCACACTCTCTAATTTCTTTGATTGTTGCGTGTCTATTCCACTGGATCGGTCTTTAAAAGCCTTCGGATGTCTTGAAGTTCTCGCATTACCATGATGCGTTCAGAAGGTTCTGTCTAAACACCGAATTCGCGGAAGAAACATCTCCCGCCCCCTCTGAATTTGATGTGTAAAATGAAACAAAGTTAACGAAACTAAATGCTCTTTATGCGCTAAAAAGTAGCTTCTCTTCAGTTCTTTCTCAAATATGAGTTTGAGGGGGTTGGGTAATGTCTCTTATTTTGAATGCTAAAATTGGAAATATTCGCCATATTGTTTTTTATTCTGTAAGGTTTCCACATCTATCTAATATCCGCTTCCACCAAACTTTATAACTTCACGATTGTCTTGAAACACATTATTGTAAACAAAAATTAATCAGTAAGCTATATAATACTCAATGTGTAACGAAAGAATTATCAGAAATAGTTTGTCTTAATGAATTCTACTCTGATTGTCACAAACAACTAGACCTGGTCTAGCAGAATGTAACAGGATTTGCAACTCGATTTTATAGAAGGAGGGGTAATTCAGAAATAGGTTACTTGCAGCATTAAAATGCAAAACAAAACATGTAATTCAGCTATTGTTTTGAAGCACACATAGAAACAAATTCTAAAACTTTAGCTGCCATAGGATGATATGCCAGCACTGCTGAATTGTCTAACGCAGGCACTTTATAGAAATGGATCCTTTGGTTGGAAAACTTAGCAACAATGAGGCTATTAATTCGATGCATTTGTCAATTTCAATTATTATTTGGATATGTAACCATTTAGGTACCACTTTGATGATGATAATAATAGTAATAACAGTAATAATAATAATAATAATAATAATAATAATAATAATAATAATAATAATAATAATAATAATAATAATAATAATAATAATAATAATAATAATAATAATAATAATAATAATAATAATAATAATAATAATAATAATAATAATAATAATAATAATAATAATAATAATAATAATAATAATAATAATAATAATAATAATAATAATAATAATAATAATAATAATAATAATAATAATAATAATAATAATAATAATAATAATAATAATAATAATAATAATAATAATAATAATAATAATAATAATAATAATAATGGTGGTGGTGGTAATAATACTAATAGTATTAATACAAAACATGTATTTCCGACAAAATCTCAATATCGAATGCTATCGAATGCAATACTCCACAACTTACCATAGGTAAGAAAGAAAAAAGAAAAAACTGTTTATTAAGTTTTATAGAGTCGGTTAGGCCAGGCTGTTCCAGCATGAGTGCAGTGTGCACCAGAGAACGGTAAAGTACTCACGACTTGAAGCAGTCTGCCTGCAGCTTCCGGTTGAGTGAAGTGGCAGGAAGCGCAATCACTTGTGCTTATGACCACAGATTGGTACCAGATTCTCAACTGAGTGTTACATAAGGCGCCATTTTCTGGACTTTCGTGTAGTTGTCAACGGAGCTATTGCAGTAGTCGGTAATGCAGCGAACTACATTATTAACCGGTAACACATACTCCGCACATTATTAGCCCCACACACTACTTATGGAAGTGAACTAAAAGGAGTGCAAGTTTTAAATACAATCATCAGCGTTTTTAATTGTTTTCTCAAACTGGAGAAAAAGTAAATTAAACCTAGCGGTGACTATACAGAAATGCAGTGCTTTCAGTTTGCCTTACTCACCTGCTAGCATATTGAGACTATTATTTTTAATTCTTATATTAACGTTAATTTAGTTCATTATGAATGAAGTGTGGAAGTAGGACAGGCTGTGGTCCGGTATTACTCACTGGTGTTCTTTGTATACAGCAGTTTACTTACTTTTAAGGGCTTCTCCACTCTTCAGCAGTTGTCCTGTATTCCCATTTGCCATTCTTTCCGTTTGAACAGTCATCCTCCTCTAGGCATCGATCATTTATGATTCTATGAATGTGTCCTCTCCAAGCTGCTCTTGGCCTGTCCCGCTTCCTTCTTCCACGAGCTGACCATTCTATAAAGGCCTTGGGCCACATACTCTCCCCCATTCTTATAACGTGCCCATAGCATTGAAACCTACGCTTTTCAATTCACTCCAGCACCGTTTCCTCCATATCCGTCGTCTGTCTTACCTCTTCATTTCTCCTTTCCAATCTTAATACTACGTCTTATTCCATCTATTTTCACTGACAAGATTTTATATTTTTGTGTCTCTACCAAAATCCACGCCTCAGCACCATAAGTCAGTATAACTTCCACCGCAGTCTTCAAAATCCTCTTCTTTGTACAGTTCAAGGAGGTCCTACTCCACAAAACCCCATTCAACATTCGTATAGCTCTTCGTACTTGTACTAGCCTAATGTCAACATCCACTTTACAGCTCCCTGATTCAGCTATAAACAATCCCAGATATTTAAACTTTTTAACGGTTTTAATAGTTCCTCGGAATAGAGAGATGTCTCTTTCAGTTCCTCCTACTACAGAAGTTCAGTTTTATCCATATTTACTCGTAGTCCTCCTACTCCAAAGGCAACCAGAAGTTTCCTCATTATATACTTGATCTCCTCACTACTCTGAGTCATCACCACCTGATCATCTGCAAATAGTAGTGAATGTACAGTACCATCTTGAACTGGTAAACCCATACCTCCGCAGAACCGATTGCACCGTTGTAATAAATGTTGAATTTACATTTTAAATAAAGTAGGGGACATACTACATCCCTGTCTTAGGTCTTTTGAAGTTCTGAATGAAGAATATAATATCTTCCCTATTTTAACATAAGCCTGGTATTGTTTGTATATCCGCCGAATAAGTTGGTAACTCAATACCAACATCCACCATTGCATCCCAAAGTTGATTAAGAGGTACTGAATCGTAGGCTTTTCTAAGCCAACGAAAATATATGGTCGATACATGATACAGAAGTTTACATTTCATTAATTTGACGCATGCAAACCTACAATGATAGAAATGTCTTTGATTTGCATTCTAGAATAATATAAAAATTATAACAAAAATGCTGCACCATGTACAAAGAATATCAGTATTTATTTTTATGTAAAACTATATATGTAATACAATAGTGCCTATGTTAAACTAAATGGAATACGTAAGAAAAACAAAATGTATTTACTCGATAAAAACTATTTAAAGCAGCAACATGTATGTCACAAACTTGAGCAAAACATTTTATACCATCTTGCCTTGTTGAAGATTTAACAAACTGTGATACATTTTTGAAAGGTACTTGTACATTGTCCAAATCAAAAATGTCTAGCAATTAACAAATGCTTTTTATTTGCACTATAATGTAGTATATATTGCCAAGACACTTCAAACAGACACTGACACTATGACACTTTCTTTTGTGGAAGAAAGTTAAAAATATTTTAGAGCTATTTGCTGAATAATTTCAGAATATATAATTGTAGTCCAGTTTCATCATAGAAGCTCAAAAATGGGAGTCATCAACTCATTACTCCGTGATACACTAAGAAGTAGGTGTTCATTTGTTCAAATCTGATCCCAGGACAACACCAACACAGAGGTAGAAAGGAAGTTGAATAAATAAAGCGTCAAGGAAGTAAACAAAAATATTTTTCAGCTTGACTTTGGAATCATAATACCCAATAACATCGGGCTTAAAATGGATTGAAGCCAAGTAACTGTTTTTAGTACTTATGAAAAAAGTCAATCCTTCGTGAGCACAATATTAGAAATGTCTTTTCCGTTTTCTTTTACAAAATTAGAAGAATTTCACCCCGCATTACTAAATACTGAAGCTACAGCAGTTATAAAGAAAGGGTAATTTCAAGTAACATGACATTTTATAGCTCAAACCCTTGATTAATGCGGCAATTAGGGATGAAATATCAGGGTCCATTAATTATTTAGAATCTTAAATTATCAGAAAAACATTTGGTTACCCGTACATATATCATTGTAAACAAATCACGATTTGTATGCTTTGGATTTACTGCTAACTAAATTATAGCATTTTCGCTCTCTGTGGCACCTAAAGCAACGCATATTATCTCGATAATGACTTGCTAAAATTCTACACGCAACATATGCACGCATTATCTGGGAATGAGGTTTGATTGCCTGCAGGTGGGCGTCTCTCGTAGAGCATAACCTAACTAGATTTTCCGCTATTCTTGTTACGGATGGTAATTGTGTTAATGATAACAGATCTGTATCCACAATTATCAGTTTAAAGCGGAACATACATAGTTCATAACCAGCGATATATTTGGTATGCAAATTTCTCATGCGATAGTGGTACTGCAGAATAAATCATCATCATCATCATCATCATCATCATTGTCGTTGTTAGTATTATTCAGTTAAACAGTATGTAGTATCTTCTGGTAGCCACACATAAATACCTTGAGGCGCCTATATAATTTGCAGATTAAATTTAAATCTGCAATATTATTTTTACTTTACTGGTAAGTAGGGGAAGTATTGTATTCCACCCAAAAATTCTATGTCGAGATTTCACCGGAAATATATGTTTTGAGACCCGCCTGAATCCAAAAAAGCATTTTTAGAAAAAGGTCCGTGTGTGTGTGTGTATGTGTGTGTGTGTGCGCGTGTGTGTGTCTGTGTCTGTGTGTGTGTGTGTGTGTGTGTGTGTGTGTGTGTGTGTGTGTGTGTGTGTGTCTGTCAGTCTGTGGACAGCGTAACTCAAAAACGAAAAGTTGGTTAAAAACCAAAGTTGGTATTCAAGCTTAATGTCTTTCAAGGATGCGACACGAAGATTTTGAAGAAAATCGCTCCACTCTAAACTATCCTTTACATGGAAAAGTTTTAGAAAATTTTGATTTTCTTTGAAGTAGTTCCTACGATTTTGATTAACATGCTATATGTTTGAGATATTTTTATGACAAATGGCATGTATATCCTGAACTTTCTGTAGCCCCTGTAGTCGTATTTACTCTGCATAACTGGTAAACCGTAAGAGATAGACCAAATCTTGATTGAATGAGTGAGGGAGGGAGGGAGGGAGGGAGGGAGGGAGTGAGTGAGTGAGGGAGTGAGTGAGTGAGTGAGTGAGTGAGTGAGTGAGTGAGGGAGTGAGGGAGTGAGGGAGTGAGGGAGTGAGTGAGTGAGTGAGGGAGTGAGGGAGTGAGTGAGTGAATGAAAATAGCCTGTGATGTCCCATTGAGGGCAAAGGCCTCCTACAAGTAGGGGTAGCTGCTTTTAAAGACTATTGCAGTGAGCTAGTCCGCGTAAGAGGGTACCGTACATAATACACACTACACATTGGATTGCACATGGTCACTTAATTGTTGTTCTAGTTCTTTCCACTCCTTTCTGTTTCTGGCTATGATGGTCCACTGACTTCCTGCTTGTTTTATAAACAAGTTCGACCATTTGCGTCTTGGTCTTCCTGGGAGACTGTTGCCGATGTAGGGGTCCCATGTGATAGCTCGTGCCGTCCATGTGTCGTCTTGCAGCCTCATCACGTGGCCGCCCCATTTCCATTTGGTCTATGTAGCCTGTTGTCGTAGTCTATTGTTGCTGACATATTGTATATCAAGGTGTTCAATATTCTGATTTTTTTGTAGAGTATAACCAAATCTTACTCTACAAAAATGTAGATCTTGCTAAAATACACAACTTATGTCGAAATATTAGAGTGAACCATTTCGGAGATATTCCTCAATATTTGTGTGAGTTTTGGAGAACTTACACTTCTGTCAAATGGAACATAGATATTCATATTTTTACATGTTAACCGTTCAAAGAGAACGGAATTTGAAAGCTTTAAAATGTTCGACTATCACTCAAAGCCTACTGCATTCCCATGTTCCCGTTGCACGTGCAAGAAAACGAGTAATAAGATAATTTCTGCAAATGCTTATCTCAACTAACATGAAGATAGAAGAATAAGAGTTTGTCGGAATGGTTAGTACAGAGTAGAGAAAGTCATGTGAGTGCAACATCGGATTTTTACTATTGTTTTTGACGCAAGGTGGAACTTTGCAACTGTATTAAATATGGAATCTTGTACTTATCTTGATGACAGAGGAAAGTAATGAACAAGGAAAGGAGGGGGGGGGGGGGGAAGATCAGATTGTTCGGCCCATGAAACTTGAACCTGGAATTTCCCGAATACAAGCCATAGACTTTACTACCTGAAACATCTGCTATTAGGCAATTTGTGTCGATTGCTATTCTGTGCTATCGAACCCCTATCCTTCGTGTGAATAGCTTGCATTCATAGCTTCCATAATTTCCATCTTTGTGATGTTTTCGGTTGTCCTTTTTTTCCCGTCCGTCGGTCCATCCATCCATTGCCCTGAAAGAAGTGTATAAAATACATGGTAGAATAGTTGAGTATTTTCAGCTCCGTGGGTTCTGTTTATATATGCACCCAACTTTAAAGCATAGTTTACATTACCGTAAATCTTGCGGTTTCTGTTATTTGTAACCCCTGGAATTTTATTTCATTTCTCTAATTTTATGTAATTAAATTTTGCTATGTCCATAAAGTAAACGAGACTCTCTCTCTCTCTCTCTCTCTCTCTCTCTCTCTCTCTCTCTCTCTCTCTCTCTCTCTGTGTGTTTAGTTAGTTTTCATATTCTTCAAGTCCCTCTCCAGCTTAGTACTTTCTCTTATTTTAAACTACAGCTGTATAGAAACCTATGCATAGAATTAGGCATCTATCTTATGTTAAAACTCTAGTGTATTGCGTTCGCATGATCTCTATTCGCTCTTCTTAATCGAAAAATACCTTCAGTACACATTTACCTACATATTTTTTGTATGTATAAGAAGAGTCATCTGCTAAAGACAGTCAGAGTTTCAAGGAGCGCATCGCTATATGACAACTTTGAAATTCCATGTTCTTTGCATGAGAAGAAACGAACAGCGAATTTCCACTTGAAATTAGAAATATAATTGTGGAAGTTCAAACTAATAATAAAGAATATCTTGGAAATCTTTAAAGTCATGTGTTAAACATAAAAAGCTAGCCAATCAGAGAGGAATTCTGCAGCCCGCTATCCCATGATCTTTCTGCCAGATTGCATCAATTGCTGAGGCCATGTGCTGGCTCGCTAACTGCCTTTCTGTGGTTCACAGGCTAGGAATGACTGGGTTATCGATATAAAGCGTGTAGCATGCACATGACTTTCTCTATCCATTATTCAATAAACTCTTCTTCAAAAGCCTTGTTTTTTTATTGTTCCATTTATATCCCGCCTTTAACTGGAGAGGTCATATCAGTGGTCTTGCCTGTTGGTTTTACTCGTTTAACAGTGGGGTTTTTATACATTGAATTCACACACACATTCACACTTTCGTTCATACTTCCAGACTCAGGGAAGGATGAGGAATAATCTTGGCTGGAGAAAAATTCCTACCCCCCTGCCGGGAATCGAACCCGGGACCCCTAGCACAGCAGGCAGATGCTCTTCAAAAGCCTTATTCCTAAGTTCACTTCAGTTAATCCAGACAAAAATTAATTGTAGAAATGCTTTTATTACATAGTTCCTTGTAGGTACAGTGCGAATATGAGAATACCGAAGGCTTAAGTCATAGTCAACTCTTTCACGAGCTGGTCACTTTGAGATGGCTTTGAAATTGCATGACCATTTGCATGACCAGGGGAGAAAAAAGAAAGAACGAAAAACGAACAACGCTTGCGATTTTAGAAAGGTATAACTATTAACAAATTCAAACTATGAATTACCATGTCTTCAGAAGCTTCTCCCAAAAAAATACAATATACATACCATTGGTCTTTAAAATATCTTAACATATAGTGTTTTAATCAAAATCGTTAAAGCCATTTTTGAGAAAATCAAAACTGTCGAAAAATTTTGTATGTATAGAAGGGAAGTTTATGGTGGAAGAATTTTCTTCAAATTTTCGTGCTGTACCTTCTCTACCTACTGTGAACGTGGTACATGGTAAAACTTGCAGCTAATCAAATTGTGACCGCAAGGAGCTGCATTTTGTGAGTTTAGCATACTTCTACCCCCTTGCTTAACTTGTTGCTTTTGATGCATGTAAATAACCTTCTTTGTGGTGTTCACTTCAGTAATCACTTCGCAGACCGCCATGTAGTTTCAATTCTCTTGAGATTTGTTATACTTCAGTTTATGCTTAAATTTTGCGTCTTGTGTCAATGCTTAATTTTTATTGTGAATGACACCTTACTGTTTCAGAGCCCCTAAATCATTCATTTCCGCTACCATTTGAAGAAAATATTCAGCCACACGTTGATGTGACAATTGTAGCAAAGATATTCAGTCGTACGTTAGGAAGACCATTTGAAGCAACATTCACCACCGTGAATGCAACAATTTTGGAGCAGAATTAGCGTTTTGTACGTCACACGCTGATAACAGTTTGAAGCACAATAACTATGCATAAAAGCCTTTTAAGGCAATGTATCTATGAAAATTAAAAAAATCCAGTTTTCTTCTGATTGCTTTGAATTTTTTTCCATGCACTCAGAACATAAAATATATACTGTACACAAAATTTTAATGTTCTATATCAAACCTTTTTAAATTATTAATACATTTATTAATAATAGGTTGCTTTTTACATGCTAATATGGAATGACCCTTGAACCCTACAGTTTATTGCATGTCTCCTAAATTTTTAATTTGAACTCAGTGTACAGATGTAAAGAAATTTTCATTGCTTGGATTTAATTAATTTAAGAGGAAAACATTTTCATTTTTCATCAGTATGAGTTATGAAAAATATTTTATTTCAGCTCAATTATTTGATATATTTTAACTAATGCATGGTAAATTTTAATACCATAATTTCTAAAAATCTTCTGAAATTTTCAAGTTAATCAATTATAAACTAGGGTCCAATGAGCACTTTGAATAGTGAAAAGTGCTGGAAAAAAGAGCTGAGAAAACTGGATTTTGAAGTTTAACAGTATATTTTTGCTTGACCAAACTTCCTAGCACCCTCTGCTGCTTTCTTCTTGAGAATTAAGCTTGCTTGGTAGTTTCTTAATATGAAAACTTTCCTTTCACCTTCCCATAGTTCTCAGAATTCAGAAATTTATTATTTTTAGCTAACCTACAGAATATGCACTTTCGTTGATTTGTCCACGAAACTCCTAAAATATCTGCTCACTATTGCTTTACTATAAACTACAAAATAACATAAAGCCTATTAAATACCTAAACAATTCCTAATAGATAACTGGAACACTGAAATAACCTGGCAAGATTACAGAATTACAGCACACTGACTGCACTTCTCTGGTTACAAGCAAAAGACATGTCATATTCAAGGCATTTCAGCACAGCCAACTAACAATCTCTCTGAAGCAAAATTCCCTGCAGGAGACTAAAATCAAAGTCAGTGAAAGCGTAAATGGCATTTGAAAGCTGTAGCTACGAAGTTTAGCGAGGAACGCCCACCCGCACTGGAACATGTAAGTGCCCTCCTGTGTTTTTGAATGGCCAATGTTGGAAGAATAAAAGTGTACCGTTAAAGTACAAAGTATAAATATAGTAAAAAATGCAAAAAGCAAAAATCAGAACTGTGAGCAATTTTCGCCAGATATCATCGATATACTGCCTAAATTCCGTCCCTTTGCTGCCGGTGGAGCAATGAGATTTCTCTCCCAGGGTGTGTGTGTGTTTTGTTTAGAAAGGATGGCGCTAATTATGGTGATAACGTCTTTTAATAAATGTTCCAACCTTTGCACTGTTTGTACAGAGGCATTGCCGACCAAGGTACGTAAATTATAAAACAATTCAGCAGTCAAAGTTGTGCTTGTATTTAACCACTTAATATGTGCTTCACTCTAGTATTTCAAATTTGTGGCCGCTGATTTATATAATCTAAGACATTGAGCCGCTTGCAATAAAAACGATGTCTACTCACCAGCCAAGAATGTGGGCTTACTCACTTTAGAACCGTTAGAACTACATATTTAGCTTTTTAAATTTGCTAGGCTACGCTCTTTCTATGTTCGATTTCTCTACTTACTCTTTGACAAATTATTGTTCTAATTATTATTATTATTATTATTATTATTATTATTATTATTATTATTATTATTATTATTATTATTATTATTATTATTATTATTATTATTATTATTATTATTATTATTATTATTATTATTATTATTATTATTATTATTATTATTCAATTATATTTTTAATGATTAATTTTTTTGAATAATTAATTTCTGTGTCACATTTTGTTGATACATTAATCATTTGATATTATCTACTCATAAACTTGGAGAAAATGGTATTGCAAATGCGCACAAAGTATAACATGGGTGCGTTCGCAATATTTTGTGTCTGACAATTAGGTATTTCGTACACATTTTAGAAAACAATCCTGAATGTGAGTGAGTGAGTGAGTGTGTTGGGTTTAAGGGCTCGTCGACAACTTGTCCTGAATGTGCGATGTTCACATAATTTTCTCTACCACTACGTATTATTATATATAACATGTACTAAACATTCTTATTCGTCTATTTATTTCAAGTTAGTTCAGAAAATAATTTTAAGAATAATTTAAACACAGTTTCAATATAAGTGTAAACGCATAGCTACAGTAAAGATCTAAAGACGGGTCGCTAGACTCTGGCTTTTGGGAAATGACAAAAATATTGGAAAATTCAAACAAATAACGGATATCTCGGAAATTGCTTATTTCACAAACAAGTTATTTGAAGTATATTGTGTATTTTGAAACAACTATATATTTGTGTCGTATGTTCTTGTCTATTGATATCTTGTTTACCTGATAAATAAAATCGTACAAAACTCCTTCGGAATGAAGAAAGGCTATTTCCAAGATATTCGTAGGGTTTTCGAAGAAAATTAAAGAAATTAGTTTTATTTGGTATTTTAATGAAGTTCGTTAGATATTTTTGAGGAAAAAAGTTTGTGTAAAGGATAGTTTTGAACGGGCAATTTTCATACAAATCTTGAGAGATACTGCGGTTGTTTTAAATACCAAGTTTGGTACTTGGTTTTTGAGTTGCATTCACAATGAAAATTAAGTGTAAACAAATCTTGAATGGAAAATTAGATAATAAGTATTGTATTGGAACCATCCACAATAAATTATGTAAACATAAAAATAGTCATTGAATTCAACATTAACTTAGTATCGTGCACGAAATGAAATGAAATGAAAAATGTGATTTGGGCATGTTTACAACATGCCCGGGCTGTTTAGGGAGATCCCTCTTCAGCCTAGTCTGAGAGTTTTTATTTGCTGTGTTAGAGGTCTAATCGGCATTAGTGCATATTAATTGTTTTTATTTTGTGATTTTGTTGACATTGTGTAGCGTTGTGTGTTGCATTTGTGTTCAGTGCTCAGTTCCCCGTGTTTACACTCATGGCTCCACTGGCAGGCATCTACCCAAGAAGGCCATTGATTTTACATATCGGGTATCATGTTTTATTCTTGCTGCTGCACTTCATCAGTTGTGTTTGAAATTTGAGTTTTTGTATGTTTGGTGTGTGTGTGTGTCTGTGTGTGTGCGTGTGTGTGTCTGTGTGTGTGCGTGTGTGTGTGCGTGTGTGTTTATGTGTGATGTTTTGAAAGTGTTGTAAATGTGTGTTAGTTGAGGTCGTATTAGTGTTGTGTGTAGTTTGCGTAAGATGTGTGGTGTCAGTCCTCTTTTATTTAATCTGGCCAGATAACTTAAAGTTGAGTGTACGGGTCTTGTTTTGTTTACAATTTTTGTGTAGTGTGGTTTAATTTCCAGTTTGTTGTGTATGTGGATTCCTAGGTATTTAATTGATTTTTGACATGTGATGGTTTGTTAAATGTTAGTGTAGCTGTTTTGTGTGTTTCATCGTCTTTCTTACCACAATGGCTTGTGTTTTTTCTATGTTAATTGTTATGCGCTATTTGTGCGTCCACTGTAAAAATGTATTTAATCGTTTTTCGAGTTTTCCTCGTGCTGCTATAAGTGTTGCGTGTGTGTTCCAATATGCAGTATCATCTAAGTGTATGTTTTTGTATATTGGTTGTGGTGTGTCTGATGTATATAGTATGTACAGGAGGCCCGAGATAGCACTCCCTTGTGGTGTTCCTGCTTGCATGTGTATGGTATCGGACAACTGTCGGTTGATTTTTGTGTGTCCTGTTCTGTCGGTAAGGAAGCTGGCTATCCATCGTGTTATTCTAGCAGAAAATTTGAAGTCTGTTAGTCCAACATTTGCCGAAAGCGGATTGTACGTCTAGGAAGGTCACTATTGTTATAAATCCTCTATTTGAAGCGTCTTGGAAGTTTGTCACTTCTATAGCCAGCTTGGGTCGGGGGTATAAGTCGCTTTTCGGTGCAAATGTTAGTCTGTGTGCTATTATTTTTTTAAAAGTTTTAGAAAGGGTGGAGATAGGTGATATTGGTCTGTAATTTTTGTAGTCGGTTTTGTCATTCCGAGTTTTCCGAATAGAAGTATGTGTGCACGTTTCCAGTTTAGTGGGTGGTATCAGTGTCTGCACATGTAGTTGTATATAGTCACTAAGTATTTTATTGTGTCGTCTGGAAGTTGTCTGAGCATTTTGTATGTGATGTTGTCTGGTCCTGGTGCTGTGTTTCTTGTTTTGTGTAAAACTGTTTTAATGTCATGTTCTGTGATTGGTCGGTCTCTTTCGTCATTGGTGTCAAGTTCTGTAATTTCCATTTGAGGTGTGTAGAGATTTTGGTGTTGTTGTATATGTAAATTAATTGTTCTAAAATGTGTTCTATGAAATTTAGGGTCGTCTGGTGTTTGAAAAACGTTTGTGTAATATTGTCTGAATATTTCTAGTTTTTGTGTTGTGTTGTGTATGGTCTGTCCGTTGTCTTTTATAGGGCTTTCAAATTTATGACTAAGTCAAACTAGAAATAGTCAATCGCAAAGCGATTCTCATCACATGAAAATACTGACTTTCCCATGTGTCCAGCACCGACCTCCCGATACTTTTGGGCCTTAGCCTCTGCGTCACAATACTGATTGAGAAGTGAATCAGTGAGTTAGTCCCATTTTAGCTATTTCGTATTACTACGCGTACTTTTAACGACCATTAAAATTAAATGAATGCTCTAATGTAATTACTGCCGCCGAGTTCCAGTCAGTTACATGCACATTGATTCCAGCATTTCTTTTAGCTAGAAAACTTACATTTTAACCTAAAAAAAACTCTACTGTAACATGAATTCTGAAGTGCTCGGCTACGAAAATTGATCAGAGTGATTATTTAAACCATCCTTAATTGAGTGGCGATTTCAACCAAATTTGAAAGGTGCCGACAAAAGTCCTCGAAATTTTACATATACTCAACTTCCTATTTATAGGATTGTCTGCCTTTTTCATGAGTACCGATAAATAGACGGACATTAGTGTGTACTCTGCAGTAGTAAACGCACCTGAATAGGACAAAAAGAAGAGAAAAACTAATGAAAACTACATTAGCCAGAGTTCAATATTTTATGCGGTTAAAATTCGGACAACAACACATTAAAATCTCGGGGGGAATTAAAACTGCCCTACAATGAAACAATGTTGCCTTCTTTATTATATCACTAGGGACGTGCATGTTGACTTTTTATTCGTGTATTTATATTCGTTCTGTTTTGTCTATCTCACTGTCTGTGAACAACATAATTAAGAAACAAAAAGTAAAATGGTCAAGAATTTTCAAGGATGGAAACCTTTGTTGCAGTAATCTCCATATGGAAATTGTTTCCTTAATTTTTACTTTCTCGAAAATAGGGTCTAATTACTTAACTAATGCCCAGTATACCACTATTCAACTCTTAGCTTAAATTACATGTTGAAATTAAATGAAAGCTACTTCACAAAGGATAATAAAATAAACGAAAAGAGCAACATACTGTTAAATCAATATTAAATATACATATAAAACAAATAAAAAATATTTAAATGTCTTACAAGTCTTGAAGTCTTGAGATATGTAAGTGTAAATAAGGTCTATTTTACTGCTTAGTTGAAGCAAAGAGAAGCTTATAGAAAACATTTAATAAAATTGTCGACCTAGACTCGTTTTTGCTCATGTGTATGTATAAAGCATTGTACATTGATACAATTTTCGAGAATCTTTTGTTATTATTAGAAAACTAAAAGGAAAACAGACATTTTATGGGCAATTTTTAGAATAACTGACAACGGATCATAATGCCAATGGAAATCCGTAGCACTATTACTCAACAAAATGTTTACTTTTATTTCCTCTTGAATTTTATAATTATTGTACTCTGTGTGATACAGTGCTTCGTGTAATTAAACTAAACTAAAACTAAGCCCCGGCACTACAACCCATGAAGAGCCAAGCCTTACCGCCCAGGCGCTGCGTCCCCCACCTCTGCCCACTGCAGGCGTCATTGGTGGGGTGCAGTACTGGAGGGTGGTACGTGGTCAGCGTCCCGATCCCTCCCGGTCTTCACGACCTGCGGCCGCTACTTTTCTATCAAGTAGCTCCTCAGTTGGTCCCCCTGGGATCTAACGAGGCTGAGTGCACCCCGTGCCAGACCTCTCAGAGGGGATAAAATCCCCATGCTGGTACCGGGGATCAAACCCGGGTCCTCCAGAGGCTAGCGCGCTACCAACTGCACTACGGAGGCAGTCTCGCGTAATTAAAGGGTCTGAAAATAGTGAAACATCTGCACACCTCAGTGCTTCTTAGTGTAACAGCTGCGTTGTGTTACTTATTGATAATTTTATTCCGCTTACAAACAGCTTTATGTACATCAATTACTTATACATCACATTTTCAAAGGTTATAAAAGTGTGCCTTAAATTATTTATTTAGAATAGCAAGTTTTCGCTTTTTCCTGCTAAGCCTTTAAATACAAATCTAAGTCTGAGGCGTTTGTGTAAAACTGCATTGAATACAAATTCAAAGGATTTCGAACAAATTTCCCACACATCTTCTTCGGGAAAAGTGCAAAAACACAATAGGGGTGTTATTATAACAGAATTAAAGAAAGAAAACCTTTTGGGTGAATGAAATTTAGACTTTTCAGCACGAAAGAGCTAAATTTTTCGTTCCATTTCCTAAATTCAAAACGATATTCTCTTCATCCTTTTTGGAACGGTAAAAACAAAAGAAAAACCAATCATTTAATATTAAATTTGGAGGGAGGTAATTTAAAAACTTTTCAGCACCACGTGTCCTATATTCTCAATATTTTTACAAAATTTGAATACTTCTGTAAGCACTAGATATGAAATATTTAAAAAATCGACGCTATTTCCAAAACCGTGTAAACCAATAAAATGAGAAACTTGACCAAAACAATCAGAGCTTGTTAATAAAATGCGATCGTTCTTTCTTCATACAAAAAATAAAATCTCTTTTACCATTAAGAGTAACCGTAGGTGAAATTTCTAAATCTTCCAGTTTTTATTCAATTTTTTTCAAAATGCTGCTCTACCACAGTTATAAGCGTGTTTTAATTTGCATGTGAATATATTTAATAGCTAGGAGAAGAGAAACATATTTTACTTTTATTGTTTTAATTTATCAGTTGTTGCATAAATCCTACTTTCATACTATTTAAACACTAATTCACTATACTGAACTAAACTCATCTTGTTATTTCGTTTAAAAAAGAAAAAACGTTTTAAACGTCTACATATAATTTTTGTAACACTATCCGCAGCACTGGAATTAATTATGTCATATCTAGGGCAACTTATGTGTAGTAAGAACCATGTACCGTTATTTTAAGTTTATTCTCCCAGAATTCCTGCTAAACATTTGAACGAGACTGGTTACAAACTGCATTCCATGGACATTTTAGTGTGCCAATGTGCAAGAAAAATCAAAGTCGAGTATGGCATATTGGAAATAAATACAGGCCATTAAACCTTATGCTCTTGAACATTTAAATTGTCACGTTTTGAGCTTTGAAGGGTTTTGAGGGCAAAAGCCATGATATGCAATAATAGAAGCAAAGGTTTTTGAACACAAAAACTAAATTTTCAATTTTTTGATAATCTTTGCCCAATTTTAACTATGGGTGACCTAAATTTCGCCTCTAGGATTGTTTAAGTGAGAGACAAATACCTAACGCTAATACTGTACTTGACATAGGTAAAGTTCAAGAGAAGAACAAAAGCGCTCACATTTCCATTTGGGTCTATTTATTTCATTGTTTATACAATGTTTGCAGTGGTTTCATTGGGAAGAAAAACAAAGGATGTTAGCTATAAACTGTACGTATAGACGGACGAACCAACCCACATGCTGAGGTTAGCAGCAGTGGGTTTATATTGTGTACTGGGGACTTTGTTGGTGACCAAGTAATTTGCTTCCCATAAATGACCACTTTCTGAACAGCTTTGTTGCATATGCACATGTGGTAAATAATTAAACAAACGGGTCGGTGTTTTCAAGATAATTGGTTTAACTGAAACACCACGATTTAGCAGTAGCTTTTGTGTGTAGAACAAAGACCTCTAAGTAAATCAATTAACGGCGTTCATCGTATCATGACGTGGAATTTGCGCTTGGCTGGCAATATATCAAAATAATTACTCATGGATATGTTTGAGCGATAAATGAAGGGAAGCACCGATGATGTGGAATATTGAAGTAAATAACACACAGAGATAATTAGGATTGTGTTAGTTGTAGTCCCTCCCAAAGAGACAGCCAATGTGTCAGTAAAGTCTGCTTCCATTTCATTGTTATCAACTGCTTCTATGCATTACAAGTTACGCAGTTTGGACTTATAAGAATTCTTGGTATTTAAACCCTGTGCTCTTCTTTTCCCTTCAACTGATTTGTATGTTGTTATAGTTTAAAATGGCCACTATGCTGATATTTTACTCATAGGTTGTTTACAGTTTTGAGTGAAGAGGCTGGTAGCTCACAACTCCCAAGGCAGTGCTATATGAATCCGTTCTTATAGTAGTGGAGGACCATCCCGTAGTTCCCCTCATACAATGCCAAGATGTGAAACAGCATGAATGTGTTACGGTTACCTTTACACCGCCTCCACACTATCCTTCCCTAGTGCCATAGTGGAATCAAGTCACCCAGAGAAAAGATATAGTCTAGTAAATATTTTTCGCATCATGCTAAACAAATACATAAAGAGATTCAGATATTCTACATCGAAGCACCTGCTGAATATTTCAGATCTCCATTTTCTAATCTTTGTTTTTCTCTAGGAATGGTTATAATTATGGTCTAATAACACAGTAAAACTAAATAATAATTATGAAGAATACCACCTCCTTCATAAATCGGATCAGAAACCCATTCTTACAGATCTACAATTTCAGTTGGTGATTATTAATTAATACGCTTCCGGCCAACAATTGAAGGGATGATCTATAGCGGGCCATCTGCCATTTTTAAAAAAGGAGAGAAGTAAGACTAAAGTTTGGTTAATTTCACAATGTATTGAATGATTTATATCATAATGTAGCATTAACATATTATTAACAACACAGTACCTACCCTTAGAAAATATATGATGTATAATCATAAAACATACCAAGCTCATGGCAACCGCACATGAAGATGGCCTACTATGGTTTTCAGCCCTTCAATCAAGACTAAATGAAGACAGCTGACATACAAAGGATCGGTAGGAATAAAATGATGCGTTTAGAAATGTGAATGCCAAAGCGAATTACATTACGCCTAAAATTGCCAAAGGTGTGGGGAAACGTATCACAATATATGCACCATGCATAACTCAACTCAACAAAACTCAATTAGTGATTCTAGGAAGGAGCCTAACCACACCCTAGGCAGCGATTTGACGTCATAAGAACAGCATGGCCATCAAATGTGCAGACAACTCCCACTACAGGAGCAAGAGTCGAAAACAACGTAACGTAGCACTGTGCAAACTGGTGAAGCATTTTGCCTTACAAGTGTATGCAGACGCAAGGTCATGGTGTAGTATAACGCGACTGTTGCTAATATAGCTGCAAAGTCTCTCATATCGCATGAACTATATACATTACCAATTAGAAGTTCCTTCATATCTAAGATTGAAAACATGACGGGTGTGAAACAGCCTACTGATCTACTGTTGATAGAATATAGTTCTTTGATCCCTTTCTGTCATGTTTGCTGTATGTACTTAATTATTGCTGTCACAGTGGCCAAAACTAAAACACCATTTTACTAAATAAGTCTAATTGAAACCTGCCTTAGAAGTTTTGGCTCTCAAGAACGTCTTAATCGATTGTTTCTGCTGTTAATAAAAACTGAAAGGGCGCGCTGGATCAGCACAGGGGTGCTCAGCTGCAGGCAAGTAGGGGAGGTTGAAATCATCTCACGCATTCATCCGTGGTTACTCAGTTCCAGTGGCGGCACATTCTTACATACAGGAAATCAAAGGCGTACACATTCATATTCTACTCCTCATTAACCCTCGATGTTTCTGACGATACTTTTTTTTTTACACTATTTACATTTCAGAAGGACTTCAATATTTGGTGCAAAAGATGAAGGGCACTGTCTCAAAAGACAAGCAAGGATTTTCACTTATCTTGCTGCGACACTCACTTTTAATGTAGTTAAGTTTTGAAAATGTTGTTCGCAGATTGGAGCTAAAGATTGCCATTAAACTAGAAGCAAACAAACGCAATCTCAGATTCACAACAGAGCAGAGACCTAAATAATTCCCACCCCTCTTTCTCATTACATTTCACGATCGTGAAATGCTGCAATGCAAGCAGTTTCATATTTTGTAGCTCCTGTTAAATCTCTCAACATGGAAACTTCGGAAGTGCAAAATAATTGGATTTGGATTTCAAATGTTTTTGGTCTTCAAATTATGAAGAGAATGGGTCATGCAATTGCTTCAAAAGTTGGTTATATTTTTCCAGGAGAATAACATTTATCGTGAACACGGAACGTAAGCAAGGGAAATGCAGCTACCAGTCTTACAAATCAAGCATCTCCAAAACAAAAATATTCGTCCTCCCATTGAATTATTTGTATTACTATATTATACGCCATCCGCCTCTAACTAGCAGGTCTGGTTCTGCTTGCCTTGGTCAATGAATGGGGGAAAACGTGATGGGGAAGCGAGGGTGTGCTCGCTTGTTGAAAATCTCGGGATTAGCATTAATAAAGTCTTTGATTTCTATGTCAATATGCAGTCAAGAAAGTATGTGATCTCAAGTTTAATCATGGTTTTACTGCCAAACAAATAACTAATTTTCTTTGTTTCAAGAAAAATGGGACTTTATTACATATAGTAATTTGGGAAAATGTTGTATTCCATCCAAAATTTTGTTTTATTTCAATGGAAATATATGCTTTGAAACTCTGAATCCAGACAAAGCATTTTAGAAAAATGTCCGCTTGTGTGTATGTATGTGTGTGTGTGTGTGTGTGAACAACATAACTAAAAAAATCTGATGTATTGTACTCACATTACTCTTGTACTAACCATTCTTACAAACTCTTATTCTTATATCTTCCTCGTGTTAGTTGAGACAAACATTTGTACAAATTATCTTAGTGCTTATTTCCGTGTAGGTACAAGGGGAATATGAGAACACAGTAGGCTTTGAGCTATAGTCAAATCGTTTAAACTTTTGAGATGCCGTTTTCTTTGCACGCTTGACATATAGAAAATGAACAACGATGTTCCATTTCACGAAAGTTTTAAGTTTTCCGAAACTGACACACATAACAAGGAATATCTCCGATATGGTTCACTCTACAAAAAAAACTTATTCACACATAAATTTGTGTTTTATCAAGATCTACATTTTTGAGCAGTAAGATTTTGTCTATCTCTTACGGTTTACGAGTTATTCAAAAGTCATCCAGACTAAGCAGGACTACATAGACTGTAGCCAGAAAATTTAAAATATTCATTTCATTTGTCATAAAAATATCTCAAACATATTGCATTTTAATCAAAATCGTTACAACCATTTTTAAGAAAATCAAAAATTTTCGAACAATTTTCCATGTAAAGGATAGTTTAGGGTGGGGCTATTTTCTTCAAAATCTTAGTGTCGCATTCTTGAAAGACATTAAACTTAAATACCAACTTTGGTTTTTAATCGACTTTTCGTTTTTGAGTTATGCTGTCCAGAGACTGACAGACACACAGACAGACAGACACACACACACACACACACACACACACACACACACACACACGGACCTTTTTATAAAAATGCTTTTTTTGGATTCAGGGGGGGGGCCTCAAAACATATATTTCCGGTGAAATTTCGACATCGAATTTTTGGGTGGAATACAACACTTCCCCTACTTACCAGTAGAGCAGGTAAAAAGAAACAATAGATTAAACACCAAACTTTGTATTTAAGTTCAGCATCTTCCAAGGATAATATACAAAGATTTCCAAGATCTTTCTGCTCCAAGCTACCCTTTACACGGCAAATTTATCGAAAAATTTTGATTTCACCAAAATGGTCCTAACGATTGCATATCTTTAGGATATTTTCATGACAAATAAAATGTATATCTTGAATTTTCTGGGAGTGTCCTGAGAATCCTTCTCATATGGATGGCTTTTGCATAACTGACTAGCCGTATGAGTTGGCAAAAATGTGGATCTTGTTAAAACGCACAATTTATGTCAAATACATTTTTGTTGAGTGAGCCATGTTTTTATCTCTTGGTCATGTAAAGAAAACCGAATTTCAAAGGTATCACAAAGGTATAACCTCTTAAAAGATTTGAGCATCGCTTAAACCTGCTGAATTCCCACTGCACCTACAAAAATAATAGCAAGAAGATCATTTCTACAAACGTTTATCGCGATTAACACGAAGTTAATGCAGGAATAAGCGTTTTGAAGAAGAATATATACATATGAGTAGAGAGTCATATTATTTTAATTATGAAATGCATATGGTTATTTTAGCTTGTTAGAAACCTTAAGTCTAAAATAACACCTGTACTTTATAGAAAAACGCTAAACCATACAGTATATTAGTTATCCGATACCATTATTTTTCATATTTACAAAACCTACACACTATTGTTTATGTATGGTTAAATCCAATTGTGTATAATTCCTGTATACCTATGATTGGAAACTCGTGCATTTACATCTAGAAGTCACAGTAAGGGGCCCCATTTGAACCATCTGCACTCCTTTTGCCTTCGGGAACCAAACTTCATAATATGTGTACATATATACATGGGTTAACATTTCCAACATTTTCATCCAAATCAAGTACTCTAGGGACGTTTCCATGAAACTGAAACGGCACACTGAAGTGCTTGCTAAGCGAGGCAGTGATTTTCTACCCACGAAGCTGCTCTCTCGTCTGATTTATCTTCGGTTATGACTGTTGGCTACCTTTGTCCCTCTTTGTTTATTTTGGATCCAGTGTACTCAATCTTCCTAACAATCTATAAATTGCGGATTTATTACTAACAGTAAATTTCTGTGTAAATTCAAACTGAGAGTCCACATGTGACCTCCGAGCGAGTTGGCTCTGCCGATAGAACGTTCACTCTACTCTTGGGTTTTTCGTAGTTTTCCTGGTCGATAGGCGCATGCTGGTATGATTTCTCCCCATTAGGATTCCCTTCCCCTCATCTCCCTTTTATTCCATTTCCTACTCAATTTTCATGTGTGCTTCTACATTTCGTGGTGTGAGATGGCGATGGAGACAGATGACGCGGATGTGGACAATAGAGGATTATCCGGTTCGACGGATCTATCTCGACAGCTCCTATAGTGGAACGGATCTTCGAACCAGGAGCTGTTATTGGGTCCTTTATGCCTGCGCCCAGTAAACCTCCTGTGATTGCTTCAATTAATCCCTTCTTCATAGGGGTGGTAACCGCAAAATAAGATATCCCATACGTTGCAGTGCGCGAGTTGTCGCCCTTCGTGTACATGTGACCTCGTTCGAGCAAAACTTATATCCCTAAAGGCCGGAGATGTGTGCGTTTTTCCATAGGTATACTGCACATGGATTTTACTGTTATAGCTCGCGCATGTAAACAACTGCAAGTAGGTAGAGCCTGACCATGAAAGAACACTATCACTCCACGTCTGCAACTCACTGCGAGAAGAAACAAAACAGACGCGTTATACTACACCTTGACCTTGCGTCTGCATTTACTTGCAAAGCAATGCTTCACTAGTTCGCCGAGTACTACATTACGTTGTATTCAATCCTTGCTTCTATAGTGGCAGTTGATGGCCATGCTGTACTTCTGACGTCATTCATACTCTGCGTCCAGCTAACCTATATCGCATGCGAGCGCACATCCCTCCGGCCTTTACTTATCACCATAAACACATACTGTGCTGTGATGTATACTAAGGTAATAACACACAGTAACTACAAAGTAAATCCCACTTTAGACCTTACCATACATAAGACAGAACTGCAAATGGCGTTACCCTCAGCAGGCGCATGAGTTTGGCTTCCCCAACCCGTTACCTGCTACAAGTCAAACTCAGCACCTGCCAATATTGTCACTGAAGATATAGCCGACATCCTACGTTTGTCTATTCTTGATTTTAAAAATGTTATGTCTGACTTTATATCCTCTTTTTAAGAATATTAATCAGAGGTGTATTAATTTCTCTATGTGCTACTTCATTAATAGGAACATGAATATTATTAATTTACTCTCCTTGGTCAGTTAAGGCATATCAGCTGTTTTTATGGGCTAGCATAGCGGTTTATTTTGTAGTACAACCTGCATTGATGTAGAAACTTCTCTGTCTCATATGATTTAATTAATGCTTCTCTTGTTGGCTCACTGGTTAAATTATTAATACAGTACCATTTGTAGGTATTTATTGATTTTGTTTTTAATATACTGATCTTGCATATCAGGGCTTTAACATCAAACAATTAAAATTTCCACTTATTACACTATTTTATTATTTGAAATGATTTTAGCTCATGTTTCCTTTTCCCCTCAATTAGCATCATTACCGTTTTACCCTGGGTTATAGCTTATAATTTCTGTATAAAGGACGGAAAGCTACTGTATCCACAAATAATACTGGGCTATCCGAAAAGGATAAATTATTTCCATATTCAGACTCTTATTTACCCACTTTCAATTGCCTCTTTTCACTCTCATATGAGAAATTGTCCCTTAGAGTATTGTGCATTATACGTATATTCTAAGGATAATAATTGTGATACATTTGGTTAAATTATCATTATGTTCGCTATTAAAACATACGTGGGTAAATATTCGAAATTATCAGCGAATATCCTGTGGAATTCACCTTATACCGAATAATTTAGTCAACTATAATAAATACCATTTTAACACGAAAAATATGTGATTCAAACGCACAATTTGTGTCTTCTTGCACAACTTATTCTTGTATAACGTAGATAAATCTTCATTACACATTTAGTTGGAGGTAGGCATAGATACAGTAAGACAAAGGGATTGTCAAATATTTCCAAGAGCGATCTCTGTGTGATGACTTTGAAATGCACATAAAAATACGAATAACGAGTAATTTCCAGTTGAAAAGGTATAATGTATTTGAAAATTCAAACCAATAACAAAGATTACGTTGGACACGATCAATGCCAAAAATTGTTTTATTTTACATTATTTCTGTGCTTTAAGGAGTTTTCGTGTTTTTTGTTAGTAAGGTTTTATCCATCACATAAGTCATTCATAATGTAGGTAACTATCAGACTATTTGCAGAAAATTCAAGATATACACTTTATTTGTCATAAAAATACCTTAAACATTTCAAAGTGTTAGACATGTAGAGAATTCGAAAAGAACGAATATTTTTCCATATAGAGGGCAGTTTTGTGTGTGAGGATTCTTTTTATGTTTTATTTATTTATTTTTGATATTTCATCCAATTTTAATATTTGAATAACCTACGTTGAGTCTTCAGCTCTTCTAAAAGTTGTTGAAGAACGCAAGCTGTTTTCTGTTACTTAAACTGCCTCTTACAAACCAAATCAACGAACAGAAAAGTAATAGCTCGTAATGAATGTAAATATGAAATGTTTATAATAATTACCTTGAGCCATAACATCTAGAGCCTTTTCTGGTACTTAGCACTAAAGGGCAAAGCTCTTCAGTATAAACCAAGGTCATTTGTACCTCACACACCTAAAAGGTTGCAATTAGCGGAAAAAATGTAATGTGTAACCCTTATACTATTATGCTGTACATCACCAATACACACACACACACACACACACACACACACACACACACACACACACACACACACACACACAGACATATCAAATATAAAACTAATTTTTCTAATTTACATTGATGTAATAAATGTTTTTCTTCTTCTGGAACTGATTTCAATAATTAATACCTACGGACTTACATTCAAAATAAACCTCAATCTGGGAAAGATTACGACCAAACATAATCTGGTATGGAAAATGTATTAACAGAAGTTGTATGTTTTAATGAGCTCTGCATTTTTACATAACATTACTTAATCCAAAAATGCAACACATTTACAGGCTGGTTAAGAGACACGTTTCGAATAACATACTTCAGCTCTGAGCCCTATTTCTGCGCAGTACTTCATTCAGACATTTATAAACTAAATAAAACTTTAAATTATAATCAGGTTGAAAAATTTAATGTTATTGTAACATTTTGGTGTAACATTAAATTCCCTACAGACACATTTTCCCAGTAAACCACAAACATTTCTTAAATTAATTTTTGAGACAACGTACCTCTAAATCTCAGACTTCACACCTAACGACTGTTAGGTCACTCAGTATTGCATCAGCACGCTAAACCGGAGATGCGTGGTTCAAATCTGGTAATCACATTGATTTTGTCAGACTGATTCTACTTTTCGAAACTTTAGCCTACACAATTAATTATCAATTAATATCTAATCTACCTTGTCCATACTAAAAGAGGAAGCAAAATCAGTTCCAAGTAACTCCAGCTCCTGCAGCAGCCGATGACCTTGTGTTTGTTTACATCGAGTCACCATTGATGACGATGTCTATTCAGCGTCTCCACCAAGTTGATACGTAATTACCTACTTTTACTTTTAAACGCGCCTCCCCTTTTCAAGCGTTGCCTTCCTCTACCTTCGTCCAAAACCCTTTGCCCACCAATGGCATTTCATTTAAACTTACATAGCCCTGGCTTACACCACCTTTCCAGGTATTTCAAGGTGCTTGCGCGTGTTTCTTCTCCATAGGGCTACCATCACAGGATCTGTCAGATCATCTGTCCTCTGACATTCTCTGGACATGGTCATATAATTGCAGCGTTCCCTTTTCAACATTTTTTTATTAGTGTTTCTTCTTTTTCCATTCTTTACCTTACTTTTTATTAGGAACTTTGGAATTCTGGAGACACAATTCCTACACAATGCATCCATATGTACTGCATTCGACATTCGTTTTTGTCTGTGTGTCAAAGTCCATTCGTCTCCAAAAGCAAGGACACCTTCAACAATTGCATTTAAAAGTTGTTTTGTTCCTTACGTTGGACTTTTTGATTCCATAAAGCTCCATTTAATACTCCAATAGTCCCTCTTTCCTGACATATATAGCATCTCACATCTTCCAAGTGCCAGATTTTCCAACAATGAAGCCCAAATATTTAAAGCTATCTACAATGTTTATCCGTCATAGAAGAGATATCCTTATTTTCTCCATCGTCTACAACAATAAGGTATTCTGTTTCCTTGACCTTTATTTTTAGGCTCCTTTCATTGTAGATTTATTTTAATGTTCTATACCCTCTGAATCTTTTGTTTTTTGTGTTAATACCACCTGCTCATCGGCCACTCAATACCATCTGATCTCATTTACCGGAATATTCATATTATAACAAAATTTATACCATTTCTTTATATCACTCCCTAAATACATATTTCAGTCATTTTATTTATTCTGAGTTCTTCAGATATGTCTCCCCAATTTCACTGTAGTATAGCGTGTACTATATAGCCATTTAATAAGATTATATGTATTAGCCAACTATAAACGCGAACAGAGGTTGCCTAATGAAGAAGTTAATTTACAATGATCCGAGCTGTTATCCAGACGTAAAATACAGTAATGCCACAGGACAACTTCCTGAGCGAATCAAGTTAAAACGAAGTCAAAAGCATTCTTATAGGAGTCCAGCTTTAAATTCTGGCTATCATCTTACCGGATTCTTCTTTACGAAATAGAAAGTGAATAAGATCATATGCGTTCTAGAAGTCCACTCATTGCCGTTATGGCTTACTTTTCCTCGAGTGTTTCTTGAAAATAACTTTTTGAGTAGCTCATTAAATTTGTCCAGTACATTTTGTACACGAAATGTAAAGAAATGGGGGTTAAGAAACAGTAAAGTAAAGGGCCTTTGAAACCTTTATAAGAAAGAAAATGGGAGAGACGTATCAGGGAGACAGTTCAAAGAGGGCTAATTCCTCAGACAACAGCAAAACGAAAGAAATCAGGAAATGGAAACATCTCAAGAAATCCTCTCGTTTGCTGTGTAA